>OX424574.1:118184786-118731139 GCA_949152435.1 Gastracanthus pulcherrimus
TACCGCACACGACACTGATAATACACAATCAAACACAAACGTTTCAGAGAATTCAGAGGACAAAGGTAACATTAAACCACTAGAAGATATGAAAACAACATTTATAAAATGAAATAAAACACTAGAGTCTACCATACAAAATAAGATTTATTTTAAAAGAGAATACAAATTAACAAACAGGCGCAATTTTGATATATGGCTAGATTCATTAAATTCAGAGCTGGCAACGAATAATTTATCAGAAATATTAATCATTGCAGAAAAGTTTAAAGATGATGATTCAGAGAAAACATTAAAATTAAAAAGATTAGTAAGAGACATAATTATAAATCATCTCGATGCAAACTACCATCGAAAGATTTTGAACATTACAGAGCTACAAGGTATATTAATAAAAATTAGAGAAATCAGAAGAATAGAGACTAACACAACACACACATCTGTTAGACAGAGACTTCACAACATTAAAAAATTAAATAAATAGAAAGTCACAGAGTTTTGTGATAGATTCGATAATATTATCAGAGAATATGAAAGTTATATTACGACAGTCCCACTAATAGACGAAGAGATAAGATCGGCTTTATACCATGCAGTGTGTGACGAAGCCGGACGGGTTCAGAAATAACTAAAGAAGACATGAAAATTTGTCTATTACAAATAGAAACAGAGAAACCCAAAAATTCAGAGGTCAGAGCAAACTGAGTTCAGAAGACCCAAAGAAATGAGCAAGGAAATGACTCAAAGGAAACAAAATCCCACAGATGTAACAAATTCGGACACTGGGCATCCAACAGTCCCATAAAAGAATATAACACCTGGATTTGCTATTATTGCAATGAAATTAGGAGACACAAGAGAGACCAGTGCACTAACGCTGTTCATCGGTATGATTCAAAACAAAACAATAAACAACAAATTTAAACACATAACACTAACTCCAGAGGCACAGGTAGAGGTAGAGGAAAACTCAGAATCAGAATATTCTCAAATCAGAATAGAAACAAACCCTAGAATAAAATGACAGCTAAGCATGCCAATGCCAACTTAGCAGGTAAGCAAAATTATACAATTCAGAATAACATAAATATAAGTTTTATAGCAGATTCAGGAGCAACTAAGCATATAACAAATAAAGGGTCGATCCTCAAAAATTACACTAAGAGTACAGTAATCTGTATTTAAAATCAAGCATAAAATATGAGACAATTCATTTGTCAAATGTAATATCTGCACCAAATATATCACACAACCTGTTGTCGCTACAGAAATTTGCGGAAGCAGGCAACAGAAAATTAAGAATTTTTAATAAATAGATTGGAGAATAGTACGTTACTGGGTATTACGAAAATCTAAATTGGATAATTGATTTTGAGGTCAGAAATACAGATTAATCAGAGAAGAAATACGTCAAATACACGATTACTGCACGTCTGGTTTCCATTGAAGATTTCCTAACACAATAACAGATGGATTTACAGACATGAGAGGACAATATTCAGATACCATCAGAGATTGGGAGGAAGATTAAAAAAGAAACTTCAGAAGGAAATACAGAAGAACAAAAAACAAAGAAAAACGGTATGGCACAGAAAACAGAGAACTGAAAAGAAAAATAATAGGCTTAAACACTATACAGCCAAAATCAGAGACAGAGAAACTTTATGATAACATTCAGAAAAACCCTACACAGAAAATCATCAACAAACCATGTGAAGGGATGTTGTGGCATATAAGATTAGGTCGTACATCATTAAACTATATGAAAGATATGCAAAGTATGAAGAGAAAATCCAGAATGTAAAACCAAATAAAGAGATTCAGGATTGTGAGACTTGTAGTTTAGCCAAAATGGAAAATCATCCATTTAAAACTATAGAGGTAGGCCAGACAGACCACTTCATACAATATATACAGACACTGTGAGAAATATTTCACCGGCATCATTTCTGGGAGAAAACAGATATATCATTGTGTTTATAGATGAGCATGCCACGTATACCAGAGCTTACAATATAAAACACAAGAGTGAATTAGGCCAATGACTACAGAGATACACAACACACATGAAAAATTGTGACAGGTAAACGCGAAAAAGTGTGGTAGATCTGTAAACAGATGTAACACACTGTAGTCTCGGACAGACCAACAACCAGATTTAACAATGAATAGGCAAAATCATAGATTCCAGATGGATATTCAAGAAAAAAAATGACGAGAATGGATAAGAGAAATTCAAAGCCACATTAGTTATGGGAGGAATTAAAGACAAAAATAAATATGAACTCAGAGAAACATATGCACCAGCATCATGATTAGTAGTGATTAAATCAGCAATAATAAACAAATATGATCTAGAGGCAGTCCAACTAGACGTAAAAACTGCATTCATCAATGGCATACTTGAAGAAGAAGTATTCATGGAGATTCCAGAGGAACTAGAGATAGATGAAACCACCAGGAAAACGAAAGTTTGGCGACTGAAAAAATCTTTGTAAGGACTAAACGTCAGTTATAAGAAATGGAATCAAAAATTTACAGAGGAAGCTAAGAAACTATGATTGGAAAGAGATATTGACAATCCATGTATATTTACGTGGAGAAAAGAAGAAGTAATGGCATGGCTAGTATTATACATAGATGAGATCATATTAACTAGCATTGATTCAGAGAAATTAAAAGAGATTAAGAATAGTTTATGCAACACTTTCAAAATGAAAGATCTAGGAAAACCCTAAATGTACTTGGGAATGAAAATTCAGAGCAATAGAGAAATTAGAACGATGACATTAAATCAGTCAGAGAACACAGAGAGAATGCTAAAAAAATATGAGATGAAAGAAAGCAAAGCTGAAAATACACCCATTCTAACGCAACAGGTGAAAAATAAAGAAGTCAAAACTACAGAAAAAAGATAATGCCCCATGTAGAGCACCTTACAGAGAAGCCATAAAAGGTTTGCTCTACTTGACCGGGGTCACCAGACCGGAAATAGCCTTTGCCGTGAACTATCTATCACGAAAGCAAATATCACCCACAGAGAATGACTGGAAAGAAATGAAAAGAATTTTTCGATACTTAAGAGGCACTACAGAGATGGGATTAACTTTCAGGGCATCAGGTGATCAGCTGGGGGCTTATACAGATGCAAGTGTGAGAGATTGCGAAGATTCCTCCTCAACCAGAGGATACATAATTAAATTATATGGAGATACAGTTGCATGTAGAAGTCACAAAAAACCTTCGTGACTTTATCAATATGTCAAGCTGAGTACCTAGCTACGAGCGAAGCTTATCAAGAGTTAATATCCCTGGACAAAGCTATAAGAGACATTCCAGGGATAGTCTAGTATCCCGAAACAATCTGATGTGATAATAAATCCGCAGAGAACTGCACACAGATGGACGGTACACGGATAATGAAGAATTTTTACGACAAAATTACAGAGATTCAGAGAAAACTAAAAGAAAGAGAAATAAGTGGAAGCAAAGATCACATGGCTAAAACCCATGAAAATTATATTAAGGGTTTTGTATTGGAAAACAAAGTTTTGGTCAAGTGGATAGCCACAAAAGAGAATGAAGCTGACATCATGATCAAGTCTCTATCTGCACAAAGTCATATATACCTCAGAGACAAACCTCTATTCGCAATATCACTTTTCATATTTCATTTAGATTCAGAGAAATTTTTGTTTCTTACAGAATCCCATAGGAACTAGTACGAGCAACGAAGGGAGGGACTGTTGGAGACTTCGTATCTCGAGAGAGAACGCGCGAGTCACCTCTCTCATTACACCTACTCTCCGTGCCTGTAAGAATAACTTGAGCCACTTTACACGCAGCATTGTCTTTACTTAGAGTGCTAATCAGTTAAATTATATTCAGAGTTAATTATAATCAGAGAAGAGATTTAGTATATTCAGAGTTGTAGTATAATAAGTGCGTAGTGAAAATGTTTAAAAAGAAAACTACTGTGTAGTTCTTTTCAAGAATCCATAACCGTTCTCTCCTCTCGGCTAATTCTAACAGTATGCCATTTTGTTTATCATGAGATTGATAATAGTAAATAATTACTAGAGGATTGGCATACGAATCTAGCATGTACATGACTATATATAACAATACCCACACTGTAAAAATTCTAATATTGTTGAATGATAGATTCACGTATGCCATTTGTACATACCATATAGTAATAATAGAATTTAAGCAATACATTCTTAAGACACTATACCTCATTTAAGTATTCCAGTGAAAATTCTACTATATTATTACTTTATCTATTACTAGTACAAATGACATACGTAAATCTATCAGTCAACAATATTAGAATTTTTTACAATATTGTTATTGTTCTATATAGTCTTGTACACGCTAGATGCGCTTGCCAATCCTCAAATCATTATTTATTATTATCAGATTCATGAAAAACAAAATGGCATACGGTAATTGATTGTTCAAAGGTTTTCCATTTCCTTTAGATGTATTTAATAGGGCTACCGCCAAGACCAAGTAAAACCAAATAAAATACGAATAATTAGTAAAATTAAAAAAATGTATAAAATTATAATTCTTTTTGATAATGAAATATTTTTTTAAAATATGCATAATAGGTCATTATATTGTCAAGTTCATAAAATAAAAAAAAATTACGCCAATATACCGTCAGTAATTAGGCTTTATTGCGTCATTATCGTCACATTTGACATCGGAAAGTAAAAAATTAATTATAAATCAGCATAAATAAATTCATATCACTATAAAAAGGGGAATTTGAAGTTTAAAAATGAATTTTAAGATTGATTTTGATATATGAATTGAAAAAATTAGCTTTTATGTATTTTTATTGCGCATACGAACTTCCCTGATTTTAGTATAAAAATCGAAAAACCCCAAACCTTAAATTTCAACGGCTATGCGCTAACTAAAAAAGTCATCATTAAAATTCTACCTTGTAGCAAATGGCTTCTTTGAACATATAGAAAAAGATTGTTGCTATTCGAAATCGAATAAAAGAAAAGTTTTTTCTTCGATCCACCGCATATGTATGTGTTAGAGAGTACGCTTTCGTATGTCAATTTAAAATTAATCGAAAGTACACCGAAAGTGAACCGGAAATGAACTCGTTATAGCATTTTACTTCAGATTCATTTCCAGTTGAGGCACGCACACGTACTTACCAACCCGCACATACACATAAACCGGTTCACTTCCGGTTCATATCCGAGTATCTTACTGTTAACACACGAAAGCATACTCACCAGCACGTACATGCGCATCTACGTGTTGGCTGCCGGCACACTTCCAGTTAACTTCCGCTTTACTTCCAGTTCACATCCAGTCAACGGCCTGCTCACTTCCGACTTATTTTAGTCTCTCAATACGAACTAGCGCTGACGCCAAGACCAAGACTTTCTTGGTCTTGTCTTGGTCTCGTCTCGAAAAGTTGAGACAAGACCAAAACAAGACCTTACCTTAACGTTTCAAGACATGACCTTGCTTTGGTCTTGTCTTGGTCTAATCAAGAAGTCTTGTCGTTGCTTTGATTTATAAACTTTATTAAGATTTTTTTGTTTAATTATAGTGCAAAAGATTATAAGAAAATATAAACTAGAAATACTTTATTTGTATAGATCATGATACATTTTTCTTATTTTAAGGCTGCAATATTTATATCAATTTATATTTTATATTTACGTACACACATTTTGTTAAAAATAGTATAGAATATTAAATAATTATAAATCATTAATTTGAATATATATTAAATAATAATAAACATGATAATACAAAAAAAATAATAATACTTTATAAATTAACTTTGTAAATGTCAAATATTATGCATTTATATATTAGCGAATTGCGAAGATTTGATACGATCAACGATATAATGAAAAACATACGTTCTGTTGATACCAATGTTGTCGTTACACTTAACTATTTAACGCTTAAAGTTCGTATTCGTTAAGAAAAAAGATACGGGAAGAAGTTTATCATCTTTAAATTTGCATCAAACCTTTTGCAATGCCGATAATCTGCAACATATGTCATTGTGTATACACTGACGCAAAAGTTTTCCAATATTTTTATTCAATACATACTTAATGTAAATATAGTAACTTACAGCAAGTTTGATTCTATTAACGATTATGTTGATTCTAATAAGCACCAGTTTATCTGTTACACAAATGTTACACCGAATTTTTAAGTGTCTTTTCGTGATTTCACATATTGCTAAAGTATCAAAATTATCTATAAATTCAAGTATTACGGATATTTTTAGAAATTTTTCCCTATCGTATTTGTGACTATTTCGACAATTTCGTAACGATATAAATTTAGCGTCAATCGAGTAACATTTACTTAAATAAAAATGATTATATCACTATATTAGGTGCCGCTGAACCGCACGTCAGATGAACGTTGTAAAAAATTTAGGAAAAATTGAACGCCCTTTCACCTCTATTTTTTCGACCAGCCAGAAATCAAATAAAATCTAACAAGTAAAATTACAAGAATCTGTTATCATTATTATTTTTTTAGATCCTAAAAAATTGATTATTATTTAACAGATTACTTTCGTAGAAAGTGTAACTTGGATTATACTAAAAATTTACACATTTATGAATACCATTCTTTAAAAGTTGAGAAGTTAGTCCCAATTTTCATTTAAGTTGAGTTAAGAGTTCAAAGACATAAATTTAATTAATGTTAATACTCTAATGCCTAGTGTTCTCCTGAGAAAAAGTACATTTTTTTCGGTTTTCTTAAATTTTTACGTAATAAACTTAAAGTACTGCAAACCGAACCATAAGTTATTTGTAACCGCATAGAAGTCGAGAAAACAAAAATAATTTTAAAATATTTCTTTGCACAAAAGCATTTAAACAGGGCAGAAAGAAATTTCTAAATACTTTTTAGAAGTTTTACTCAACAATTTTTATGCTTAGGCATTAGAGTTAGGTTACAAGTTAATAACTTTTTAACTAATAATCTAACTTGTAACTTTTAAACTAATTACTACCCAACTATGGTTAAAGTTAGACAAAACCAAAACAAGATTATAACAAGACGAGAATATAATGTCTTGACCAAGGCCAAGACCAAGACAAGATCAAGACAAGATCAAGACAAGACGAGAATATAATGTTTTGACCAAGTCCAAGTTCAAGACAAGACCAAGACAAGATCAAGACAAGACCAAGACAAGACCAAGACAAGACCAAAACGAGAAACACAATTTGAGATTTTTCTCGAGACCAAGACGAGACTTCGAAATGTCTCGTCTTGTCTTGTCTTGCGGCAGCTGTAATATTTGAGCATGTACCAATAACATAATAAGCTTAAAAATGTGTACTTTTTGTTCGACACATATTAACACAATATCTTATACATAGTTCAATTGCATACACTAACTAAACATTCCGTTTTATTACAAAAATAATAGGTTTGACAAATACTGCGAACACATGTGCACGCCGTAATCGTATGCCAAGTAGTTATTCATAATTCACATAACAATAATAATGATTCTGCTGAATGGCATATGCCAACTTATTGTTCTTAAATATCTTATTTTTTCCAATCTAAATTCATTAATTCCGCTGGATTATTTTTGTCCAAAGTTTTACAAAAATCACTTTGCATACGCTAACTAATCGTTCATAATCATTATTTTCGTTAAAAAACAAAATTTAATTTACAACGTAGCTGTACGCGAGCGCACTCTAATTATACGCTTATAATTCGTTAAAGCCCTATAATAATTAGTCCTTAAATTGGCATACACTATCTAATCATTCTAAAGTTTCTGTCATTAGCCCCCGGTCTATAAGAAGCTCTGATCAACAGAAAACTTTTAGTTTGAAAGATTGAAGAAAAGTTGTAGCAAAAGAAAGTCATCATTATATTTTGACAAATTTTTAGAAAGACATTACGAATGTCAATTCAAATATGGCTATATCTGATATTGCTTCAAAACCATAATTATATAGTGCTATATTGGAACAATTTCATATTGGAACATTTTATAAATTTTGCGGAAGCTAAGTCCCAATAAATTGAAAACGGTCTTTTTATATTCATTTTTTCAATATTATAATTATGTAAATTATAATATTAAAATATAGATATTGGTTCTAAGCCACTACATATTACCACTGAAAATTCAAGTCGAATGAAGATGAGTATGAAAGTTTAGATCGTTAGTTCGCCAGTTTGCCAGTAGTACTAATAGTATAAAGCATAAAATTATATAAATAATTAATATAAAATAATCTTTTATTAAAAATTCTACAAAGAGATGCTAAAATATCTGTTACGCATGTAATTGATGAAAAACTTAATAAATATAGGAGGGAGTGTCTGTTGGTACCAAATCCACGTAAATCCACGTGAAAATTACGTGGATTTACATGGAGTTACGTCAATTTACGTGGATTTACGTGAATTTACGTGGATTTACGTGAATTTACGTGGATCTAACGAGCAATACTAACAATTACGGTGCAGTAAAATCTTGGATCCACGTAACTCCACGTAATCTTGCATCTGCATAAAATTTGCAGGTTATGTACCAACCAGAAGATGGAAAACATACATCCACGTAAATCCACGCAAACCTTGCATCTACGTAAATCTACTTAAATCTTGTATCCATAACTCCACGTAATTTGCATCATCGTAAATCCAAGTAAATCTTGGATCCATATAAATCCACGTAAATCTTGCAGCCGCGTAAATTGACGTAACACTTGCATCCACATAAATCCACGTAAGGCTTTTATTCACGTTAATCCACGTGATTGTTATACCCATACATCCGCATAAATATTGCATCCACGTGAATCCACTTAAATCTTAAATGCACGTAAAATTTGAAGGCTATGTACCAAACAGAAGAAGGGAACCGCAAATTCATGTAAATCCACGTACATCTTGTCCACATATATGCAGGCAAATCTTGCATCTACGTAAAATTTGCAGTTTATGTCCCAAACTAAAGAAGGGAACCGTAGATCGACGTAAATCGATATAAATCTTGCATCCACGTAATATTTGCAGGCTATGTACCGAACATGATAGGAGAAACGTATATCCGCGTATATCTACGTTAATCGTGGAAACACGTAAAGCTTGCATCCGCGTAAAATTTGCAGGCTATGTGCCGAATACAATAAGGGAAACGTAGATCCAGGTAAATCGACGTAAATCTTGTACCAACGTAAAATTTGCAGGCTGTGTACCAAACATTATAGGGGAATCATATATCCGCGTATACCCTGCTAAAAGAAACGAATTAAAATGAATTAAATTCGATTTAATTTTAATGGAATTGAATAGTTTTGAATCGATGCTAGCAACTTGTGAAAGTGACTGATTAGAAATTAATCGAGATGGATCTATTTTAAACGTAATCGATGTTAATGCTCAGTTTTTACATTAAAATTAATCAATGTCAGTACATGTGTATCGTACAACTTTATGAATAAGATTTAAATGTGATTTTCACGATTCTTTTTAATCGGTTTCAATAAATACCTATAGCCAGAAAACTGAATCCATCCCAATTTAAAATTTTTCCATTAATTTTTTATCTATTTGAATTGAGTTCAATGAACACGGTCAACAATCTTTTTGAATGCGTAAACTCAGCGTAACATCTTTTCATCATCCTAGTAATATCTTTTGATTGACTTTAATTGATGTAATAGTTTATTGGTTTTAATAATTAAAATATGCAATGACACATAATAAACTTATAAGTTATAACTTAAGTCATGGAAAGGAAAGTTAATCAATTTGAATACTGTAATTTAAACTTGTTGTTTGTGGCTTTCAATCATATTCATCGATTTCAATGCACCAACTTTTGTGCAGTAAATATTCGATCGAATTACTGAACTTATAGTGCGCTTGTTAGTAGTATATATTTATATTGATTAGTAAGAATAATAGGGATTTATACGTAATAGTCTTAACCATTTGTCTCATCATATACGAGTATACATGATGTATGCGTAAAAGAAAGATGATGTACGAAAATTTTTCACACTTAGGTAAATATGGCCTTTCGGAAGAATTTAATTGTACAGGCTAATAATATAGGTACATAAATATTTCATAAAATATTCAGGAATATAATTACAGGTCTATTACAAGCGTTCTTACCTTGTCATTAAATTAATTAAAATACAAGAAATATATTATTGGAAAGTAAGTCAAAATGTTTATAAGAATAATATTAATATTTATTTAAAATATACATAGTCAATTTAAATTAATTACAAAACTGTTCTTAACTCTTACACGCACAGAGTAATATTAAAGTCTTTGGTTGCGAACTTTTTCTTAGTTACGGCACGTTTGCCCTTTGTTAATGAATTTAACTAACGGCACAAATGCCCCGTCGCGCCCGTCAATTCAAACGCTCTCTTTTCGGCACGACTGCCCTTCGCGATCTCTCGAACGGTTCTCCTTTGTTCGAGTGATCCCGCACGCTCTGGCTTCGCGTTGCCAACCTAACTCTGACTATTATTGACATTCACACTTACAAACGAACACACTTTTCATATGAACACACTTTACTTTAGAATGAAATACAATATTAATATATAGAATAAAATATAAATCTAACAGGTCTGCAGTTCACATCATTTACTGAATTAGAAACTATACTTAATAATATATATTATAGGCGGCCACAAAGCTGTTTAATATTTTTTAACAATAAATAACAATAAATATCAAATAAACCTTGTAAATTAGTTTTTGTCACTTAACATTTTTTTAGAAAATGGTAAATTTGCGGTAATAAATACAAATAAATTCTAACAATCACACTGAAGGTTCTCTGACTTTAGTATCTTGACATATATACGCAATATTATAAATACGTAATATACTTTAAAGTACATCATTAGGGCAATAATCAAATACATGAGCTATAGAAAATAACGAAACTTAGTATTTGAAGAAACTAGTAACTAATAGATTTCACGCAAAAGCGATATTGTCAAAGAATACTATTACAAATTTAAAAATGTATCATACAGTTGAATGAAAATGCTCTTTTCACTGTAGGTTTAATAAAATTATAAGTTTATAATATAGTATTCTTTCAATATATCGCTTCTACGTAAAATCCAATAGTAACTATAGTTACTAGTTTCTTAAAACAGAGAGTTTTCCGTCATTTTTTCGTGTGTTTGATTATTGTAATGATTCACTTTAATGGGCAATTCTATTGAAGTCGTATAAGTGAATCATTTGTTTGAAATTCTTTAGTAGAGATACCCTGATATTATGACAAATCAATTCATAACTAAAATAATCTCAATCCAATATCAACAGATAATAATTGTTTTAACCGATTGAAAATGATTGAGATGGATTAGATAATTAATCTATTCCAATCCATCTAAATTGAGTTTAATCTGCTCAATCATTTGTAATCTGGTAACTTTAGATTTTGATCTACTATTGAAGCAAATTAGTCATTAAATCGCTTTTAAACGCTGATTATTAGCAGAATATTTACATGAACAAATATTTTTATTGTATTTCTATGTTGTTTGGTAATATAGATAATAAACGGGCGTTTTTTACATTTATAATTAAAACTTTACACTGTTAATCTTTTGGTACCGTAAGAATATTTTTGAAATTTCATACATTTTTTGGTACAAGGTAAAATAACAACAAAGTGTATTTAAACAAGTTTATTTAAACAATTAAAAGTTATTTCCAAAGGTATTTGAATTCTAATTTTATTTATAAATGTTATTAAATGTCATAAAAATGAACGCGCTGAAATCGACTGTCATTAAAAGCGATTAATTTTTATAATAGATCTCAATTAAATATGATGCTTGAATTCTACTATAATTTACTATAACAATATATTGGTTCAAGTAATATTGAAGAATACTATAAAAATTCATTAAAAATAATGATCTGCAAATGACTACATTAAATTCGATTAAAATCGATGAAACAAATCGCAAAAATGACATTGAAGTCGATACGTAAAGGTTGCATCGATTTTAAATGTCTATGTTAATGCTCACTATAACATTTAAAACCAATTAAAAGCGTCATTTTACTGAAATCGATTCGATTCGATTAAAATCAATCAAATGAATTGCAAAAATGACATTGAAGTCGATACATAAAGGTTGCATCGATTTTAAATGTCTATGTTAATGCTCACTATAGCATTTGAAACCAATTAAAAGCGTAATTTTATTGAAATCGATTCGATTCGATTAAAATTAATCCAATGAATCGCAAAATCTGCAATCAAGTTGATAGAAGAAAGTTCAATCGATTCTGAGTGTGAATCTTAATACCAATTATTGGAACGGAATACGATTGAAATACAATTAAAAACGTAATGTTATACAATTCGACTGCAATGCTTTTTCGCTAATCATTTTGAATCGACCTTTCAATTTAACATTAATATATTTGATTTGGAATTGTATTCAATAGCGATTATAGGTATTAAAATTCACATTCAGAATCGATTGAACTTTTTTCTATCGACTTCAATGAGTCTTTTTTACCAGGGTATTTACCAATATTAATTTTAATCTTTATGCCTTAAAATCCACAAATCTTTAAAATGTTGTTTGCAAAGGGAACTGTATTTTACACACATGTTCTATATGTATATAGTTCCTTTCCTAAGCAGTATTTTAAAGATTTATGAAGTCTAAAGCATGAAAGTAATCTTAATAATTTTAAATTCAATTTTCCTTAAGAACGAACCATTAAAATAATTATTTAACCAAAATTAACTTTAATCTTTATGCCTTAAAATCCACAAATCTTTACAATTTTGCTTGCGAAGGGAACTGTATCTTACACATATGTTCTATATCTATACAGTTCCTTTCGCAAGCAAAATTTTAAAGATTTATGAAATCTAAAGTATGAAAATAATCGTAAATTCAATTTTACTTGAGTATAAACCATTAAAATAATTAATTAACCAATATTAACTTTAATCTTTATGCCTTAAATTTCACAAATCTTTAGAATTTTTCTTGCGAAGGGTACTGTATACATATAGAACATGTGTGTTAAATATCAAGTCAGTTGACTGAAAATTACTCAAAATACGGAAAGTGAATTTTGCCATCAAAGAGAAGTCACCGTATGAGAGTTAGGAGATCTAAGGTAAAGAGACATGTTTAGGACTTAATATATATTGGAAAATCATCATTATATACATGAAAAACATGTTGCAATCGCGAGTGACAACTATTGAAGGTTTGTTCATATGTAACCGTAATGATAATTTTAAGTTTTATCATGGAAGAAGAATCGACCCAGCAATTTTATGTTTGATTTCATGACATCGAGAGAGGGATTGATAATATTAACTTTAAACTGTCAAAGTGTCAGAAAACATGCTCCGGATTTACATGATTCTATTACTAAAAGAAGTAACTTTTTGTTATTATCTGAAACATGCATTCCTGACGAAGAAGATATTCCTTTACCTATTTTCAATTGTATAGCTAAATTCAAACGACCAAATGTTAGATCTGCTGGTGTTGCCATATATAAAAACAACAATATTTCACATATTTATACATTAAATATAAATCTCAGAATACATTATGCTGCGGAAAATACTATTACTCAAGGATCTATTGACGATCTGTTTGCTTCTCACATTACACTACACGATGGAAGACAGATTCTTTTGGTTGTAGTATATTTTTCATCTAATTATAAAATCAAAGATATCATCTCATTTTTACACCGTAGATCAATTCCGTACAGTATCAGTGGTTCAAGGATTTTAAACGAAAATGTACACGATCTACCTATGATTTTAGTGGAAGACTTTAATGTAAATTTCGTTAAAGATGAGTCGGCACCATTAATTACGTTCATTCAAGAAGAATTTCAGTTGTACATTAATAATAATCCAAGGGAATCTACAACAAGATATGGGACGACAATAGATGCGGTATTCACAAGACAGCTTCAGAACGTTATAAGTAACACTTTCGTTGCTTATTTCAGTTAATATCGGCACTATTGTAACTTTGATACCACCAGAAACATCATCGAGTATTACTATTACAGAAATAACTGATGCTACTGAATTGTAGAACTTTATTTGTAACATTATTATTTTATATGCATATTTTCATATAAATAACAAAATAGTTTTAATAACATAAATCTAAATATTTTTTTCTTTAATTGTAACTTTCTTCAATACTGGTGTATTCCCTTCCATTACATTCTTTTCTAATAATACTCAATTATTTACTTTCCAATAACCTTCAATTTCTATGTTTGACATCATCTGCCAGGCGTCCCATGACGGTTCACTTTTTTTCTGAATAACGTCCAATGAATTCCTATGTCTTTAAATTATTTGCAACTAAATAAATTTGAATCTTCAAAAGTATCATTAACGATAAATGAACTTCAATAACATTCAATCAACTTTTATGATATTTCGTAATTAATTAATATAAATTATTTTTAATAAGCATTTTCGGTATACTTTTTTATGAACTTTAATGAAGTTTTATACACGTACTTACAGTTTAAAAAACAAATAAATGAATGAATTTTAATTGTTTTTTTTTCTGAATAACTTGTAACGGTCCATATTGTTATGGTATGAATATGGGTATATTTAAATTATTTATTTATTAGAATACTGTTATATACTAATGTTTTCTTGATATATGCAAAGAATGAATGATAAGAATAAATAAAGTGAAGATGAGTAAATGAATTGAAAATCGCGTTTGTGCGTTAGGATGATCGTCACGAAGCGAATATCCGCACAAAGAGGAATCGCGGAGAATAAGGACGCATAATTATTCACTTCTCAGTCGGTAAAAATCAAGGCAATAAATTTGAATTTTTAATCGACTTTTGGAACCCTTTAAATATAAATAAATGTAAAGATTTTTAAAATTCAAATCATTTTTTTTCTTCAGAATTTTGAGGTCACCTCCATGGTATATCCTTAGTTGAAACACAGCCTTTGTATTGCATATGGATGGTTCTGCCATAACTGTTCCAAATGGTGTCCAGAGCTCGCATACGAGTATACGAGTGACCAAAAATATTTTGCAGGAACCGATTGGTTGATTGTTTTTTTTTTTTTTTAATAAATCAAAAACATAGAGTCAAATGGCAGTCTATCCTACATCTACAACATGATTTTCAATATGAAACCTTATACCACGGAAAAAATGCGAATATGTCAAATCTCCAGATACACACTGCAAATTGTTGGCTTCATTATGTATATTTTCATTATTTTTAAATGCAAATTCAACTAATTACTATTAAAACTGGATGCATACGTATTGTCCAGCGACTTACACCAAAATGTTGATGATAGCATTAATCCCGTTGAAAAGTTTGCTATTTGACTTCTCAGAAGTATCTAACGACGAATTATCAAAGTATATATATCCAGTAAACAGAAAGGTTTATGTCAGAATTGTCAAATAGCGCTTTCATAGTAGCGAGTGCGCTAGAAAATTTTAAACTCTGAGTTAACACGAAAAAAAGATAAAAATTGTCAAGGATGCCCTCGAGTTATGACAAACCAATAGCGGGTATCATTTTGCCTGTGATACACGAGCCATGCTCGGCCACACCAAGTTCGTGGTCTGGAGCAGAAAAAGACACCGCCCTGCACATGCGGTGTGAGGGTATACCTTATAATTACAGGGGCGTACTCGTACGTGAATCTCCTTCTTTCTCCTTGAGCTCCTGTGTGCATTAAGCGGCTTTTTTAATCAACGTGCAGCTCATATTATCTGCCGCAGTAAAATTAATAGCGCCAGCGTTATTCCGGAGCTTGCAAGCGCGCAACCACTCCATGACCCAATCTAAGAAACGCTCTCGAACACTAACGAATATCTGCTTTCCGCCTGTACACTCGATCTCATATCGTGCACTCAGGTTAGTTCTAAATGTTAAATGATAGCCTCGCATACGAGTTTACGATTGAATTGATCACGTGCGCTGATATACAATTCGTTCCGCTTCTTGCACCCGTTAAGCTAGAGTACGCCTAGCTGTACTTGCAAGCATGGGCGGACGTTCAGCGATGTTCTCTTGCGCTAAAGTAACCTAGGCTGTGATTGCGAACGCGAGCGAACATTTGGTCTCGCTTCGGGGCCAAGGAGATGCTCAGCATCGCCTTCGCGCATGCGTTTTGGTCGCGAGGATAAAGAGAAATTCAGTGGCACTCCCGGATCCTCGGTTTCGCTGCCAGCGCTACGTGCCGCCCCGTGCACTGGCGCTACTCGGTAGATATTGGCTGCACGCGCTCGCGTGGCTTGGTCCAGGCCTCGCGCACTGTCGCGGCTCGGTTCAGGCCTCGCACGCTGACGTGGCTCGGTTCAGGTCTCACGCGGAGGCGCGGCTCGGTGATGCCCTCGCGAACGAACGACCCGCTCGCGAGCGAGCTGCCCACTAGCGAACGAGCGGCCCCCTCGTGGGCCGGCCCCGGCAGTGCTACCAAAGCGAGAAATGGCCCCGTGAACGTAAATCGAACGAACGCACCTGCATTAGCGCATACTAACCTACGTGATCGTCTGCTCACCGCTATGTAGTGATATTTCTGCTAGAGTAAGCTGGTGATTGAACGCGAGTGAAATCTTGAAAAGTGTCAGCTGTTGTATTGAAGACAATTCTGCGAAAGGAGTGAGAAAAAACTTCGTTGTTTGTTGTGTTTAATTGCTCATCAATGTATCGTTGCATTCAAGAAAGCTACTGCTATTTTGTCTGTTTGAAGACATGCATCGACATGGCAATAATGGTGCTGAACATCTGTACTCCTCTGCATGTCTTTTCATTACTTTCTAAGCTAGTGAATATCTGCGTGGAATCACTTGATTCATCTAACCAGATGGTTTCTAATTTGGAGCAACTGCAATCCATAAAATCAGTAAGAGTATTCATATATTGTGTATTTCAATTTTCTTTCAATATATAACTTTTAGGCACTTTATTAAGTAGTATCTAACATCGACATACTAATGTTCTTTTATATTTCAGAAAATCCTTTTCGAGTCTACTTCTCAGCTGTCTTTGTGGATATCGCTCCAGTAGAACCTTCTTATCTGCAAGGTTGTCAATAAAGCTTTTGGCTCATCTGACAGCTAGAAGATACAGTCATCATGAGCACCGGAAGCATCGCTGAGACTCTTCAGCTACTGTTCGAGTGTTTTAAGGTTTGTAAAATTGTAAACTTAAGCTTTGGAAATTCCGAACCTGTAGTCAAGGGCGTTCACCTGACACCTGATAATCTCTCTATGCAGCAAAACCCAGCTCCAGTATTGCAGACACATTTTATCAGGACTGTGTATTATAGCGTGATTAGTGTCACAGTTAAAGGACAGTTACTGTGTTCAAAAGTGCTTAACCTTTAGAGGACCGGAATTTGAAGTGGCATATCGCCCATAAAAAACCGGTAAAAAAGGTATCTTATATCACTGATTGATCATAGGGAAAGTTTCAATCAGGGGGTGACCAATATATTGGCGTTGCGGTCCGCTACGGCAAAACATGTATTACAGCCTGCGTTAAAAATTTCAAATTTAAAAAAAAATTATTTTAAATAGTATATAACCTTTTTCCAATTCACAAATACATGTTTTCGATGTATTTTTCGATCCTGAATCCAAATCTGACATAAAAACTACTGTAAATCTAAAAACAACCCCTATAACAGGGTGAAAACCACCCCCTTTGCCTCGTAAATTGATTTTTCTTTATTTAGAAATACAGATACACGTTTTCTATGTATTTTTCGATGCTGAATCCAAATCTGACATCAAAATTACAGTAAATGTAAAAACAACCCCTGTAACAGGATGAAAACTACCCCTTTGCATTTCGTGAATGGCTTGGGACCGACTATGGCAGAGTTATGTTTCTTTTTTTTCCCATTTTTTTCTAAGTTTATGATTTTTTTTTTTAAGTTTTTTATTTATTATTCCAAAAAATTTTATAAATTACGATAACGATTTTTTGGTGTGATAGATTTCAAAGCACGGTACAATACATAGAGTTTCTTTACATACTCTACACTCGTATATAGATCGGATTCTCTTTTTCTGCATAGTGCATAATTTACATTGACGTGATAACTTATTATCACTGTTTTCGGATTGCATTTTACTGAAAAAATTACGACCACTTAGTCGAATATCTAGCGTTAGAGATGTTGATTCTATTTGAGAACCTAAGTTCAAAATGTCTCTTACTATGCTCAATCGAAAATTAGGAAACGAAATAGCATCCGTAGTTAGCATCTTGAATAACTTATGGGATTTGCCAACATCAAGTGTACTAGATGAAAAAATAATTTTCTATACCATTTCATGCATTTTCTAATCGTCTCTGTCATAGATAATTGTCTATCAATATCATCGATTCCGCCCATATGTTTGTTATAATCATAAATGCAACTTGGTTTTATAATATCTTCGTTAGTTTTGTAGTGTATTTTACCAGTTGCACAATATTCAAGTTCATAAATACTTGTTAGTACGTAAACTTCCTTCGTATCCATCCATTTGATGACCATCCAAACATCATTATGAGCGACTTCTACTTCACCACGATTGAGCTTTGAACCAAGAGTCGGCATTCCATTTCGATTTTTTTTTTACTGTTCCACAAAGACCAGTGTCTTTATCATGAAGATATTCTGCAAGTTTTGGCGACGTATACCAATTATCAGTAAATACCTCATGACCTACGTTATAGTAAGGTTTCTTCAAATGATCAACAATATCTCCAGAAACGCCTAAATCAAATTGTTCGTAATCGCTATCTGAACCAGTATACATGATAAAATCTAGCATAAATCCCGTCTCACAGTCAACTAATTTAAACAATTTCATACCAAATCGATTTCTTTTCAATGGTAAGTATTGTTTGAGATTTAGTCTTCCTTTCCACAAAACTAAACTTTCGTCAATGCAAAGTTTTTTTCCAGCAAAAATAGTATTAGAAAATTTTGTTTTCAAATGATCAATTATCGGTTTGATTTTTTTTAAAGGATGATTAGAAATTTCTTCATTATTAGAAAAATGAAGATATCGCAGAATTTTATGGTATCTGTTTCTAGTAAAAATTTTGCCAAAGATTGGAGTATATAGCAGTGGGTCCTCACTCCAATAGTTTTTCATTTCTCCTTTTACGACATGACCCATATTTATTGATAAAGCGAGAAATTTCCATAATTCATCTTCTGTTACAGGAGTCCACGTTTTCATTTTTTTTCGAGGTGGTTCAGGATTTTGTTCTTGAAAAAGGTTGGTTTGTTCTATAATATGATTTACAAGAAACTGATCAAAAAAATATTTGAAACATTCCAATGGAGTAATTTTTTGTATCGACACATGAGCACAAATTCGAGCTTTATCAGTAAAATTTTTTACAGATGGATAAAAATAAGGATCAAAGTTTATTTCAGATAAATTTTTATCATATGTGGTATCATTCAAATCGTCATCACATATATCAGTTCTTTCTGTAACATCTTCTTCAGGTTCTGATTCTCCACTACTCCAAGCTTCATTTTCTGTATTCATTGCATTGCAAAAGTAATATATATAGATATAAGCCGAGGAGTTGGCCGAAGCCTTTATGTTTGTAGGATGGTCGAGTAAGGGATCCCAAAAGGTTGCTCGACTACCCGAACGCGAGGTATACATATACTCTGAACGTCACTACTTTGACGTTGGGAACGGCGTAGCCACCTAGCGGCGGCTCTGGTACTAATGTAGCGTGGGATTTCCTTACGCGTATATATGTGTGTACGCTCATACAATTCGCGCGCAGTGTACATACATACGCATATAATAATTATAATGAAAAAATAATAATAATAATTATAATAATAATAATAATGATGGTACATGAACAGTATCTCGATGATGTATTTATATCTCGAAATCAAAAGTTTCGAAAAATCGAAATCAAGTATACTAAATTTACGCTTAGAAGACTTTATTTACAAATATACATTTGAACTAGTGGAAAACTTACATTTTCTCATACGAAATAATGATTCATGAATATATTTCTGAGCTGCTATCTATATCTTTCATCGAAATCTCCGCCATAAAAATAAATTTATTTATAATTATAGCCACGTGCGAACAAATAAATGTATTTTTTCAAAAAAATTCGATCAAAAAGTATATGGGGTATAAGTGGAGTAAAAAGGGGTGAAAAAGGGTGAAAAGGGTAAAATATATTTGTTTGTAATTATAGCCTTAAGCAAACGAAACGACGTACCGCTTTTATAAGGTAGAATTAGGCGATATAGGGTAGTAAAAAGGGGTGGGGAGGGGTAAATTTCTTATAAATTGTATTAAAAATAATAAATAACATTAAAAAAATGAATATTTTAATGTAAAAACAAAAATTAAAGAACATTTTCTGATGCGCCGAAATATTGGTTTTCCGGCCGTCTAAAGGTTAAAATAATAGGATAGTACTAAAGACCAACACATTTATATATAAAGTAAATTTATGATTAAGTGAACTGAACTGTTTTTTTAAATGATAAATGATACAAGTAGCTATGCTAGGCGGGTATAGGGCCAGATGGCCCCGTACCCGCCTAGCAAAGATAGATGAGACCATCCCAGCTCACTTTATCCCGTCTCGCAGCGGCTTCATGCCCTACTGGATAGCATGATATTTAGCTACTACTATTTTTACTTTTGATATAATCTATAACTTAGGAAAATCTTTTGTATTTGTGTTGTTCGGGTAATGAATGTGCATTTGTAGAATATTTTTGAGTATATTGTTTCCACTGTGGATACATTATTTTTTTTTCTACTTGCTTCTTATCCTTGGAAAGAGAAGTATAGTCTGCACTACTCTGGTTTTGACTCATCTTAAATTTCTTTCAATTATTAGATTGTATAAATCAATTTGAAGCATTATAGGTACATAAAAAAAGTATTTCTTTCTTCATTCTTTATACACTTTAGACCTGCAAACTAAATTTTAGATGTCTAGCTCTTATAGTTTTCAAGATCTGAGTTTTGAGTACCAAATGGCCAATGCAGGGGAAAGTGAGATTTTTCAGTTACAATGAATTCTACAAGTTTTAATAAGTGTTCTGAGGTATACAATGTTATAACTGAGTAAAACAATCTATTTTTTTCAATTATTATATTATATAAATCAATCTGAATGATTATAGGTATATAAAAATTCAATAATCAAAGTATTTAAACTCGATTGGAGAAAATTTTAATGAAAGTCTTTAAAACTATTTTTTTCTTCCTTCTTTATATACTTTAGACCTACAAACCAAATTTCAGATGTCTAGCACTTTTACTTTTCAAGATCTGAGTTTTTAGTACATTTAGGCCAAGTGACCAATGCAACGGAAAGTGATATTTTTCAGTTATAATGAACTCGACAAGTTGTAATAAGTGTATTGAGATATACAATGTTATAACTGAGTAAAACAATCAATTCTTTTCAATTATTATGTACTTCAATCATCTAAAATAAGCCTTGCTTAGTTAATAGCACTAATGAAAACTGTAAAAACTTGTTGAACCAATTTGGAGTAAGTTGGAGTAATTCCACCATAAACTCATATCTAGAAAACTAAAAGACCTAGACACTCCCAATTTTGTGTTATAGTTTATTATGCCCAAAGTAGAAGAAGAAAAATATTTCCAAGCCCTTAGATAATCTTTTTTCAATTTTGTCAAAAAAAATTTTATACACAAAATAGCATATATGTATACCTATGTATGTCAAATGGTTCAATCAGCTCTAAACTTAAAAGAGAGTGTATATCAATTGAAACATTTAATTTTACACTTTAAACTCTACTAAAACATGATTTTTATTGAGAACTGTTGTTTGCGATAGCAACTCATTCTACATATTTGCTCATTTCTCTTTCTGTATGATAGATAGAGACTTAAAACTTTGAACGTAAGTAGTTGCACTGTTTATGTTGAATATAAAATTGGTAGAAACTAATTAAGACACTTGGATAGTTCAACGAGTTACTAAAACATAATTTTTGATTGAGATGTGTTGGTTGCGATGGTAACTCATTTTACATATTTTTTCATTTCTCTTTCTATATGATAGATAGAGACTTGAAGCTTTGGAGGTAAGTAGTTGCAACCTATATATTGAATATAAAATTATTAGAAACTAACCAAGACACTTGGACAGTTCCACGAGCTACTAAAACATGATTTTTGTTTGAGAACTGTTGTTTGCGATAGCAACTCATTTTACATATTTGCTCATTTTTCTTTATGTATGATAGACAGAGTCTTGAGATTGTTTATCAAGCAATGTTATACATAAATAAAATAGGATAATTTATTTGAATGCTTTTAAATACTTTTTCTCTTCCAGCAAGTGTGAAAACTGTAAATTTCACATATATGCAAATGAACACTGTTAAAGGTATTAATAAATGAAGGCACAATTTATTTACACGTATTTATTATTAATAACACTTCCGTGCTTGTCAGTTTCGTTAGAATATCGCAGGTAGAAAAGCGGTAGGAAAACGTGCTCCGAAATACGAAGCGTCGGCGAGCGTCTCGTCTACGCGGTATAAATATATGCGCGACCGTACTGCTCGGGAACCGAGATTTGTCTGCCGCCGTGCCACGCGCAAGGCTTGCGCGAGCGCGGGACATGCAGAAATACGGAGAGAGTGAACGACGTTTCTCGAATATTCGAAAACGGCACGAGAATTCAAAGTAAGATAAACCTATATTTAACAAACACTAAGGGAAGATTTTTCACAAAATGTTAATTTTCATTTAAATTAAAAGAGCTTGTTTCGGAGGGAAGGGGGTGAGGGAGACAATCCAAGATCACCAAAGATACTGTGGTACTTCAATTTTATTGTAAGAGTCGCAAGATACAGCTGGCTGACAACAGAGATGCGTCCGCTTGCTTAGAGGGCTCGAGACTCACTGGCCTGCCGCTACGCTCGTTGCTCAGCGGTCGGCGCTCGGAGGGGGAAATAGAGCGCGTGCGGCTAGTTCCACCTGACGGTGGCGACTGGGAGTTGGGCCTCACAGAAAATTGCCCACACAGAGCTTATGACATAAAATTATATTCAATTTGCTCGAGTTTTACTGACAAAACTTATTCTTCTATTCAACTTAAATAACATTTTATCGTAAGTTAAATATTTTTTTTCAGTTCAAAAGAACTGTTTAATATTGAAGCATGAATTTTTCTTTTCAATTTGAAGATGACAAGAGCCCCTCCTCGCTCTTATCTGTGAGGTTCTTGCCGTTCTATACATAACTTATTCAAAGAAATGTATAAAACCAACAACCACTTCAAAATTTTATGTTTGGTGTATACATAACCAAATCTCACAGCTCAGAAACTAAAAGAGCTAGAGTCCTAAAATTTGTGGTAAAAGTTTAATTTATCTTAGGAAAGGAAGAAACAGTTGGTTTGTAAGCCTTCGACAGGCACTTTCTTTGATTTATAGAGTAGAGGCTTACAATCACATATTACCATTTCTTACATTTTTTTTTCGTTGCGTTCTCTTATATAAAGGAAATTACAAATGTGAGAAACTGCGAATAACTGTGAACAACTATGTAGAAACTGTGAAAAATTTTATGAACTATTCTATAATATTTTTTAAAATCCTGTTCCAAATGTAAGCTTAATTTCACAGTTTTTCACGAAATTTCATGGTTTTACACACTTTTTCACACATTTGTCACAGTTTTTCACAGATTTTCACAGTTTAAAATTTCCGCTACGGAAGAGAAAAATAAGCTTTCTTCTTAAGGAAGCAAACAATAATTAAGAAGCTTCAATCCCTTATTTACAATTCAACAGAAATATATTATCTCTACAACTATTCAAAGCTATGTAGAAAGAATATTATTATCCCTATAGTTATATTGCATCTAACCCCGCCCTCTTTCTTTCCCTCTCCCCCACACTATTTTAAGATGCATCACAACTGGCTCTATAGTTTTAGATGGAGTCCGAACCATCAGAATCACGGAACTTTACTGCTGGGATTCGAACCGGGGCCTTGTGTGTAGAAGGCTGAGTCATCATCCTCTGAGCTACCTTGGCTCCGATAAGTTTCTCATATTACTAACCTAATAGAGCACACACTAGTATGTGTGGTGTTATTTTGCATGCACATTCGATCTTTGAACGGCAGTGGTCTCAATCGCGCGAAATTCTGGCTCCGCATTGCTGGTCATAGATAGCTGGGAATCTTTTCGCTGATACCGGGGGTATCTGGTCGCTATCTGAGTATCTTATCGTTGGTATCTGATTGCGGGTATCTGGTCGTGTGTATTTGAGTATCTCGTAGTGGATATCTTGGTATCTTGTGGACTTGACCCTACTCTCGACTCGCTCCTTTCCATGAGATTCCAAAGTGATTGTACTGAAAAAGTGCATACGAGCGTGTCCTTCTAACAAGTGATAGAGGGCACTCAGTTCAGTAGAAAAAGTAAGTAGTGTATTGTACAAAACGTATTATTTACAAAACAAATTACAACTTTTTATTCAATAATAGAACATTTCTTAAGTTTTTCTATAATAATACGTATACTAAGGTCACTGGTTTTAACCTTAAGAGCTCTCGATCACCTGTCATTTTCTCCCACTATCCACAACGTGTACAGTAATGTACATTTATCCCTATATGCATCAAATAAACAGTAGGTTTTTCTTGAAAACGTACTTGCTTTTTATCTGCGGTGTTAAATTTATTTTCTATGTTGATAACTTCCACCGCGTATGGCATCTCGGAGAGAAATAAGTTATTCACTCGAGCGCGTACTCCTTTATTCCAATACCTCCACTCTTTACACATACTCTATAACCCCAGCATAGCGCGCTCAGCTTAAGAACAAAAATGAGTCTCTGCCATGCGTAAAATGTTAACCGGGGGGCGGGAAATGGAAATTACCAACAGAGAGCGTTGCAGAGAAGCGGAAAAATAGTGTGCTAGATATCTCCAACAAAGGGCACTGGCTTAACGCTGACATTAGTTACAAAGAATTTGAGATTTTGTGTGCAGTTCGACATCATCGTCATTCTACAATGCTGTCAAAGCATCAACATGGAAGACTTCCGTCGACAGGAAGGTATTCTTCGTCAACTTGTTAAAGCACAAAATTTACTTAAAAACAAATTCGATACGTTCAATCTTGGCAAAGCTAGTGCTGAGAGAGCATTTGGAGAAACGTTTAAGCTAATTGTCGATACACTTGATCATCTTGTAACATTATCTTAAATAAAAAAATTAAAAATGAGCCTATATTATCTGAAAACGACTTTCAAAAGATTGACCAGCTTGATGAGAGTGACGAATCAGATAAAAGTATAACATCAAATAAGAGTGATGTGTCTGATGGGAGTCTCGATGAAACTTTGCAGCGTATAGTGTTTCATGAAACCTCGTTCGAAACAGCTGATGAAGATGATGATTTATCTACTAATAAGCATATTCTCATGTTCAATCAAACAGAGAATCTAGATAAAATTTATGGAGTGCGGAAAGAAGGTGCTTCACTTTTTCGACATTTTTTTAACATACTTCGACAGATTTGGACACATTTTGACACGTTTTCGACACTTGTTCGACATATTTCGAAAATTGTTCGACATACTTATGTCATAGAGTCAACGCTTTTCGACACATTTATGTCACAGAGTCGCACTTTATGTAACTGAGTCAACACTTGACCGACTATATATCATATTATATCATAACAATTGAGATACGTCACGGGGCGCAAATCACGTGACCACATCTAAACCAATCATTACGAGAATTTCCGGGCTTTGATCCCTTAGCTAAACTTCGTCAAAGGGCGAGCCCTATCGCAGATCCTAATATACAATATATGTCATAGTCGTTCTTGTGCATCAAACGTTTCCCGAAAGTGATTTGAACCCTCTATATATATATACTTTTTAAGTTTAGATCTTTGAAGAATCTTTGAAGAAAGTATTACCATCGAGTAGAAGTTGATTTACTCCATTTGAACTTTTCTTAAATTCGGCAAGTATTTTGTTGAATATAAAATTATTTGTTGTATCAAGGTTCTATATATATACATTTGAACTTTTCTTAAATTCGGCAAGTATTTTGTTGAATATAAATTTATTTGTTGTATCAAGGTTCTATATATATAGAAACAAATAAATTTATATTCAACAAAATACTTGCCGAATTTAAGAAAAGTTCAAATGGAGTAAATCAACTTCTACTCGATGGTAATACTTTCTTCAAAGATTCTTCAAAGATAGGGATAGTAATATTCTTTCTACATAGCTTTGAATAGTTGTAGAGATAATATATTTCTGTTGAATTGTAAATAAGGGATTAAAGCATCTCAATTATTGTTTGCTTCCTCAAAAAGGAAGCTTTTTTTCTCTTCCCTACTGGTAATTTCAAACTGTGAAATTTCGCGAAAAACTGTGAAATTAGGCTTACATTTGGAACAGGATTTTAAAAAATATTATAGAATAGTTCATAAATTTTGTCACAGTTTCTTCATAGTCGTTCACAGTTTTTCACGGTTTCTCACATTTTATCACAATTTCTCACAGTTGTAATTTCCTTTATATAAGAGAACGCAAAAAAAAATGTAAGAAATGGTAATATCTGATTGTTACCCTCTACTCTATAAATCAAAGAAAGTGCCTGTCGAAGGTTTACAAACCAACTGTTTCTTCCTTTCCTAAGATAAATTAAACTTTCACAACAAATTTTAGGACTCTAGCTCTTTTAGTTTCTGAGCTGTGAGATGTGGTTACGTATAGGCCAAAACATAGAATTTTTAAGTGGTTGTTGGTTTTATACATTTCTTTGAATAAGTTATGTATAAAACGGGAAGAACCTCACAGATAAGAGCGAGGTGAGGCAGTTGTCATTTTAAAATTGAAAAGAAAAATTCATGCTTCACTATTAAACAGTTCTTTTGAACTGAAAAAAAATATTTACCGTACGATAAAATGTTATTTAAGTTGAATAGAAGAATAAGTTTTTCAGTAAAACTCAAGCAAATTGAATATAATTTTTTTATGTCATAAGCTAAATTTACAGTTAAATGTCCCGGAAAAAGAATAAAACTCCACGCCCTCTGTACAAACAGCACTAGTTTCCTCTGGCTCCACGTACATATCCTAACCCAAGTCTACACGAATATCAATATACCCATTTGACAAATAATCTCACTTAGACCGCCCTCCACAAATATCCTCCCTTAACCACTCCCTCAGAACCTTCTAGAAGCTTCCTTGCCGCGTCACCCAGCCCAGAAATCAGCCTATATAAGCTGACCAGGCAACCAAACTGGCATCTGTCCTGATCTAGTCTCCTCCGGAGGACGAACCTCTGCCGAACAAAAGACCAAGCTGTAAATCCGACCGAAGAGCATCGTAATTGTATTCGTAACTCAGATTGAGACTTGAAATGTGTAAAATAGTAGTTAATTCGAGTCAAGAAAAGTATCAGTGCATTATAACATTCATTATTGGCAACGTCATTTAAACTTCCTGTAACGACCTAATCCCCTTGCGCTCGAGTCAGCACGAGAGGGCCAAGCAGAGGAAGCGTCACACATAGCCAAGCGCCACCGCCCACTAACCGCGGGTTAACCCTACGGGTGCCGTCATAAAGGTAAGCCACATGAAGCCATTATGCTTTTATAACTGTTTGCCTACGCTTCCGCCTATCCCCGCTGATTGTTCTGTGACTGTCATCACTCGCCTACGCTTGTTCGCCGCCCTTCCGTAGTTAGAGTGGCCCTGGCCGTCAAGTACCTGAAATTGGGCTAGTTACCTTTTATTTTTAAAGCGCTGTACAGCAACTGGGACGTAACAGACTTGGGGGCCTCTCTTTAAAAGGATTAGAGCGAACAAAGACGTGTAAAAAAAAGGGAAGAGGAAACTAGGTAAATATGCAGGATACACGAAACGACGACGTAGCGGAAATTTTATTAAAACGGGCATTAAAAATTGATCAAATTAGTTTCAAAGATATACCGAATCCTTCACTACAGGATTTATTGAAATACTTTTTTGGAGTACATACTCGGGGCACGATCGATCTTACTACAACGGACAGACAAAATATTAGAGGGATTACGGTCTTATTGGTAAATTTCTTGAACGAGAGTGAGATAGAGGATTTTTGTAACGAGTCAGGTTTTGTCAATATCTTGGAGGATTTAGTAGAGCAACGCATATACCCGCGTCTAGTCGTAAAAGGAATCCAGAACGGTTACTTTTCAACGGTGAGAAAATTCGGAATTTAATATTTAAAGAGAATTTGACAAATAATAATACTCTATATCTTTCTATGCTGGGAGACCAAGACAAAACAGATGTACAAAAAATCGCGGTGGAGGACGCGACTAACGCTGCTGGCGTCCAGGAAAAAACACGGTACACACCAGCAATACACAGTTTCAGCAACAGCACGCCGCATAGTACAATAATAAATTCACTTAGAGAAGGTAACCAGAGGGATATACAACATTACGGCACTTTAGCATAAAATTTTTCAACAATGAAAACAACACTCGGGCAGGTTAGACCTCTCTCAATAAAAGACGCGTGGGACTTATACCAAAATATAATGGATCAAATATCTCTTTAACGGCATTCGTCGAAGGGTGTAGAGAAGCAGGAAATATTTTGCCGTCGGCAGCTGAAACAGACCTCGCGAAACTCACAAAAATGAGACTGTACGGAGAAGCACACAGAGCCGCCTCAAAAAAGACTTTCCATTCTATTGATGAAATCGCTCAATTTTTAGATGTAATATTCGGATCTACGAAGACATATCATCAATTGCACGGAGAATTAGCTAATTTAAAACAAGAACGAAGCGAAAGCGTGATCCAATTTTCAAATAGAGTGCGCACGGTTGAACAAGAAATAATAGCAGCCGCAAAACGAGAAAAACGAATCACAGCCGAATTTCATTTTTGTTTGGAACAGGATTTAGTAAAGTTTTTTTTAAGGGGACTACGATGGGTTATCAAGACGCGAATGGGCGCGGTTCGCAATCTAGAGGCCGCAACGTCAGAGGCAATCGAGATAGAAAGAGACTTTGCATGCTTTGAACAGGAAGGAATCTCGAACAATATGATAATAATTGCGGATAGCAAGCAGAAAGTGGAACAGGTAGCAAGTATAAAATTTATTGATAGTAATCAGGTAGAAACGTGCCAAATATGCAATAGAAGGGGGCACACGGCACTCAGGTGTTGGCATATTCAGCAAGCAACGAGACAGGAAGCCTCAGTCGAGGGGCGCAATACACAGCCGACGTAATGGCAGCAGCGAGCGTCATATAGGACAGATAGACCGCCGAATAATCAATACCTCCAGAGACAAAGGGCTACATTTGCAAATACTAATACCGAGCCAATTATCTGCAGATTTTGTAAAAATAAAGGGCATTCAATAGAAGAGTGTAGGAAAAGACAATATAGGAATAGTAATGAAATAGAGCAGGGAAACGCGCAGGGTCCCCAACAGCAGGACGCGAGACAGGGATAATACAATTTGCGTCCGCAGACACAATTCGAGCAATGAAGTACTCAATAAGAGAGGTGAATTTAAATACTAACGGCACCTCGTCCATTATCAAATTGAATAATCCTTTAACTGGCAGAAATATTAAATTAATACTATATTCGGGGGCGGGACCCAATCTATTAAAAGCCAGCAATTGCCAAAATAAAAGTTTGATCAATACTAACGAATTATTAATGCTAAAGGGAATAACGAAGGAAGTGATTTATACTATCGGCAAAATAACGCTTTACCTACTGCATTTCAAGGTACAATTTCATTTAGTCGATGATGATTTTCCAATTAAGGAAGATGGTTTATTCGGAAGTGATTTTTTTTTATGAACTAGGAGCAAATATCGATTACAAAAATAGCAGGCTAGTAGTAGGCGAATATAATATCCCGTTCGGTAACCTAGAAAAAGACGATTTGATCGTAAAAGGTTTATGTCTGCAAAATCTAGCAATAAGGGCGTCAGGTAAAAGCAAGGAGCCCGCGCACGACGGCGCAAAATTGCCGCAATCCTACGAGATTAACAGGGACAGAAAAGCACAAATTCTGTCAATTAACCGCTCCCACATCTAACATATGAGGTAAATGAGTCTCATAAAAATCAACTCGAATATCAAAAGAGTTTTCTAACAAATTCTAAACAGTGAATCCAAAGAATTCTTTATCCGATTCTAATTCTACTAAACAAATTGAAAATCCACAGAGTTTTCAATCCAATTCTAATTCTACTAAACAAATTGAAAATCCACAGAATTTTCAATATTTTTCCAACCAAGGTATAACCTCGCAGAATTTGCAGGCGAATTCAAAGAGTTTTTACCCTAGTTCTTATGCTAAGCAAATCGAGAATCCACAGAATTTTCAGCAAATTAAAAATCCACAGAATTTTCAGCAACTTAAAAGAGCACAGAATTTTCAATTCAACTCGTATCAAATAAAAAATCTACAGAATTTTCAGCAAATCGAAAATACACAGAATGTCCAATCAAATCGAAGATACACAGAATGTCCAATCAAATCGAAAATACACAGAATGTCCAATCAAATTCGTATGAAATCAAGAATCCACAGAATTTTTATCAGATCAAAAATCCACAGAATTTTCAACCAGATTCCCAAGCAGAGAGTCTTTCCCTGGCAAAATTAAAGTGAATGAAAATAGAACTGAGAGAAAACCTTACTTGCCAAAACAAACAAATAAACTCTTGAGAAAAATTTTTAAGACCAAAAATTCAATATCACAATTCTTAGGCTCTCATTTACATCCTCAACTTGAAATAATCCTAATTTTAACAGCCCAGACTCATTTATCCCACACTCGCAAGGAGTCATATTTAATGGAATTTGTGCTTTGCAAAAACTACTGAGCGACGGCTCTACAAACAACGGCATTTTATTAGAGCATAAACAAGAAATTGAAAATATAACTATGTCAATACTGAGATTCACTGTAATGCATGCAAACTTTGATATAATTAAAACAGAATTGAGAAAAACGTTAAATAACTTTTGATTTCACTTGGAAAGACAACGCATAAATGATGCATATTTTCATAGAACTGTCGAAAGTGTAATAAAAATATTATAGCAGGTAAAAAGTATTTTAAAGGGTAAGAAAATAGAAGGCCTGGCAGTGAAAACCAGAGTTTCGCAGTTGAGCCAAGTAACCCCCTTGCGCGCGAAAGCAGTAAAAGGTACGCTTCGTCTTGACCATTTATTACGGGAAGAAAAAGTCGAGATCGAAAAGCTTATAGACAATTTTAGTGACATATTTTATTTAGAGGACGGAAAACTTTCCACTACTTCTATCCTTAAACTCACATTACCCACCACCGACGAAATTCCAGTAACCACTAAACAATACCGATTGCCCTCCATGCATAAGGAAGAAATCCAGGGGCAGGTCGCCGATCTCCTTAAAAATGGAATAATTGAACCTTCAACCTCTTCCTATTCTAGCCCGTGTTTTTTAGTACCAAAAGAAGACGACTTACAGGGGAATAAGCAATATCGTATACTAATAGATTATCGTAAGCTTAATAGCAAAATGTTAGACGACCAATATCCACTCCCCAATATAACAGAAATTTTATATAATACCGACACAAGACAGCGTTCGCAATTTGTGGGGGACTCTATCATTTTAATAGAAGGAGTTTCGGGTTACGCACAATGCCCGCGACTTTCTCTGGAATGCTCTCAATTGCACTGGCAAAAACGCTACATAAAGAACTATTCTGATTCATCGATGATATAATTGTGTATTTAAAAACATTAATTGAACATATTAATAGATTAAATAATTTGTTCGCACAATTGAGAGATGCCAACTTAATATTACATCCGGAGAAATGCGAATTTTTTAAGCCGGAAGTAACTTACTTGGGACATTTAATTTCGCAAAGTGGCGTGCGCCCGGATCCGCGAAAAGTGGAGGCAGTCAAAGAATTTCCGGTACCGCGGTCAAAAAAGAATATTAAACAATTTTTGTGTTTAGCAGGATATTACAGACGTTTCAGACACAATTTCGCTAAAGTTGCACAACCGATGACGCATTTGTTAAAAGACGATGTTGAATTTAGCTGGACCAAGGAAACCCAGGGGGTTTTTGAATTTTTACGAAATAAATTGTGCGAGCATCCGATTCTTATATTTCCAGACTTCACAGAAAACTTTAACTTAATAACCGATGCAAGTGGCTACGCAATAGCCGGTGTACTTACAATGGGAATTATTAGCCACAATAACGTAGTCGCATACGTATCGCGAGTTCTCACGGACGTCGAACAACGGTGGGAAACGTTTAACAAAGATGGTTTAGCCGTAATATATAGTATAAACCATTTTCGGCCATATCTCTTCGGAAAAAAATTTACCTTAGTTACCGACCATAGAACCCTGGTGTGGTTGCAAACGCACAAAGATCCGAATTCTGAAATCACACGCTGGCGGCTCATGGTAGCAGAATATGACTTCGAAGTAGTGTACAGGCCAGGCAAGACAAACGTGGCTGACGCCCTTTCCCGAAACCCCATTGCAACGGAAAGCATTTTTGTATGCCAAGCCGACCGAAAACAACCGGACGCAGAAAAAACCGAGAATCCAGAACCGCGGCACGAAACGGCTACGCGCGCGCAAATGGGGCGCAAAGCAGGACAAAAATATCTAGAAGCTATAAAGACGCTGGTTCCGAGGAAAGGTAAGAAAGTAGGATGACAAAAGCAGCAGAATACAATAGGAAAAACTGGAGTGTATAGCAACGAATCGGTGGAGCAACCGCCGTCATTTATAGCTAGTAACAGTAGGTCGCAAGAGGAGGGTAGTAGCCCGACCGACGACGCTCCGAACCCTTCGGACGAGAGCACGGGGGAGGAGAGAGAAGAAGCACGCCAGGACAACTGCATAGCGACGCATACGCACGAAGACAGCGAGGAATGCTTTTTCACTGTCGGCGATTTACAACCTCCCGCGAGCACTCCTTTTTATGAAATAACTTGCAGGGAAAGGTTATTTATGAGGAAGAACAACTTCCTGTATTTTTTTACAACTCAAAGCGGACCATGCGACGAAGGAGCAAGGCAGATAGATATGCAGGGGAAACTGCCGCGATTCAAAGACATAGAAATAGGGGTATCCAATATAGTGAAAGTTAATACAAAGCCATATAGCCATGCCATTGTGCGATGAGGAAATCGTCAGGCAAACTATAATAAGCCAAAACATTGATGTTTTATGTAGTAATTTGAACTATCTCTTACCCGATATACATATACAGTCAGTAAGTGTAGCCAAAACAGACAGAATCGAAAACTTAGAATGGCAATTAATTATCAATAAGCTGCGAGGCGTTTTTACAAGGAATTAAATAAAATTAATAATCTGTTTAGGTTTAATTAAATACCCCTTACAGGAGGACCGGAATAAAATAATTCAGGAAGCGCATTCCATAATCGGAGGTCATAGAGGGGTAACAAAAACCTATAAATGCATTAAGCACCACTTTTACTGGGAAAACCTTACGGAGGACGTGCAAAACTTTATCCAGGTATGTCTAGATTGTCAATTAAGAAAATTAGTTAGAGTAAGAACGCGACTGCTGATGGATATTACCGATTCGCCAGTAACCTGCATGGACAAATTAGCAATGAATATCGTTGGGCCATTACCAGCAACATCGCGCGGAAATGAGTATGTATTAACTTTTCAAGACTTACTATCAAAACTCGCGATTGCCGAACCGCTAGTAACTACATCCGCAATATCAGTAGCGAATGCGCTAATTAAGAAGGTAATCTGCGTATTTGGGGCGCCGCGAGTCCTACTGACAGACCAAGGCACAACTTTTCTTAGTAAACTAATGAAATGGGTGGCCAGGCGATTTCGCATTAAGCAGATAAAAACAGCAACCTTTCACCCACAATCGAACGCCTCTCTTGAGCGATCGCATGCAAGCCTTATGCGGTATACAAAGTTCTTTGTACAAAGTAATAAGACGGATTGGGACGATTATATTGATCTAGCAACCTTTAACTTTAACACCTCCGTATCCGAAACTACGCTCCACACTCCGTACGAGATAGTCTTCGGAAGGATAGCACGCAAGCCGATGAGCGGGAACTTGGAAGCGGATGATTTCTTGCCGACCTTCGAGGGTTATATGACGGAGCTAGTAACGCGTTTAAATAGCATTCAAATGGCCGCAAAAGAAAACGCGATTAGGGCAAAGGAGCGTTGAAAACAATATTACGATCACAAAGTAAATGAGAAAACATTAAAAAGAGGAGACTCAGTATGGTTAGAAAAGGGGCCAAAACCCCATAAATTCGGTGATGACTATACAGGACTGCACACGGTGCTCGATATCGAGAAAAATGGGAACGTAAAAATTCAGCTTAGCAAAAATAAATCTAAAGTAGTGCACGCTAATCGCTTACTCATGTCTTATATCGACCCTGATGAAAACCTGATTGATTAAATGACGCACGCAGTAGTGTTCAATCAATTAAACATAATGCTCGAACCTTTCCTTTAACAGCGGCAAAAATGCAAGACATATAAAATTTCCTCTTCTGTTATGCATATGCGTTCACAGCACGAATTATATATAATATATATATATATATATATATATGTGTGTGTGTGTATATAGTATAATTCCACAAACTAACTATTTTTTTTATTTTACGCTCTTACTATTAATTTTTGTCGTATAATTAAATGGACAAACAATTTTCTTTATTATTAAAATAATACCAAATATTAATATTTACAGATGAAACATAACTTTCAACTGGTTCTTGTCTCAGCATACATTCTACTTTTCGCAAGAGTTAGCTACGCGATTATCGCATATGACTGTTCTCAACAAGTCTCGAACTTAACCACCTTTTCATTGATAAATATCGGTGAATGTGACATACAAGTTCCCGAAGTGAATACATCTAAAGTATACGTGCGGTTACTACAGTTAAACGAATTTTCGAACGCCTACGTGAGACTTTGTAAAGTAAAAATTAAAAGAAATGTTTAGTACTGCGGTGCATTCTCACACAGAAAAAATAAGTCACGTGGTGAAGTCAGATTTTTTGACGAAATAATGGCAGAAGAATGTAAGAGAATGCACATATATCGAGCACACAAAATCCGTGATAAATTAACAAGCAATTTAAAAATAAACTCAATCACTGTACACCCAATGACTTTTGTGGGGAAAATCGATCAATCGGGCGATTGCAGTAACGCAGGCACTTACTCGGACCCTTACGGCGTTTTCGAAGACGCGGTAGTAACGGGCTACGTAACTATAACACTGAAAGAGTATGAAGCGTCGGTTAATGTAAATACAAACGAAGTCATTCTAAAATCAGGTACGCGATGCGCGCATAATTAGGACCAGTGTATAGACGTGGAGGACGGATACGCATTCTGGGACCCCGTGCCGGTAACCTCATGTGTACTAGGGATATGTAAGCAAAATAGTGGAAAAAGGTAATGAAAGATTCCCGGTAAATATGATGGAATGTAGCGAAATCACATTTGTTTTTACATCAATAGGAACAGTTCCGGTCTGTTCTTATGAATTAATACGCTCTGAGCATCCAATATTATTTTTTCTTGAGGGACCATCAACTGAAAATTTTAAAACAATAAAAGTACCCTCAATAAACAATCTGTATATTTTTGCATACGTAAATTCTAAATTCGCGTATGACGAGAAACATAATAAAGGATAAATAAAGGCTATATATCAGGACTTAATTTTACAAAAATGCGAGCTCCAAAAGAGGGTAATAGCGAACGCGCTAACCATAGCCTCTACAGCACCGGACTTTTTTGCATATCAAATTACGAAAGGAGCAGGATATATGGGGGTAGTAGCGGGGGAAGTAGTACATCTAATGAAATGCATCCAAGTAGATGTACAGAGAAGAGAGGACAGCACTTGTTATCAGGAATTACCGGTGACAAAAGACGGCAAAAAACTTTTCTTATCTCCGCGGAAGCACATATTGAAACGCTACGGGACCGAGATTCCGTGTTATCAATTAACACCTCCAATGTTTCTTTTGGGGACAGTCTGGTTTTCCGTGTTACCGCGAGGGACAACAATAGGGCAATCACCTACGACTTTAGCGGAATATATACGCCCGAATAAATTCAGGCATTACACCAACATTTAATGTTTCCAGTCGAAAGACCAGCTATGTTAAACTCAATAGCTTTAAGCATGTCAGGGCATAGCACTAGAATGGACGGCCAATCGGCAACGCGATTGTTTGACGAGGATGCGTTAACTAGACTAGCAGACAGCACTTGGAACAAAATATGGACGCGTTTTCTGACTTTCGGCTCAGCATCCGCGGGGATAATTGGAATGTTTATGATCGCGAGATTAATCAAATTTATCGTAGATACTGTCTTGCATTGATGCGCCTTACATATCGTAATCGTTGGCGCATTGTGGGCCAATGTGACCCAATTACTTCTACACCTCGCGCGAAGCCCGGCCGACAACAATCCAAAGAGAAAAGGAGGCAACGGGAAACCAAACGGAGAAACGCCGACCGTACCACCAGCAAACGAGCCACATCCGACTCCACCTCCGCCACCGAGCCAAACACAGCGGGAAGTCCAAGTGGACTTCCACCACGAGAAGGGGGAGGGCCGGACACACTTTACCGTACTCTCCAATCAACTATATCCCACGGTCCAGGAGGAAGAACAGAACATCCCTTCCCTTCAACCCAGAAAACAACGCAAAGGGCTGACTCAAACCGTCTAATTAGCACACATTTAGGTAACGGAATAATAATCCAATTAGTAGTCAAGATTACAGAGTCGAATAGTGAGCAATAAACATAATGAGCAACCTTTGTAATAAAGTAGTAAAATTTATTGTCAAAATTATTAAATCTTTAAAAGTGAATTACGAACTAAATAATCTATCTTTTAAGTAGACGCCTTTCCATAAAGAAAAAAAAATTTTTTAGTTCAGTAGTCACATATACAAGCATATGAACGAAATCACTCATTTAGAAAAATATCAACTTTTAGCGCATATGCGGCCGAGTACATATACATATATTACAGCAAATGTTTTTTAAAAGGAATATTTATACATATATTGAAAATGCTGAACCTAAATAATCGGGATAAACGAAGAATTCTAAGTGATTTAATTAATTTGAGACAAAGACTTTCGTGGGCAGCGCAGCGACGCGACGAGACAACCCTCGACTACGGCCGCCGCATCGAAGAATTACTGCGCGACTATAAAAATCTGGGACAATTCGCTAAAAACGAATTTAACGAGGTAAACGATTCAGCTCTAAAACGCGAGCTGTTAGCAAAATATACCTTCGTAACTGGATTACGACCAGACATGAAAAGATACATGTGCAAGACAGAAATTTACTCGGGTCTCGAACACGCTAAAAATCACGCTAAGCAAATCCAATCGCGTTTGGATGACATTAAAAACACACAATAGAGTATGATGAAAATAATGTAATACGAGAAGAGTACAAAAAAATCGAATACAATTAGCTACTTTGCGTACCCTTTCTTTTTATAGAGCCCATGGACACTAACCAATTAAGTGACAGTGGAATTAGCCGGGAAGCTTTCCTACGCGCGAAGTGGTGCATTACCCAGACTTATCACGAGAAACTTTGCGGATATTTTTTGCGAAGGGTGTTATCACGAATTCGTGGTAGATCCAGCGCAATTATATTTAAAAAAGGATTACATTCATCTTCTATCAAAAATCAAACTACTTTCAAACTGTAAAATTTGCGGCACCTTACTCTTCTAGAAGAGCTCGCGGCCGACTCTATTCTTTACCACTGTCTATACCGCGCACATAAACATGGCTTCGGTAACAACATCTCACACCTCGAAGTCGGGGTAGACCTCGGGAAATCGACCAACGAAGAGATAAGTAGTTAGAAATTACGAACGGGCTCACTACTTTAGGGGTGTGGAAACCCGGTGCACAGGCTGTTTCGATAATGCGCCGATACAAGCGCAAAATTATGTATCGTTAACAGTGATGAGGACCACGCGAGATCTATCACCGACGGTCCCAGGTGTTACATGCATCACATGTGATACACGCGTGAACTTCACAGCTTGCCCGATAACGCAAATATTTTGTGAACTAAAAAGCACCAAGATATTTTTAGAAGGAAAGGTGTCCGACGCGGAATACAATATCCCACAAAATCGCCGGGGCACGCCAATCGCGGTCGCGGACATTAATGAAAGAAATAGCAACATCTATTGGAATCTGGAACGCGAGCAAATAAAGAAGAAAAAAGGGACCTGCAGCAAGGTAACACAAGGAGCGCAAACACTTCAGATTTAAGCTCAAGCAAGCGGGCGGGCGACAATAGCCACGGTAACCCACAAATAGAGGCACCATCTGGCGAACTCCCGTACAGCTGGACTATTTAAGTCAACCGGGGATACCCACGGAAATTGTAGAGAATATGTTACAACAACTGCCGCCGGATTTTTACGACCGATTGTCAAAAGTAGAGCATGACGGGGAGCAGAGAGCGACGATGATGTAAACAAGATATTTGCAATATTGTAAAAATCTTTCATTTTTGTAGAAAATGCGCTTCATTCTGATGGTAGCGCTGCTCCTCAGCGCCCGCGCTGAGATCATAAAAACCCCCTTGATGAAGAACCCTGGATTATCTACAATAAAGTCGAGAACATTCGACTCATTTCGGAGACCTGGCGCATCGCTACTGCAATTGACACCAGCCGTATACTCGAGACACAGGCCTTTTTTATCGATGCCCTAAACAACATGACATACTCCGAGGTTTTTTTACAAGTCACGGACGCCGTCGTCATCGGACAGGTATACTTTCTGAAGACCAAGTTTACGCAGCTAAATGAAATTAAGATAGACTTCGACATCCCCGCATCAACGTATACATCGGGAGATGATACGAAAATAGAGGGGGGGGGGGCGAAAAATCCACTGACGCGCACGGAACCCTTTGATATATTAATTTATTTAATGAAAATTAGCAAGGAAAAAACCGAAAATAAATTATGACCCGACGACTGACGCGCGATTATCGAGAACGATATCAATCTAAGCATAAAAGAGTTCGAGCTCGGTAAACAAATGTTCTTAGCAAATTTAAAAAATTTTACTCTAAAAGAGCCGGTATTAGACGCAGTCGAGTCCAAAATAGACCCTACCATGAACGCGGCACTATTTTTAATTAACGATAATATCGCAATTATCAATAATCTCATTCAGTTAATGCTAATCAAACGATACATGCTCCCAACTCGAACTCTTTGCAATGCACTTACTCGGACCCTTTCTATACTATATTTCTATAATATATTTCTATACTAGCCAGTATAGAAAAACACACGGGAAAGCAAGCACCAATACGCACCAAGTATATCAACGCGGCCGTTTTAATGGAGTTTGCTACAGTAGAACTTTTGTTAGTACAGGAACATTTAATAATACAAGTCCAAATGACATTACTTGACCAAACTAATTTCACTGTATACAGATTAACGCTTGTGCCGGTTTTCGATCCTTTAGAATTACCAAGTAATAAAGCATTACTCATACACCCTTTAGGCGAGTTTATAGCCATCCAACCGGGTTGGAATTCACACTTTTTTCAACGAAAGAAACGAGTGCACAAAACTTCGCAACGTGAGACTATGTAAAGCACAAGTTGTCCTTATCACATCCAGCAATTGCGAAAGCACGCTACTCAGAAAACCTTCCTATTGCGCGCTCTATTCGTGTAAAATGGAAATAATTACTGGAGCTAATTTCTATATGGTAAAGACATCGGGTCCATTGCGCTGGATTTATACAACATACGATACTGTTAACGCGACCGCGTACTGCAACGGCGAAAAGGTACGAACCACTTTCGAAGGCATTGGAGAACTGAAATTACCCGCGAACTGCCACATAATAATTAATAATAAGATCTATTATGGAGAAACAGCGTCGCCTGGCGAAATAACTAACTATTTCTTACCAAAAGTTCACCTTAGCATGATTAGTACGGTTTTTCGCAACTCCACGCGAACGGGACGACGAACATTGTAAAAATCGATAACAACCCCGACGTATTGGTACGGGTTACTTGCAGGAATGCTAATTTGCATAACATGTGCGCTTATGTATTGGGTAATAAATCGCGTACGAAGAACCGCGCCGACAAGTACACCAGGGCTAACCTATGTACCAATGCGGCCATTGGACCCACGCATCATATGAAACTTTAGAGCGCCAGAGCGCATATACGCAAATCCGCGTGAGCCACCGCAGCGAGTGCGAATCTCCCCGACACACGCGAGCCACTCAACACTCGGCGACCTACCACCACCACCACCACCCCCGTCGCCGGTCTGCGGATGAAAACACTGCTCTACAATTAATAAAGTAGGCGAGACCATTAGTAAACAAAAAAAGAAACAAATATATTACAATTAAGAATAGAGTTATAAAGCAAATGTCATATTAGCAATTCCTTGTTCCCGATCAAACCAAGCGGAAAATACGTTACCTTTAATGTAATACTAGATTAAGTAATTCCCAATGTAACATAATGTAACAACCCTAACATGTATTTCGAATTTTATATTTATTATAAGATATGTGTCAAAATTAGAAGAAAAATTCAATATAAGATGTATGTAATCAATTATACAGCGAAAAATATAAGATGTATGTAACAAAATTTATTATAAGATGTGTATCGAAATTAGAAGCAAAATTCAATATAAGATATATATAATCAATTATACAGCGAAAAATATAAGATGTATGTAACAAAATTTATTATAAGATGTGTGTCGAAATTAAAACAAAATTCCTTATAAGATGTGTGTAATCAATTATACAGCGATAAATATAAAAGGTATGCAACAAAATTTAGTATAAGAAACGTGTCAAAATTTAAAAAAAAATTATTATGAGATGTGTGTAGCAAATTATAAAACAACGTAGAATGTGTGCAGCAAAATTACTATAAGAGATATGTCAAAATTATTAAGGGTAAAGTCTGCTTTTCCGGCTTCAAAAAATCGATCTTTTTGTCTTAAATCTATTCCAAAACTATCCAAGAATATGTCTTCAAAATTTCAGAGGCCAATTCGACATATTTCCGAAGCTAGAGCAGTTTAGTGGCCGACCATCGAGCAGGTGCGAATGCTCGGGCAGACCCGCGCGCGCGCTCCGCCCCTCGATGTATTCTATTATCAAGTGGCGCGGTAGCGCCACGAAGGCGAGTTTGAGAAGCAGACGAAGCCGCAGCGCCCGCGCTACTATTTACTTCTATATTGGTGTTCGGATTTTTCTTTATACGATATAGTACATTTTATTCTCAAAATTTCGTTTACCGCAATCATTTCCTTCCCTTTCGATCGAGCGTTCGACCCGCGCGCGTCAACTTCCAGAGTTTTTCCGCCGGCATATTTTAGGGATGATTAGTCCATAAACAATAAAAAAATATATATTAAAACGAGGTGAAGAACACTGAGTCGCGGTAAGCTTGTGACGCAATTGAAACACCAAGGACAGAGTATAGAAATGTACACCGAGATATAATTAAGTAAGAAATAAATCGACTATATTAGCGATTATACTTGTAAATGCCAGAAAAATAGATGAGGATGAGCGCACATAACAGTGTACAGCCCCCAAAAATAAAAAATAAAAAAAACAACTGAAAGGGATTATGCCACTACCTGTACATAATAAAAACATCAAACACAACCAAACCCACACAACGATTCTCACCACTTACACACACATTCACAAACAATTTTCCTCTTTCACTCACCGATGTACCGCACCCTCCCTTCCTTCCACCTCCAGTACCCTCATTCGCCTCCACGCAGAGGTCTCGGCAAGTCAAGGGACGGGGTCACAAAACCCAAGCAGCAAGGACGAAAATCGGGGCGGCGGAAGAATCATTCTACCTCGAGCCACTGACCACAGCTTCTGCTCTCCACTCAACCGGTACCTGTCAGTAATCACGCCACCACTCGCCGCTGCATCCTTCTAAGTCCAGCCGACCAACAACTATAAACCAGACAAGCATCACCGACAGACCAACGCATCACAACAAAAATGTGCAACCAAGAGAAGTTTTTCAAAATCCTCACGCACATGGTTATGCATTGGGCGGCACACGAGCCATTTACCTTCGTGGTATCAGAAGACCCACGCTGCGGCATACGGGTCGGAGTGGACCGGTCCTACCGATCAAAAATGGAGGAGCGAGTGGGCAGCTTCCTGCACAACGGGATTTTATTTACAAAAATTCGCGGAGCAGAGTGAGAATACGCGCTAGTCCAGGATGGAAAACAGCAACACCATGATGGAGATGACGAGCAGTTTGGGGGACTATTTCCAGTCCACCTACCTACCGGCGCTATTCACTCGAACCTACGGAGGGAAAGGATTCGGAAAGGCACGTGAAGGCAAGTTCTACCACTACAGGGACGAATTAGTGAGGCAGACACTCCCTTGCCCATGCAGCCCTACTACAGGGCAGGTCCAGGGACTCCACTGCACCTGCGAGTGGAACCGCGATAACGACCACGAGTTCTGCTGTCACATCTGTGAGACAGAAGGTTTCATTGGGTCGGTCTTCCTGGACCAAGAAGAAGGGCTCGCCAGGAACAAGCATCTCGACGATGACATCGGTATGCAGGAGGACGACGACGCCTCCGTCTACATCGAGGATTACAACCTCAACGACGAGCCCTGGAACCTCCAGGTGGAACGAGGAATGGAGTAGCAATGAACAATGAACAATGAACTATGATTTCTTTTTTTTTCCTTTCTCCTTGTTTCAGGGACCAAAAAAAACCCGCATCCTTTCCAAAAAATATATATATAACAATAATATAATAATAATACTAATGCAAAAGATGGGGTGTACGCATACACTTGAAACAATGCGTACACCAGAACTACAAAAAAAAGCGAAACAAACAAAAAACCAAACAAATATATATATACAGATATTGATACACAGATATATATATATATATATATATATATATATATATATATATATATATATATATATATATCTGTGTATTAATATCTGTATATATATATTTGTTGGTTTTGTCGTTTGGTTTTTTGTTTGTTTTGTTTCTTTCAACAGAGGAATCGCGAACCAAGTACAAAATTGTAATTTCTACTGCCCTCCTTTTTTATGTCATTATCTGTAGTAACAATTAATAAAAACAAGAAAACAACAACAAAAAAAACAAATCAGAGGCAATGCCCAACGCCCTGACACTCTCATCGCGGAGCTCCGAGCTTCCGAGGGGGGGAATTGCCACGAACAAATACGCAGCACACCACCGAATTACACATTACCATACACAGCATTACCACTCGCGCAGGTACCATCTGCCGCTAAACACGCACCCTACTATGCCAACCAACAGGAACACACCGGTTAACCAGACAACCGATCGACCGCTTATGCACCCCACCAAGTCGTCAAAATCACCGCGACCATCAGCGCCAATACACGACACGGGGGAGCAACGACTCTCTCCACGCACCCCCCGGGGAGCCGTAGCCATGATGATGGAAAAACATTACGGGACCAACTGCCACAAAAGGACAATGGAAGCAGTCAACCCAAAACTACGATTTCCCGGAAAAAGAATAAAACTCCACACGCTTCGTACAAACAGTATATACAGTACAAACAATATACCCATTTGAGAAACAATCTCACTTAGACCGTCCTCCACAAATATCATCCCTTAACCACTCCCTCAGAACCTTCTAGAAGCTTCCTTGCCGCGTCACCCAGCCCAGAAATCAGCCTATATAAGCTGACTAGGCAACCAAGCAGGCATCTGTCCTGAACTAGTCTCCTCCGGAGGACGAACCTCTACCCAACATAAGACCAAACTGTAAACCCAACTGAAGAGCATCGTAATTGTATTCGTAACAGAGATTGAGACTTGCAATGTGTAAAATAGTAGTTAATTCAAGTCAATAAAAGTATCAGTACATTATAACATTCATTATCGGCAACGTCATTTAAACTTCCCGCAACCATCTAATCCCCTTGCGCTCGAGTCAGCACGAGAGGGCCAAGCAGAGGAAGCGTCACACAGAGCCAAGCGCCACCGCCCACTGACCGCGTGTTAACCCTACGGGTGCCGTCATAAAAGTAAGCCACAGGAAGCCTTTATGCTATTATAACTGTTTGTCTACGCTTCCGCCTATCCCCGCTGATTGGTTTGTGACTGTCATCACGCGCCTACGCTTGTTCGCCGCCCTTCCGTAGGTAGAGTGGCCCTGGCCGTCAAGTACCTGAAATTGGGCTAGTTACCTTTTATTTTTAAAGCGCTGTACGGCAACCGGGACGTAACACAACCAACACTTCTCAATCAAAAATTATGTTTTAGTAACTCGTTGAACTATCCAAGTGTCTTAATTAGTTTCTTCCAATTTTATATTCAACATAAACAGTGCAACTACTTACGTTAAAAGTTTTAAGTCTCTATCTATCATACAAAAAGAGAAATGAGCAAATATGTAAAATGAGTTGCTATCGCAAACAACAGTTCTCAATAAAAATCATGTTTTAGTAGAGTTTAAAGTGTAAAATTAAATGTTTCAAATATAATTGAAAAGAATCGATTGTTTTACTCAGTTATAACATTGTATACCTCAATACACTTATTAAAACTTGTAGAATTCATTATAACTGAAAAATCTCACTTTCCGCTGCATTGACCACTCGGTCTAAATGTACTAAAAACTCAGATCTTGAAAACTAAAAGAGCTAGACATCTAAAATGGGTTTGTAGGTCTAAAGTGTATAAAGAAGGAATAAAGAAATAGTTTTTGTAACACAAGCACGATTTTCGCGTTTTGCTGTACCTATTAAGCGGGCTTAAAGGACCATTTTTCAGACTGGCGGACGCTAATATGCATAAGCAGGCGCAAAAGTAAATAATCGGGCGCAAAAGTATATAAGCGGGCGTAAAAGTAAATAAGCGGGCGCAAAAGTAAATAATCGGGCGCAAAAGTATATAAGCGGGCGTAAAAGTAAATAAGTGGGCGCAAAAGTAAATAAGGTTTGGCTCGTGCTGCAATCTCCACGCTCGGTCTAAAAAAGCCAACTTTACGTCCTAGGTACACAATATACTATTTTAAGTCTTTCATTAAAATTTTATTCTATCGAGTCTAAATACTTTGAATGTTGAATTTTTATTTATCTATAATGCTTCTGATTGATTTATACAATCTAATAATTGAAAGAAATTTAAGATGAGTCAAAACCAGAGTTATGCAGGCTATACTTCTCTTTCCAAGGATCAGAAGCAAACAAAAAAAAGAATAATGTATATACTTCAGTGAAAACAATATACTTAAAAATATTCTACTAATGCACATTCATTACCCGAACAAAATGGATACAAAAGATCTTCCTAATATATAGATTATATCAAAATTAAAAATAGTAGTAGCTAACTATCATGCTATCCAGTAGGGTACGAAGCCGCTGCGAGACGGGATAAGGTGAGCTGGGATGGTCTCATCTATCTATGCTAGGCGGGACGAGACCACCTGGCCCTATACCCGCCTAGCATAGCTACTTGTATCATTTATCATTTAAAAAACAGTTCAGTTCACTTAATCATAAATTTACTCTATATATAAATCTGTTGGTCTTTAGCATTATCCTATCATTTTAAGCACTTTTGAATACAGTAACTGTCCTTTAACTGTGACACTAATTACGCCATAATACACGCACAGTCCTGATAAAATGTGTCTGCAATACTGGAGCTGGCTTTTGCCAGAGATTAGTAAAGAGATTGCCAGTGAACATGGGCAGATTCGGGGCGATTCTTGTCAGTCGTGAGCGAGCGAACCTAGCAGCTGAGTGTCCAAACTATACACATAATTTGATCACAGCGCGGAGGGGGAAGTATGTGTGGGCGCTTGAAGGAGAAGAGGGGAAGTGTGTATAGACCGAAAGCACCGGATGCCGGTTGAAAGCACGCGTTCGCTTAATTCTCTGGCGTGCATATGGGTAAATCTCTAGAACCTATGACTTTTTCACATTAAAAATCAGGCAAAATTAATTTAGGATCACAGATCTAATTTTTTACACAATTTCTTAAGACTATAAACTATTAAAATATAATCACGAACAAGCCTAAAGCAAATATATCAGAAATTTATAATTTTAATGACCTAAAAGCTATAAATTGTACTTCTTTAAATATTTAAAATGATTATAAACGTATTTATTAATAATTTAAATGCTTAAAATATTATTAATTGTACCTCTGAGAAGACAATAAAATTTTATTTTTATTGTATTTATTTTTCTGCTTAATCCTTTCTTTTTGTTCGTGTAAATCTTTATTTCACTTTCAAGTAGCTCAAAATAGATTACATGACTATAAAATACTAACATATCACGTCTAGGATTGTTATTATGAAATTTTATTAGTTATGAATAGAGGTTATGATTTAAATTTGCGGTGTTTAAGGGGACAGATACACCTTAAAATTTTAAATTAATTGATAATACATTTTACGGTAACACTAGGGCACTGATCATATATTACCTGATTTTTTTCGGTAAATTTAAACAGTTTATCAAAATATAACTATAAAAAATTTTAAAAAATTTAGAAAATTCTATATTTCTTCGGCTACCGCAAGGTTTAGAGAGCCAATGTGATCGAATTGACGCTTTCAAGGTTTTATTATGTTCAGAATACGTGTAGTTAGGGTATAGATGTGGGAATTTGTATTTAAAAATTATTGACCAAAGTTATAGTCTATTGAAGCGAAAATTCTACGTTTTTTAAAAATTTTATTATGAAATATGGCTTAAATTGACTATAACTTTGTTCAATAATTTTTATATACAAATTTCCACACCATACCCTAACTACATGTATTTTGAACATAATAAAACCTTGAAAGCGTCAATTCGATCACATTGACTCTCTAAACCTTGCGGTAGCCGAAGAAATATAGAGGTTTTCATTATAGCCAATCAAATGGTCCTAACGACCTTCAAAAAATTTTTAAAAAATTTTTCTATTTATATTTTGATAAAATGTTTAAGTTTACCGAAAAAATCAGGTAATATATGATAAGTGCCTTAGTTTTACCGTAAAATGTATTAGGGTGTTTGTCAAAAAGTTAAACAATTCTTGTCCCTCCTGTTTTACAAGGTAACAGGGCATTATATGATCCTCAAAAAAATAGTTCTACAACCGGACTATCGTAAGCAAGAATCTGCAAAATTTTCAGAATATCAAGTATTTTCTATGTTGAGTAAAAAATAAAAAACTATGCAAAATGTCTTGTCCGTCCCATGTCCCAAGCCTTAATTTCATTCGAATATACCAAGAAATTTAGTAATACAGTAAATTCTAACAAAAAAATATTATACAGAGGGTTAATATAAGTCTTAGTTAATCCAAAAATAATGCGCTACCTTTTAATGCGTGTATTCTGTTTATGTAAGTAAATGTACATAACCTCTAAAGTGTAAGGTTATCAAATTTTAGATGTATCGAGTTTTTGTATTTAAGAACTCAATAACAATATTATGTTACACATATATATTAAACAATCAAAATAAGAAAATAATCTGAATATTCAAATAACTATATGAAGTATTAGTGCATATATTTATATTGTTTATGTAAAATTAGTTTCCTTACATTTGATTATGTTCCATCCTAAATACATGCTTGGTTTCAAAACCTGTATAGTTTCTGTAAGGAAAACTATTTTGACACATTTATTATCAACTGATTAATTTTCTATTTTTAAAACAAAATAATGTATTTGAGTTATTATATATGTTCTGTTTTTTGTCTTTTGTTTTTTGTCTTTCCTACTGTGATTAATTTATAATCAAACACTTTCATTTGACATCTATGGCCAGTTAAAACATAGTAATTTGTTACTTATAAAGAAAATGATCGTTTACATGTGTTCGACTAATGTGTTTTCTTATGAAAAATTAATAATTTTAGGCAATTGTTCAATTTTTTACACAGGGAATATGGATCAGAATTCTAATTAAGACATTAGTTGCACCATTTTTATTAATTAATTAATTAATTATTTTGTTATTACATAATAAAAATAATATTTAATGTTCATGGAATAAAAATAATGTCAACTGAAATTAGGTTATGAAATACCAACTCGATCCCTACCTTGCCGGCTTTTAACTTATGTATTAACTACCAAATTAGCGATAAGTCACTATTTTTCTAATGAATGCAGTTTTCACTGGCAAAATAGTGAAATTTTCACTGTTTCGCAAGTGAAATTATTTTCACTAGCTAAAATAGTGAAATTTTCATTGTTTCGTAAATGGAATTATTTTCACTAGCTAAAATAGTGACAAGTTCACTATTTCAAATTAAGAAAGCAAGGAACATTATTTCTAAATTTTCATTTTTTAGGTTAGATATGCTTTCTGACTAATTTTATATGTAAATAGTATGAATAGAAATGTAGATCATATTATCATAATTGAAAACTTGTATGTTAACGTTTTTTTTACATTAATTTTTACTATAAAAGTTCTGTTCAATAAATAATATATAACCTCACAGATTTTATACGTACATATTATTATTGAGAAATCTATGTAAATATGTGTGGATTTATCGAGTTTTGTACAGTCTAGTACTATCTAGTTTGCCTATAAAGGCCGTTATAGCGAATGTGGGCGCCACGATAAGATTTCTACCGGGGTTATACTCTATAAATTCGTAATTTAAAAGAATTAGTTATAAGAAACTTTCAACATTGTAATATTTTTTTAACTACATAAAAGTGTTTCTTGATCTCGCCCATTTTAATTTTCTTTATTTATATGATTAAAATTATTACATCATATTTTTCATTTTCGGTTTCAAAGACTTTATTTTTTTGAAAATCTTACTTTTAAAAAGAACAAACTTGTTGACAACCACCCATTATCAATTACTTTAAAATTTTAAGGTGTATCTGACCCCTTAAGTTGATGCTAAACCCGCTGTCACGGTTAAATACGAGGAACCACTTATTTCATTCAATTTTCAATTTTGAGAAAATATCTTTATGGTAAGTTGTTGTTTTTGATTAGGACAATAACGTTTCATAAAGATATTTGCAAAAAATTGAAAATTAAATGAGAAAAATGGTTTCTCGTATTTGTCGGTGACAGGTGGCTTTAGCATTACCTTAAACAAACGCGCGTTGCGGATAAATATTGCGGACGCGACAAATCGAAGTATTTTTGCAATTTTACTGATAAATATAAGGATTTCAGATATCATAAATAATTGTATGTGAAAAGTACATAAAATATTACATTTTAATCACTTATTTTGTTTATTTTAATTAATATTCACTACATAAACAAGCGTTGCAGACGCGACATTTTTTTCGTTCGTTTTTGAATCAGCTCATTTAAAATCTTTTAAATCTTTTAGGATTATTTTAGAATAAAAATAAAGCATCATCTTATTTAAAATAATACTGTTTTTATGTTCTATGTACTCAAAATAGTTGTTAAAGTAATTTAATTGTATATCATTAAGCTACTTTTTGCGTTGCGATGTACAATATCTATGACAATATTCAAATCCACTTAAGGTGATGTTAAATCCCGTGTTACTGGTAAATACGAAGAACCACTTTTTTGATTCATTTTTCAATTTTAAGAGAATATCTCTATGAAAAGTTGTTCTTTTTGGTTGGAACAACAACTTTCGATAGAGATATTTACTCTAAATTTAAAATGAAATGACAAAAGTGGATCCTCGTATTTGTCGGGGATAGGTGGCTTCAGCATCACCTTAATACCGGTTTTATGAAAATAATGTAATTATTATTCAGATCATTTGATTCCTGAATGTTTTTAAAGTGTTAAGGTAATTTTTTATATTTTTAATTAGTAATTTACAGTGTAATTAGTAATAAAAATTACGATCTCGGATTTTCTCAGGATATTATACCTTGACCATTTACTAACAATGTAAGCCGAAAATGAAAATGTTTCGTCAAGCCCCTTGGGAGAAAAGTCCAGTTTTTATTTTTTTTTTCCTTATTTTTAGGCTTTTATTTTCTTAGCGCTTATATAAAATCTTTAGATTATTATAATTATAGTTTTGGACATATAGAAACATTACCACAGTTGAAAAAAAGAAACAAATATTTGTATGTAGCATATAAAGTGAGAATGACCTTAACGCACAATAGTAAATACTATAGACATCACCTGAAAATTACAGCGGTTGACTCAAAGGTAAAAATCTCCCTCTTTCAAAATAAACATAACATTGGGTATATTTTTGTTTCAAGTAAACTTGTCAGTCGTTCAGATACCGTTGAACAGGAAAGGTAAATATCGTAAGTTATCATGCCAATAAATCCGAGTAACATCATGCACGAATGCATGAACAAAATCGTCTCGTGATTTGTTTATTATGCTGTGCAAAAAGTAAGACTATTATAAAGATAATATCCAGCTTTAAAAATTAAATTAAAAGGTTTGTTTGAAGACTATGATTCTGATAATGAATGGCTTCCGCTTGTCGTCTGTGTACCATGCAAACTAGGTGTATACCGCGGTAAAGTGAAAAAACAGACAAACTTTTCTGAATTCAGTTTTAAGAGAAATACACGATCAAAGACAGATGATAAGTGTGAGTGTCACGTATGCGAACTTGCAAGATCACCAGGACACGAAAACTTTGTGAACGAATCAAAAGTTGGTTTTAATAAAAAAGTGTTTCCACGAGTAACTCAAAATCAACTCAAGATTCAAGCAGTACCCTAAATAAAGTTTCCGAGACATGTCTTTTGGCGTGTTTTTCTTTGTTTGGTAAAGAGAAAAGTCACGTGTGCTCTCAGTTAAGGCGTATAGACAATTTGAATTAATGTATCGAAAAATCTTGTCGACCAAAAGAAAAGGAACAGCTAGTATCCTTGCTGCTTAAAAGTGTAATTGATGAAAAACAAAAACTAAATACAAGCGATACTTCAGTTTCATTATCGCAGTCATCTGGAAAGCTACTTAGAGTAACCATCAATAACAATGTTGCGAAAAGATTGACAGAACCATTGTTTAGTGCTGATGACTTTTATAAAATTCGAAATAGTTTTAACTTAAGTTATAAAACAACTTATGGAATCGCTGAATCTATTCGAGTGGTTTCATGTAATTTAAAAATAATTGAACCCAATTTGAAGAAAAAATTATATTTTAATAATTATACTATAGATGAATATTATAAAGTTAAAAATTGTAATTTTGTGAATGTTAAAGCTAATGTCACATCGGATGCAGCCGAAACTGTTGTTTATTGACCTACTCTCAATAATTTTATTGAACATGTAAAGGAAAAAGATAACTATCTGAAATGCATCTTAAGTTTGGAATAGATGGAGATGAGGTTTTTTGAAAGTTTGCCTGTCTGTACAATCGATGGCAGAAGGATTGGCGAATAGTAAAGAAATAATAAAAGCTATACGTCAAAAATATAATGATAGAGTTGCTGCGAAAAAATTTAAGATCTCCGGCGTAAAATAGCTATTTATTTTGACAGCAGCGCCTTCTTCACAGGAAAATTATGAAAATGTATTCCAACTGCAGGGAAGAAAATCTTGATTTGTATTAGCTCAAAAACAAGAAGCCTGATGCTATACTGTTGATAATACTAAATGTGAACTGTATACGTTCGTATTCAAGTATGCTGATCGATCTAAGTAAGCACCGGAATAATATTCCTAGTTTGGACTACCTTACGAAAGTAAATGAGCGCTACCCATGGGACCGATTCAGCTCGATCGGTCGAGCTGGCTCGCTGCTGATCTATATCGTTGTTTACAAGCGCAGCTGTGCGTGTAATACGCATGCGCGATAAACCCAACCTCTTCGACTCTTCCGACAACTGCTCGCGCAAGCGATTATTTTGACTTGAATTGTAACGGATTACAAAATTAATATTATAAAAATGAAATAAAAGGTTATAAAATAATAACGAATCGATAATCCTTAAAAGTTCTTTTTTATTTTAAACTTTCATAAAAATACGCTAAAAATTAGGTTTCATTGGATAACATTACCGTGTAATTCCTAAGAAATAAGCGACCCAATTTTTGTTTTTAAAAGTAATCATAAAAAGTAAATATCGATATAAAACAAAAACGAATCTATAAATCACAAAATTGACTTTTATTTTAAATATTCATCAAATGGCGAAAAAAAGCGTTCGTTGGTAAAAAATTACCCTGTAAAATGCATTACATTTAAATACATTCTATCCGAATGGATTATATTAATTTTATCCCATAAAAATCTGAGAAACTAAAACCCAAAAATCGAAAGGTTAAAAAAAACAAAAACATTGATCAATCAAAAATATTATTTATCAGCCGCTTTCGTGCGAAAAAACAAAAAATATGAACATTAAATTTAACCGCGGATTACTGGAGATGTATAATAGAGGGATACATTATATGCACGCTCACGCACACACACATACACACACGCATGCACGCACGCACGCACGCACACATGCACACACACACATACACACACTTCACATATACGCACACGTACATTCATACGGTCGTTTTCTAACAGACAGTTGTATTTTGATTTCAATTGGCCCAAAATATGTTTCTAATATGTTATTTACAAAACATTTTTTTTAGCATTACAAAGTTTCCTTTAGGAGAAAGCAAAATGCAAAAATTATTTGTTATAAGTAAGTTAAGGTTGAAACCTTAATTACTACGCTGAAAACGGAAATTGATGTTTTTTAGCGTTTAACTTAAAATTCCCCCTTTTAATGACTTCTTATGCTCAATAATATTATTATGTAATAACGGTTTCCGGACTATTTTCCTCCTTTAAGAGGAGTCCGTATATCTGTAGCAACCTCGGAGTTGCCGCCACGACAAGTGCGCACGCTCCTGCCGACAGGCGAGCGGCAGCACAATCGGCGCAAGCAGCGACTGGAGCCGAGAGCGTTCTTCTAGCCTCGGCCTCCTATCGCTGTCTCTCTCTATACTCGGCTACAGAGCCTCGCGAGTTGCACGCACAGGACTGCACGCAACAGCTCGCTTATACACCACAGCTCTGGCGCATCGTTTTCAAGATTCAAAACTATCTTTACGGCTAACACAGCCATCTGCACTTTCTTGTATATATCTGTAAATAATTGTATATAGTGTAAATATAGTGCTGCAAAATACAAGGTGTGTAAAACCCCTTTTCTCTCTCCTGCCATCGTCCGCCTCACTCCTGTCCTCGGCGCAAGCAGCGCTGTACCTGCTGGGGCGATTCCCTATGCGCCCTGGCAACCCGCGGCATAGCCCGCACATATCTACTGTCCTTGTCTATAATCACGTTTTTGCTATTTATTCAAATTTCAGAACATGTCAAATTTAAATGTTTTAACAAAACTATAGTCAAGAAAATGAAACAATTGACGTTTGATAGCATATCAAATACAAATTTTAAACGCGTTTTTGTAATTTCAACAAAGTTTCTTCTATCCATTTAAATGAACATTTTTTAAGCTTGCAGGAAATATCGATTTAAATATAGTATTTCAAAAAGTATTTTAATTTAAGGCAGAATAATGTATTATACAAAACGTATGTCCAATTAAGTTATTGGGTTGATCTTGAGTTCAAACTCGACCCACTTTTATCATATAATAAATATATGTATTTGAAAAATGTGAGTTATATTGTATGAAATTATGAGTAATATTGTCACATACACATACACACACATACACGCTCGCACGCACACTCACACATACGCACAAATAAAGAGGTGGAAGATATACTTGAAAGCCACCATTTTGGAAATTTACTGATTTACTAAACTTATCGTGGGCCATATAAAATCAAATTATTTTACCAAATGATTTCGCTTCCTCCAAGAGAAAGCTTTGTAATGTTGAAAATTTCGGAAAAACAATTTTTTTATCTTTATTCGTCAAATATATGAAAAATATGAACGATTTCATAAAAAGACGTAATTTTATTCCAATTTATATAGCTAGGAATTATCAATGCTATTTTAATAGAAGAAATTCGATTCAATTTAGAATACATATATTTAAAAATTGGCCATTTTAGCAAATTAAGAAATAATTATTTAATCTGTTCTGTATAAATAATAGGTTCACAGAATATGTGTATAATTTTTATCGAGATGTTAATATACATAATTTCAATTCAATAAATATATGGGGAATTCTCAGTAACCTTTGAATTTTGAGCGACAAAATAAATCAATTTAAATATTAAAGCACACTTCTGACATTTTGTGTGGATGTTCTAGTAGCCATAAGAATGCAGAATCTAACGAGTTGCAACATTTTAGAGCAACGCACCAAACGTTATAAACGTTTTTTTATATTTTTTTAACATTTACGTACAATACAGGTATTTTTGTTTAGTACATTTTTTTATTTTCTACAAGATTTGTTTTTTTAACAATCCTTTTAAATGTTTTTCATATTTTTTAATATTTTTTAATTTTTTTTTAATATTTGTTACTAAAATCATCGCAAGATACCAGACACTCCATGTCGACGATGTCTAGCTGTCAGGGTGACCTTCAGGTTGACGAGACATCGTCTACGAAGGAGAGCAGCAGGTACTCAAATGAGAAAATTCATATTAACTTTAAGGTAGGATTCTGGTGTTTTTTTTACCAAAATATCAAATTTTTTATAGAGGTTTTCTTAATGTTTGTATTTGTAAGAATGTTTTAAAAGTTGTCTGATGTCATAACTCGTTTTTTTAACAAGGTTATACGCCTTGACATAAAACAATTTACATTAGATAACATACAAAGTTATATCTTTAAACATGTTTTTTTCGAAACTTATTTTTCTAACTTTAAATTAGTTGTATGCGCATTAGATTTTAATGAATCTTTGTGTAACTTTCAGAGTAAATTAATTATAATGTTTAGAATAAAAGTTAGCAGCTTTACGTGAAGAATTTTGGGCTCAATTTATTATGTCATTATAAAACTTTTTTACAAAATATCATTTTTAAACAATTTCACAACAAATAATCTTATTGGATTTTTTATATGGTAGATAAAATATTTAAAAACATAAATTTTACTAACTTTTATTTGTTGCACTGAAGTAAGTATGTCATATTTTTTTACAATGTACGAAAATAACTAAATGCGCAAGTGACTTTTTAAAAATAGGTATAAATAACTTATAAATAAACATATAATGGCAAACTGTGGTGGTTATATAGGTCAAAAATTGCTCAAAATTATTTTGTAAGATCGTACTGTGGTGTCAAAAATAATATCAAAATTTCATGAAATGAAAATTGAGATTGTAGATTTTTTTTCCTAGAATAAAAAATGTGTTTTCTGCAGTTGACGTAACTAAAATTTCTTTTTCGATTTTTGAAATTTTAATTTTTTCTTAAAGAAAAACACTGGGCGGTTAGTGCGTTTGAATATTACTTCAATAACACATTAAAGAATAGAGCACATGCAAAATTGACTAGATTTTTGAACAACAGTCGATGTGCCAACAAAACATATATATTTTTGGTACTGTACACGTTTTATCTCCTTAAACATAAGTTTGATTTTTATCAACTTCTAGTAAGATCACATAACTATAAGGTCTAGAATTGTTCCTTTTTAAATCCAGAATTGAATTATTGACCGAAATTATAGACTATTTAAGTCATATTTAATGATACACTTTTAATTGACCAATTCAGACTTCATCAGGTTGTAACTTCAGTCAATAATTTTATTTTTCAAAATCCCACACTGAATCTATAATTATATGCATTTTGAACACAACAAAATCTCAAAAACTCCAATCCGATCATTTTGACTCCCAAATCTTGCAGTAGGTTGAGAAATATACAATTTTGCATTATGGCCATTTAAAGGCATCGAACGACCTTCAAAAGAAAAATAAAAAAATTTTTGCGTTATATTTTGATACAATATTCAAATTTACCGAAAAAAAGATAAGTATCATATGACTTAGATTTCATATTAACCTAAAAATACATATCCAATTTATTCTTATTGTTAAGGTGGTTAGGTCCCCTCATATACCCTCAAATATAGACCTTTTAGAAAAGAAATTCTTGTTATACTTAGTTAAAATAATATAATGGAGGTAATAATGTATGTTGAAAAAAAGTTTTTTTTATAACACATGAATAAAAAAGACCTTTTTGGCGCCTATAAAATGGAGCGAAAATAAAGTTTTCCGAGCGTCAGAAATAAAGAGTACCGAAAATACTCATTTTCGCCACCGAAAATAAAAGGTAGTAAAAATGAGTATTTTCACGTACTGATTAACATATACATTAACACTGATCTTTTGCATTACAACATAATGCAAGTATTTATCAAACATTTTTACGCTCTTAAAGACTCGCAAAAACTAAGCTTTGAAACACTCTTTAATATAATAATAATAAATGCTAGTATAACATTTTGTAAGGTAATAATAATAATATAAAACTCAAAGAAATAAATGCTAGTATAACATTTTGTAAGGTAATAATAATAATATAAAACTCAAAGAAATAAATCTTTCGAGTAGGCGCGAACCAAAAAACAGAATTGTAAACGCAGCGCCGCAGCGCTTGCCAGCTTTCACTGGCCGTACACACATTCTCCTCCGCCGCTTTTGACGCGTGCTTCCCCCTCCACCACGCTGTCTGAAATTATGTGTATAATACGGACAGCAGCCGCCAGACAGCACCACGCTGAAATTTTCCTCACCTTTTTAACATTGCATTGGAAATCTCTCTACTAATCTCTGGCTTTGCTTGATAGAGAGATTGTCAGGTGTCAGGTGAACGCCCTTGACTGAAGGTTTGAACCTGACTATATACCAAGTAGCAGGGACAAAATTGAGCTCCAAAGACTTCTAGATGAATTTTCAAAGCTCAAGTTAACAATTTTGCAAACCTTAAAACACTCGAACAGTAGCTGAAGAGTTTCAGCGATGCTTCAAGTGCCTCATGATGACTTTATCTTCTGGTTGTCAGATGTTCCAAAAGCTTTATTAACAATCTTGCAGATAAGAAGGTTTTACTGGAGCGATATCCACAAAGACAGATGAGAAGTAGACTCGAAGAGGATTTTCTAAAATATAAAAGAACATTAGTATGTTGATGTTAGATACTACTTAATAGAGTGACTAAAAGTTACAAATTGAAAGAAAATTGAAATACACAGTATATGAATACTCTTACTCATTTTATGGGTTGCAGTTGCTCCTAATTAGAAACCATCTGGTTAGATGAATCAAGTGATTCTACGCAGACATTCACTAGCTTAGAAAGTAATGGAAAGACGTGCAGAGGAGGGCAGATGTTCAGCACTATTATTGCAATGTCTATGCATGTCCTCAAACAGACAAAATAGCAGTAGCGTTCTTGAATGCAATGATACGTTGATGAGCAATTAAACACAACAAACAACGAAGTTTTTTGTCACTCCTTTCACAGAATTGACTTCAATGCAACAGCTGACACTTTTCAAGATCTCACTCGCGCAGACGATCATGTAGGTTAGTGTGCGCTAATGCAGGTGCGTTCGTTCGATTTACGTAAGCGGGGACATTTCGCGCATTGGTAGCACTGCCGGTGTGGCCTGCGAGGGGGACGCTCGTTCGTGAGGATAGCCGTTTGTTTGCGAGCGTAAACGCTGGCGTGCGAGGGCAGCACCGAGCCGCCCCAGCCTGCGAGGCCTGAACCGCGCCGCGCCAGTGCGTGAGGCCTGAACCAAGCCGCGCGAGCGCGTGCGGCCAATACCTACCGAGCGGCGCCCGGGGCAGCACGTAGCGCTGACAGCGAAACCGAGGATCCGGGAGTGCCACTGAATTTCTCTTCATGCTCGCGACCAAAACGCACGCGCGAAGGCGCTGCTGAGCACCTCCTTGGCCCACAAATCACAGCCTAGTTTAATTTAGTGCAAGAGAACATCGCTGAACGTCCGCCCGTGCTTGCAAGTACAGCTACCCTCCTGAAATAGGGTTTTTAAAATACATTAAAATACATAGAGCTGATATTCAATAAATTTGAAATACCGTTCTTGATCATACTTCCCCAGTTTAGCTTAAAAAATATCCGAAAATTTATTATTCCTATCAAAATCTACACAATATTAAATGATGTTAGCAGGAAACGGAAATGATAGGGACAGAACTGACATTCCAGGTTAAAAACGTAACGTCTGGTATAGTTGTTATTAAAATTTTATAGATAATTCTTATGTCCACCAAATACTATGAGAAAATACATTTTGTTGACCAATGGCAATAAACTTAATTCAAATTGTGGTTTACAGGGGGGACGGAACTGACTAAAATTTTTGTACATTACAAAATTATAAAATCTTCTTGTGCGCGTTTACAATTTTTCAAACTTTTGACAATTCTGACATTCACATTTGTGTTTACTGGATATATACTTTGATAATTCGTCGTTAGATACTTCTGAGAAGTCAAATAGCACAATTTTCAACGGGATTAATGCTATCATCAACATTTTGGTGCAAGTCGCTGGACAATACGTATGCATCCAGTTTTAATAGTAGTTAGTTGAATTTGCCTTTAAAAATAATGAAAATATATATAATGAACCCTACAATTTATAACGTGTATCTGGAGATTTGGCATATTCATTTTTTTTCACGTGGTATAAGGTTTCATATTGAAAATCATGTTTTATGCGCGGGATGGAATTGACATTTGACTCTATGTTATTGATTTATTCTAAAAAAAAACAATCAACCAATCGGTTCCTGCAAAATATTTTTGTTTACTCGTATACTCCTATGCTAGCTCTGGACACCAGGTGAACAGTTATGGCAGAACTATCCATATGCAATACAAAGGCTGTTTTTCAACTAAGGATATACCACGGAGGTGACCTCAAATTCTGACAAACATAATTATTTGTATTTTAAAAATCTTTACATTTATTTATATTTAAAGTGCACCAAAAGACGATTAAAAATTCAAATTTATCGCCTTGATTTTTACCGACTGAGAAGTGAATAATTATGCGGACTCTACATTGCCTGCCGTGTACCCTGTGCCGTGTGCCATGAGGTACGTAAGCGCAGATGGAAAACTTAATCTTAGCAGCAGTTTTATGAATTCTTAACATTCTCATTTTTACAGATAAAAACGGAAACATAATTTTAGCTTACTTTCAAACCATTTATTACAACCTACTTGTATATATGTATAGGTTAAGTTAAAATATTTATGTTCCTTTCTGTTTACCCTGCGCTCACATATACTCGATGGACACATATTCGAATCGAATTTTTTTAAATCGTGTCACCTTATTAAATAACTCCTGTAAATCGTTCAATCTCATTGGAGCATTGTAAAAACGTTCGATCCGAATATGTATCCGTCGGATGTACATACTTCATAGATGTCAAACAACCAATTTTTGTTACGACCCTCGGCTCACGACACAGAGCACACGGCACGTAATGTAGAAACCGCATTACTCATAACGATAAAAATTTTTAGATTTAGACAAAACACAAATTCGCTTGCCTTAGTTTAGATTTTTTCTAAATATAAGTGATAAGTATATTGATAATTATAAATAATTATTCGCTTCTCGGTCGGTAAAAATCAAGGCTAGAAACTTGTAGTATTATTATTGCAAAATTATTTATTATGATAGTAGTATATATAAGCGTGCATGGGGGGCGTGTAAACAATTAATTAATGTGACATTAAAAGTTTTTTAATTGTTTGTTTACATAAACATTCAATTAATAAACCGCAAAACTTAAAGTAATTACCCGCCGACACATAATAATATTAATTGTATTTAGTGGTAGATAAACAATAAAATGTTTTTATTGTTTATTTACGTAAACATAACGCGCATCTCAATCCGCAATGTTGGAATAGCGAGACGGTTACTTTATATATATATAAGCCAGGCGCCAATCGGCGCTTCTCTCTACCTAGGCCCGACTGCTGTACCGAGACGGGATTCTTGAGTGTAGGTGGGAGCAGCGAGAAAGACGAATAGAGAGAGAGTGAGGGGGAGAGTAGCGCCCCCCCCTCCCCTCTGTCGGACGGAGCTGAGGCCGGCAGCTTATTACAGCGCGGAAGAAGAAGAAAAAAGAGAGAGCGTGCATAGTGCGCTGGGTTCTCCCCAGCGCCTAGCCGAGGGACCAGTGGCTGTGGTATTGGCTGGCAGTGACGGAGCTTCGTAGGCAGGAGAGCCGGAGAGGAAAAGAGAAAGAGAGAGATCCTACTACACGTTGCCGTGAAGCTTACTCTAAATTTCAGCTTCGGGGATTAATTACTGTACGAGTGTGTGAGAAAGAGAGAGAAGCTAAAACTATGTACTTATGTACCTGTAAAGGATTGAAGCACAATAACATTTTTATATTGTAATAAGAACTAATTAATTAAGTATTTTAATTATTATAAAAACTTAAAATTTGTTACAAAAACTATTTTATAATAAAGTTTTAAAAAATTTTACATTTTAAAAAATACACTTTTTTATGGCACATTTTTAATGGCACTTTTTTTTTACCGCAACACTTTCATGAATTCATTGTTTAGTGACAAGTCAAGTGGTTCTTCTTCTTGATTAATCTCTTCTTCTTCGACAACCATCGGCGATGGTTGATCGACGCGCGGGAGCACTGGAAGGCTCCTGTCTTCCCGCTCCATCGAAGCTGACGAATCACCCGTAAACGCGCAGTTGCGCTCGCGTGTCCGGCAGTCATTGCATCGAAAGCGGGTACACCGCCCACATCCTGTCCACTTCACTGACAGTCGTGTGCCACGATGATGGCATTTATTGCAAACGGCACACGTTTCTCCTGCTTTGTAGTCGAGCACTTGGATACGAGCCGCACTGTCGCACTCTCTTAAATCAACGATCTAATTGCAGTATTCATTAATACTAACAATCATTTGGTTCATGTCACTTGTCAGTCTCTCGATGCACTCTTTAATATTGTTATACAATTCTGTTTTTTTATACAATTTCTTCTTTATTTGATCACTATTTTTCTTTAAGTTCCCGTTTACTCTCAAGAGCAGCGATCGCTTTTGAACGCATGGTCAGATATAATAGAAATTTACAAAATCACTGAGAGACCACCCGAAAGAGTATTGTTTTGTGTTTAAAAATTACTCATATACCTATATGAGAGAATTCAATGAGGCAGTGTTTGAATTCGTGGTAGCTAATAAAAATCCGGGTCAAAATGATTTTTTTTACGAGTATAGGCAAGCGCTACTGAAATCTTGAGAACGATTCTTTCCATATATTGTTTGTAGTCTATAAACAGAAAAATACTTTATACATCCGTTAACGGTGACGTCGGCAGTTTGCTCTCCGCCTCTAGGAAATTTTGATCGGTATGAGTGTTATATTCTTTTCGACTTTTTTCACTATCGAGCTTCGTAAAACAAAACGTGTGCATGTACTACGATCTGAATTTAATAGCTTTGCTAAGAAGTACAGTACTCGCGTAAAAATGAATCAGTGTATCCGGAGCATAGTCCGAGTTTAAGAGTTATATTCTCTTTTACACGGCAGCCGCCAAAGTTGCCACTGTCTCTGACACAGCCCCTTTGTATATGAGATGACTCAAACATCAAAATTTGCGGCTGGACCGTTTTTCCGACAGCACCCCACTACTTTTAAGTATAGCTCTGCAGAGTCTTATAAAAGAATAACGCCTACCTGACTACCCTTTTAGTGATAATGCGCACAGTAGCATGGGTAGATCTAGCAAGAATAGAGAAGGAAAATCAGTGTGAATTGCGCGACATAATTTTTAAAATTGAATCGTCATTAAGATTCGAACGCTATCCGGTTTGGTGAAAGTGTTACCGTATGTGACGGAGACGTGTGCATACGATGACGCGTGTAGAATTAGAGCGCGAGTTAAGCTTTTTACTGAACCAGTGTGGATTTCGCAGACTGCCACGTTTTGTTGCGCAAGGGGGTTTCAAGTGCACACCTACATCTATAATTTTAGTCGGTCAGTTCATCAAAAGAATGAATATGCAAAATATGAGTATTTTAAAAAATTTAATGGATGCATAGGAGGAGCAGCATGGTCAGTAAAAAAAATTTAAAAACAAGTTTTATTCATAAAAAAAAATTAATAAAATTAAATTTTTTAGCTTTTAACAGATTACTAGCTGATATTAGTGATGACAGTGATACGACTTTTTATGAAGACAGAGCACGTGATGAATAGAGTGATAATGCGGTAATCGGAACGAGTAGCAACCCTTCCGTTGCATCGGATGAAGAGGAGGGTGAGGTGGAGCTCGAGCAGCGGCTACAGCAGCACGTTGCGCGTAGTATTCCCACATCTCCTGAGTCAAGTGACCAATTGGTAGTGGGGGAAGGTGTACGTGTAGAGGAGGAGGAATGGTATGAGGAGGAGGAGCAGCAGTAACATCGGCTACCTTCTCAGCAAGATGAACAACAACAGCAACATCATATAATTCCTGACTCCGATAATGAAGGTGAAAATGGAGAAAATGTAGTATCTGCAGAAAATTTAAATGTAGAACAGGATGAAAATGTCAGTCCCAGTAGCAGCGATTGTATGATTTACGAAACATCATCAGACGAAGGCAATGATGAGGTATCGCGTCAGAGATTGCAATTTGGTCAAATAATTGCACAAAATTATCGAGAGCCTAGAAGTGCTGTGCTGCGGCTTTTAGCAAGCGAGACCCCTTCTACGCGCAATAGCAATGACAACGACGTAAGTGATAGCGAAGCTGCCCTACAGTATCGTATTCATGCGCTTACAGTTTTTTACATGCGTCGTCCTTATCCAAGGGAAAGAATGCTTCATCGTGTCAGTGAGGATGGACGGAGAATGACATATCATGTTTTCGACCAATGCAGTCCATTGGGTCATAGAGGAAATGAATGTAAGTTTAAAAATAAAAATAAATCTTTTATTTTATTATTTTTCATATACAGAGCAGAACTTTCGTCTTCGGCCATATTGTGAAACCATCTAATATCCATTGCGCGAGGCACATCCGTAACTCGTTGCATATAAACCATCAAATACTCCGGATTAGACAATGTTTCTGGTAATTCCTCTGAATTATTTAATCTTCTTCGAATGACTTTAAAATATATATATATAAACATTATCTAATCCGGAGTATGGTTTATATGCAACGAGTTACGGATGGGCCTCGCGCAATGAACATTAGATGGTTTCACGTTATGCCCGAAGACGAAAGTTCTGCTCTGTATAAGGAGACTAATTTGACAGATCTTTTTGAACGCGCTCGCGAAAGTTTTAATGGCTCTTCAGAACAATGACTTTAATGAAAAAATAAATTTAATAAAAATTATCATTTGTTAAAATTGATTATTTCAAATAAAAATTTCAGTCAATGATGCATCAAACGATATTTCTTCGAGTCCAGAAATACCTTCATCACCCTCTTCTACGGGCTCTTAATGGCCTTCTTTACCGCCATCGCCAGAGCCTGTATATCCGATACAAATAGGTGCCGGAGCTACTGCGGCGATGGTAGCTGCAGGGGCCCCAGATCAAGATGCGTACGATATACGTCCCCCTGGTAATAGGTTGGTCATAGCTGAGGAGAGCGAGTAATATATACGAAAGTGTAACGTGACAGGTAGACGATTTTTACTTCATGTAAACGATCTACTGCCAGAACGCGATATTATGCGCGACATTCATGCTTATTTATGCTCACTTGCTTCGTCCGAAATTGACTTGATAGGGGTAAGTGTAAAAAGTGAATATTTTGCACACGGTGCCACTGGTCTATCGCTCAGACCTATCGAGAATTTTATTTACGAAGACTTGTGGGAATTGATAAGTAATTTGACTCAAAGTAACGAGGAATTTCAAATTGATAATACTTTTGTTTTACAAGCGGTTTTTATAGATATGCCGGTAGGAGCCGGTGCACGTAGAAAAAGAAACTCAAATATCGATAGTGTTAAAAAGTCATCGATTGTAGCCATTTAAAATGACGATATTTTGTGTTTACCGCGTGCACTCGTAGTAGGTGAAGCTCATATCACGTTAAAGACTCACGATACGGAGGAAATAAAAAATGCTTGGCGCGTCATTCGTGATGGGCGTAGACAAATGCAAAAGGAGAGGCCGGAACAACTCGTGCGCGATGCTAGTGTTATAATACACGACTGAGATTGCTAAATCGCGAGATAAAAAAATTTCAAGATTTTTTGTTACCCAACGGTATAGCAATTGTTGTTTACGATAAAAATAATTTTGAAGCGGTGAGCCGGCTTTTTTTGGTGAGCGCGACGATTTGATGACGGCTGATATCGAGTTTCATGGAAATATTAATCTTCCTTATGATTCGGAAGCGCGTCACTTTGACACAATATTAACTTTAACTGGGATAGCGAAAACAAAGTATTTTACTCCTTTTGCAACAAACGCTACTATCACGTTGATAAACGCGTATGTAAGCAAATTTGTCCTTACTGTTTCGTTTCACGTGCATGTAAATCCGAAAGTATAAATACAATTAAATGCGAATCATGCAACCGAGATTTCATTGATAAGGCTTGTTATGAAAACCACAAAAGAAGCGGTTCTTACAAAAGAAATAATAAAAAATTATGTGATGTATTGAAAATGTGTAGGAAATGTTGCAAGTTGACGCATTGTAATCGCGGAAAGCACGAATGCGATATTTTTTGGTGGGTGTAGATTTTGTAGAAAGCGTCACAGAGTTAATGATATGTGTTATATGCGACCGATAAATGGCGATGACGGTAGAAAAAGAAACTACGCAGAACCAGCCACCAGCTCTAAAAAAGTACCTGTTTATATTTTACGATTTCGAGACATGTCAGGATACTGCTTATCGAAATCACAGAACGACAAAAGTGCACATACCTAATCTCTGCGTAGCGCAGCAAGTGTGTACCGATTGTCCAGATTCGGACGATATGATACAATGGTGCAATACTTGTGGGATACGCGAATATATTTTTCACAAGGAACTGGTAAAAGATTTAATAGAAATTTGCATTCGTGAAAAGTCGACATTTGAACAAATAATATGTATAGCGCACAACGCACGCGGGTTTGACGCGCAATTTATTTTAAAAGCGGTTAACTGATCAATCGAGCCAAGTTTTACCGAGTGTTATTCTTAACGGTCAAAATATCATTACGTTGCAACTCGAGCGAACAAAGTTTATAGATATTTTAAACTATTTTCACAAGAAGTTGAGCGCGCTACCGAGCACTTTTGATTTACCTGTTAGCATTAAAGAAGGTAATTTTCCGCATCTATTTAATAAGTTTGAAAATCAACATTATGTAGGCCCACCACCCGCGGCCAAATTTTATGCGCCAGATTCAATGTCAGATCGCGATAGACATACATTTTACGCTTGGTGTAATGAGAATGCACCTCATTATATTTTCGACTTTGAACGAGAAATTCTTATGTATTGCCGCTCTGACGTTGAGAACTTGAGACGCGCATGTTTGGCTTTTAGAAAAATATTTCTCTCTGTCGGGAATACAGATCCTTTTGCACATGCAACCACGATCGCATCAGCTTGTTGACACGTATTTAGAAAAAACTTTTTATTACTCAATAGCATAGGTATAATTCCACCAAATGGCTATAGGCTCGCCGACAGGCACTCACAGAAATCTATCGAATGGTTATTGCAGTGCGAGCGTGAAATAGGTCGAGAAATAATACATGCGGGAAGAGCTCAAGAGTTTAGGTTAAGCGAAGGATTTTTAGTAGACGGCTATTTACACCCGGAAACTGCAATTCACGCTCACGACAGGGGTACAGTTTTCGAGTTCCAAGGCTGCTACACGCACGGATGTCCAAAATGTTTTAAAAATAATCGCGATAAAATTTCAATGTATGGTCGCTCTTTTAACGAATCTTACGAGAACACACGTGCAAAAATCGCTCGAATAAAGTCTCTCAGTAACGAAACGCGTGAAATTTGGGAGTGCGAATTCGAACGCATAAAAATGGAAAATCCAGAAATTTTTCGTTACGTATCGAATCATCCGCTTATCAGTAAAATAACTTTAAATCCGCGCGACGCATTTTACGGTGGCGGGACAGAATATATCGTCACCTATTACAAAGCTAAAGAAGGCCAAAAAATGAAGTATACAGACATTTGCTCACTGTATCCTTACGTGTGTAAGAGAGGCCAGTTTCCGCTCGGACATCCACGCATTCTCGTTGGCACGGAGTGTGAAGAACTGACGGGCGGTAAAAACAACTATTTAGCGCGCGTACAGGGCCTCGTACAACATAAAATTTTGCCACCGTGTAAATTATTTCTTCCTTTATTACCTATAAAAATGCATAATCGACTATTATTCGCACTGTGTCGTTCTAGCTGTGAAGAAATGTGACAAAAAGACTGTAACCGCGAAGAGATTCACGAGCGCTAGTTCACTGACACATGGGTGGCCGACGAGTTGAGAAAAGCCATTGAACTTGGATACGAAATAACTGAAATATACATAATTTGGCAGTATCGGATGACGCCCTTCAATCCGCGCATGGGTGAAGGAGGCTTGTTTGCTGGTTACGTAAACTTATTTTTGAAAATAAAGCAGCAAGCGAGCGCCTGGCCGTCTTGGTGTGAGAATGAGACTAGTAAAATGCAATATTTTCAAGAGTACGAGCGAGACGAGAGAATCAAGTTAGAGCGCGAAAAGATAGAAAAAAATGCAGGCTTGCGTGCCGTTGCAAAACTCTGCTTAAACTGTTTTTGGGGTAAATTTGGCCAGCGTAGTAATTTGAAACAAACTGAAATAATAAATACGAGAAAAGATCTTCTTAAACTCCTAGTAGACCCTGAAAAAGAAGTATTCGATGTATTGCCCGTAAGTGATGAAGCTTTGTATGTTAATTGGCAGTTGAGAGAGGACGCTGTAGCACCCACCCCGCACACAATCGTCATTATTGCCGCGTATACTACCGCACAGGCGCGTCTCAAATTATATAGTTTTTAGGAACCCTATCGGCGAGAATTCTTTACTATGACATTGATTCGTGTGTGTTCGTGTGTAATGAGGGTGCTGCAAACGAATACAGCCCCCCTCTCGGCTCTTTATTAGGTGATATGACGGATAAGTTAAAAAGTTACGGTGAAGGAACCTACATTCATACGTTTCTATCCGGCGGACCAAAATTTTACGATTTTCGAGCACTCACCCCCTCTCGGGTGCTACTGTAGAGTGTTGCAAAATCAAGGGAATATGTTTAAATTTTATGAATTCTAAAAACATAAATTTTGAAAGTATTAAAGTTCTCCTCGATCGTACATTTTACGATGAAAAAAAAGAAAATGTAATCATACCGTGCAATGACGAGGCTGAAGAATAAAAAGAAGAAAGTGCAAACAATATTAAAATAAAATTTAAAGCTATAAGACATATGCCTACTCATAACGTTGTAACGCGCGATGAAACGAAAACGTGTTGCATTGTTTTGACAAAAAGGCGATACGTTTTGCAAAGTTTGTCTTTACCTTTTGGCTACAAACACTAAATAATTAAGTTGCTATTATGTAAAATGTTTAATAAAATTATGAAAATAAATTTATTCTAATGAAATATTTATTTTTTTTTTTACATGTATGTATCATATGTACGTATCTGCATAATATAACATATTCACGTGTTCGTATAAGCTTAGCCCCACGCGTTCGTCTGCGCGCGTATAAGCTTCTAAGTCCGCCGCCATCACGGTGTTCACCTATACCCCTCTCTCTCTTTCTCCTTTTTAAGCTCTTTTTATCATCCTTTACGTTCAATCGTTATATAAATTCATCAACATTGCTTTTTTTATCAGCTACGAGGATGGATACGCGCTGGAAACATCCGTTTACGCTTCTCGGCGGTGGCGACGGCAGGAGGGATTTGTGATGCAAGCTTTGATCGTATACTGTTTTATTACGCAGAGTGGCAAGAGACGTACCGAACGGAGTTGAAACCTGGCAGCGCCGCCGCCGCCACCACCACCGTCGCCGCAGCACCCATACCAGAGCTCGAATTTCGAGAGGAGCTCCCGCAGCCGGATGACTACTCGCACGATATTGAGAAAAAAAAATCTGCTTATTCTCGAAGATTTGATGCCAGGATCCTACATTTTTGTAAGAAGCTTATCTCGATGCGACTAGAAATCCTCACTCTTATTTGTTTCTCGATCTTTCTCAGGCTGCTCTCGATGAGTTTTGCGTGCGTACTTGCATATTTCCGGACGACAAGTTACACTACGTATACGTGCCAAAATACTTGAAATTTCGATAAGAGAGGCGAAGCAATTATAAAAAACGAACGAAAGCTCTATGCATCAGTCTATCAGTGACAATGGCTGTGACTACATCGAAGTATCGCCCGAGTAAACGCGGAGACCCGCTACCCTGTAATCATTTTACGAAGAAAAACGCGCTACTTTTGTTTGTTTTGAGACACTGTGCTGACGGTGAACTGCGAAAAATCTTGATTCGATCGGACGATAAAGCTACGATAAAGCGTGTATGTGAGTGTGTTTTGAACGTTTTGCACGGCGTTGCCGAACTTAAAGAGTCACAAAATAAGCGTTTGAGCAGACACAGGCAAGTTCTGCGTAAATTGGTACATAAAAAAGTACAAAATCGCACGATAGTAGGTTGTAGGTGTAGTAGGTTGGCAAAAAAGAAAACGAATTTTACTGCAAAACGGTGGTGGATTATTACCTCTGTTACTAGCACCTACAGTTGGTACACTTATTTCAAAATTATTCGGCGGTAATTCACAGTGATTAGTGGTTGTGGGGGAGGAAGAATCGATCGAGCGCAAAAGATGATTCTTGTGCCCGAAGAGTCGCTCGAAAGAATGAAAGGCGGAGCGGGGCCTACGAGGCCACCAGTGAACGAGCCGCTGCCGCCACCGCCGCCGTCACCTCAGTCAGCCTCGACTTGCACGAATGAAAATTCCATGCAGACCTGTGGCGATAATTTATCTAGGCTGGACTCTGAAATGCACGATCTCTTAAATTCGAAAAAAAAATTAAATGAACGCGAAAAATATATTAATTATTTGCAAGTTTTACGGCGATATTTATTTTTTAAAGAGAACGAACGTATCAGCCAGCGTGATTCAGAGCGCGAGCTAGATGAGATCGATTACGCGCTTACCCCGCTCACTCAAGAAGATATACTAGAAAACGTGCCTAAGACTTACGAGCGAAAAGCAAAACTTTTGCTCTGGCACTGGAAATCTTCAGCGCCGGAACGAATAAAGTAGAATAATACCGGAGTGGTTACGATAGACGGGAGAAAGATCGAACGATCGAATATCATTGAGTTGCTCAATGATGCTGTTAAAAAAAAGCAAAAAAATAAGAAAACGGATGGGGAGACGCACCCATCGGGCGTGCTGAATTTGCGAAATTGATCAAAACATCAGATACTTCGAGCAATTTAATAGGAAATATGGAAATTTTTTAAATCGCGCAGAGATTAACAGCACCTTTAAATACCGCTAAACGCCGCTTAATTAAAACAAATTTATACAGAGAGCCAATCGCATCGCCCGCGTTGACGAGGACCGCTGCAAAGAAAAAGTGGCTTAGTTTGGACATATAAAATGAATTATGAAAAGCAATATTACGATCTCCCGCACGAGGCGGGATACGCCGGCGCGCGAAATCTCATACGTGTCAACAAAAAGGGTAAATCTCTGACGAACGAACAAGAGAAAAAAAGAATTTATGAATGGTTGAGTAATCGAGACGCTTACTCTCTTCATCGACCCGTACGTCCAAACTTTCCTAGATTGCACTATAACATTACAAATATCGACAATTTATGGGAATGCGATTTGCTACCATTAACTACAATAAAAGAATGTAACGACGGCTACTGTTACATTATAGTCGTCGTCGACGTACTCAGTAAATTTTCGTGGGTTGAAGCACTGCGCGATAAAACTGCCCATAATGTGGCAGCGGCGTTTGAAAAAATTCTCAAGCGAGCGGTAGGTCGAACGCCCCTCTGTTTACAGTTGGACCGAGGTAAGGAGTTCGTCGGCTCGGCCTTCCAAGGCCTTCTAAAGAAACACGATATACGCTTCCGAGTCGCGAGAAATCCCGACATCAAAGCAGCTGTAGTAGAAAGGCTCAACAGAACGATACGCGAACGTATGTGGCGATACTTTTCGCATAAAAACACCAAACGTTACATCGATGTAGTGCAAAAGATTATTTATGCTTACAATCATACTTTACACACGGGCATAAAAATGAGACCCTCGGAAGTTAATATAAATAACGCTATAAAAGCAAGCGAAAATTTTTAAAGACGAGCGCGAAAACAAAGTATCAATAAAAAACAGAGGGCGCTCAACATTACAGCTAAATACGCACCCGGCAATTATGTACGCATCAGACGAACTAAAAATACCTTTGAGAAAGGTTATGAAAAAAATTTCAGCTAAGAAATATTCAAGATAAAACACGTATTAAAACGTCAAAATTTGCGCACATTTATCTTAGAAGACTTGAATGGCGAGGTAATTGACGGATTTTTCTATACAGAGGAGCTGGCGCCCGTTGGTAAAAGCCGCATGACAGCCGATGAGGTTTTCAAGGTAGAACGTGTCATTCGTACAAAGGGGCGCGGATCGAATAAGCAAGTGCTCGTAAAGTGGCACGGTTATCCGGATAAATTAAATTATTGGACAAAAGCGTCCGATCTCGAGAGTATTTAAGAAAATGGAGAACACCGCCGAATTCTATCTTGTATTACCTCAAATAGCAGCCTAATGTTCTACAACGATAATGCAACAAGCTGTTTTACTACTCATTTGTCGCGCGAAATAAAACTAATAGGTGATTGGAACGTTGGCCTCTCAGAAATTCACGTACCGTGTATGATTACCCATATCAACGAGTATGAGGCATTTTACAATTTTAAATTGGATAATAAAGTGCGCGAAGAAATGTATTTTTTTGGACACGGTATTTACGAAAATATTGACCAATTAGTCGCAGAAATAGACAAATCGAATGGGATTGACAATCATTCAATGCCGGCAATTTTTCAGAAAGGCTATTACACTCTGCAGCGACAATGCGCATGTGATAGACGCATTACGCAAAGTCTAACGAAAAAATAAGACGTGTATTCGATTTTGAGGATGCTGTGCACAGAGAGAGGAAGGGGACTTTTACCACCTCGAACTTGGGTAGCGTCATTGCGCCCAACCAGCTGTATGTCTACACAGACATATGCGAGCCGTATACAGTCGGTGATACTCAAGCATCGCTTTTACGTATCGTATCCTTGGACAGCTCAAAATATAAATTCGGAGCGAACGTTGTAAGACAATTTGCACCTATACACTACATTCCGCTTTTGCAACATAGCTTCCGATCTATTATTATCGATATAAGATATCAGCATGGTAAACGCATACCATTTGAGTACGGAACGTTGACGGTTACGCTTCACTTTAGGCGTAATCGTTAAAAAATATGTAAAACATGAGTCACTACATACGTGATTACAACGATCAGACTAGGCGGATTATTTCACAGAATTCTTCCATACGTTGCTTCCGGTGCACGAGCAGTAGGTAAAGAAGCTGGACGCGCGGGTATTAATGTTTTTGACGACGTCGCAAACAGCGGTGCCAATTTCAAGGAAGCTGTAAAGTATCGAGCAAAAGAATCCAGCAAAAATTTAAAGAGAAAAGCCGCCGATATAATTGCTGATATAATGAAGGGGTCCGGTTATAAATCGAGAGCTGTTAAGTGCAGGCGACAGTCAAGAAAGACACGTGTATTGGGTAACATCGGCACTCCGCACAAAAAGCGTAAACAAAGTAAAAAATAACGCGACATCGCTGTTAAAAGAAGGAGGACGCAAACAACGAGAAGAAAGAGAAAGAACCCGATTACTACTACTTTTAGAAATATAACCGATATTTTTGGACCAAAATAGTTTTCATCACATTCGCAAAAATGGCTTTTTACACACTCATTCGACGGAACGTATGAAGAGCGAACTGGATCTCTTTACTCTTCCGGCAACTCAGACATCGATAGGAAGCATTGCTTACTTGAATTACAAGCCTGTGTCGTCACTCAGCGAGGAGGGGGATGCACCCTTGGAATTTGTAGTGCCAAGCGCGAGCGAGCATTATATAGATCTAATGCACACTATGATTTACATTCAGGCAAAAATCATACCCGTTGATACAAACGCTGAAAATGCTAAAGTTGCGCCAGTTGATAATTTTTTGCATTCCATGTTTAATCAGATTGACGTATTTTTCAATCAAAAACTCGTTTCACCACCAAATAACGCGTACTCCTACAGGGCCTACATAGAGTCACTACTCAACTATTCTCCCGCAGCTAAAGAGTCGCATTTGACGTCTAGTTTATGGTACGAGGATACGGAAGACGCTTTCGAAGCTGCGCCCAATGCTGCAGCCCTGCTAGTCGTGAACAAAGGCGCTAAGAATCGTCAATATTTGACGCGCAATGGTCGCGTGTGTTACATGAAATCATTCTTGTATCTCGATCTGCTGAATCAAGATAAAATGTTAATTAACGGTGTAGAAATGAGAATTCGCTTCCTAAGAAGCAAGGACGCGTTTTGCTTAATTGATGTTTCCGAAGATGGTAAATTCAAAGTACATATAAAAGAAGCAACACTCATCGTTCGCAGAGTTAAAATCAGCCCGGGGGTCTTACTCGGCCACCTCAATGCATTAGCAAAAATCACAGCCAAATATCCAATCACACGTGTAGAGGTAAAATGGTTCACACTTCACGCGGGTATTCTCGGCGATGCAATTGAAAACGTCATACTCGGGCAGTAACCGAAAAGAATAATCATTGGTTTTGTCGACAATAGAGCATTTAACGGAAATCGGAGATTTAATCCATTTCATTTTCAAACTTTTTCAATTAATTATCTCTCTCTCTGTATGTCGACGGTGTACAAATTCCGAATAAACCTCTACAGCCACGATTTACCGGGTACTCTGAATTACATATAGACGCCTTTCAAACACTTTTTACCGACAGAGACATACATTTTCTCAACGAAGGAGTCGGAATTAATCGTTATAATTATTCAAGAGGTAATTGCCTTACTGCATTTGATTTCGCACCTGATTTATCGGCTCATTGTGCCACGCACTGGAATCTCGTGCGCTCGGGTAGTGTGCGCATAGAGGTGGGTTTTTAGCAGGCGGTCGCATCGACCATAAATTGTATTGTTTATGCTGAGTACGATAATGTTTTGGAGATTGACTCGAACAGGCAAATCATAACTGATTTCAATGCGTAAGATTTTAACGACTTTGAAAAGACTGGTGGGAACATGAGTATATTAGGCCTAAAACAAAACACAATCAAATCAGTTTCTCGAACAGTAGTCGTAGCTAATACATACACCTCTCAAAGGTTAAAATAGATTACGTTATCGACATACAGGGATCTCGCGATGCATACAAAAACTTCTTACTGAAAGAAGTTGCAGCGATATCACTACAAAATCGCGTCATCGGACACTGGATAGAATGTTTTAACGATTTACCTACGGGCGTGCGTCAAACTAACAATTACTGTTCGCTCGATGTGCACGGTCTACAGTGGTTTGAAGGCGAAGTTTGTCTTCGCCAATTACGACGTCACTTATACAACATAGCGAGGGATGTACGCAAAATATATGTAGAAGGGAGTGAAAAAGCCATGCATCTGGAATCAGTGATGGCACGCCGCATTATAAATGTCGACCATTACGATGCACCGAGTTTTCAACATCTCGAGCAGGCGTTTTCAGCTGTGTTGATGCGTATAACACACAGCGCAGAAAAATTTGAGAATAAAAAAGAGTTTTTACACAATGCATAGAGCTTATCAGATCTGAAAGTGGTTTTACACGCTTCGTTCAAAAGATACGCTCAGCCTGTCGGTTATACATAGCGAGGTTTTCTACGGTGCACTGCTAGAATACCATCGACAGCAGAGAGTGAAACACCTACGATTAGCGGAAGAGGGAGGACAGATCGTAGTCGACGGAGCGATAGACGAAGACGGTCAGCGGCAAAGGGAGGAGGTCTATTACGACGAAGTGGCCGATGACGACGACGACGACGAAGTACCCAACGTCAAAAAGCTATATATCATTGACGAGTCGGACGACACGGATGATGAGTGCGAGTGCGTGCTCAACTGTTTAAAATGAACACGAGCCAAATAATGAGTGCCATTAAAGGGCTAAACGCCAACTCGATCGGTGTTTATGCAGCAGATCACGTGACCAAATTTTTAAGTCTCCCTGCTGCTATTGTATCAAATATTGATACGTCAGATAAGCCTGGTTCGCACTGTATTGCCATTTACATCGACAAAAATGGCTACGGAAACTACTTTGACAGCTACGGCGTCGTACCTTTCTCACAGCATCATCTCAATCGACTCCGAAGTAATTGCGTGCGATATCAATGGAATAAAAAAACATTACAAAGTACTTACGCACTCGGTAGAGTGTCGGATTCCCACGCCGGTGACCCGGGTTCGAATCCTAGTCTCTGCCGATTGATACAAGCACCTCTGTAAAAATTACATGTGTTTTGTTTACAAACACACCGCAGACTCCCGCCGTCGATTAGCACCACATGGAAGCAAAACATGGCGACGTTAATTAAAAAAAAAAAAAAAAATTATAGGCCATGAAAATAACGGTGGGTTATATAGACCTGTCGTAAAGCTTGGCGGAGTAGGCTCGCGGTACGTGACGCTGGATACGAGCAGCTGGGAGCTTTTAATCGATCAAATGCAGGCTATGAGTGCGTACTTAAAAACCCATATACATTCTATCAAGATTTCGGAAAGCCATGCAAGATTTTCTTCCACAATCACGACCTCAATCTTACGATGGCTTACGGCTCGAGAGCAATAGCCCTCGACGAGAGACCACCCGCTGACGGTTCGCCTACAAAGCTCAACAACATAGGTCAGCCGCACGAGGCGCAGCTATACGAGGATATGGAAGCAACTACTACATTCGAACCGTCCGGCAAAAAAAAAGAAGAAGCACGATAATCCACCAAGCATCGCCATGTAGCTAGCTACACTCGAAGGACTGTCGCAGGTGCGTGAATATATTAGTGCGCGCCTTAAATATGTTGAAGAGTGTTCTACTTTTGTTAATCGTGCTGTTGAATACATTCTAGATTTTTTGAAAAGTGAATTAAAAAAAGAAGATGAGACGAATGCTAAAAATATTCTCAAAGAATTGAATGTTTTCGCGCCATATTACGCTATTCGCAAAGCCGAAATTGAAAGTAGAGTGAAAACGAGTATGGAAATGGTAATTTTTAATCTTGACACACTGAATATTATATTAATGGAATTATTTTCTTATTGTCTACCTTTAATTGCAACAAATTTATCCAAACTTACGTTTTATACGTAAAATATCTTTAAAAAAAGAACTTGTACACTATAAAAATAAAATAAAAGCTAAAATTTTAAAACAAAGAAACAACTCATTTTACCTCAACTAAAACCTTTTGATTTTTCCCCTTATTTTTAACACATTTACATATACTTTTATAAAATTAATAATGCATACGCACACATACAGTCAAGGTGTGTGTGTTTTTCTCTGCTCGCGTACGCATTATGAGAGCATTCATTCACGGTATACTAGATTACTACTCCTTCAAGAAAACTCATAAATGTGAGATGTAGAAAAATTTAGCAGGGCTGGAGGGCTCATTGACAAAGCACTCGATTTAGTTTTGCTTCTGTCGCTCTGTAGTTCGGAATCTTTAAAAAGAAATGCCTCGCTACGCTAACGGTAGTGGGATCTCTCTCTCTCTCTCTCTCTCTCTCCCGCTCTCCTGTTTATGAAGCTCCGTCACTGCCAGCCGATACCGCAGACACCGGTCCCTCGGCTAGGCATTGGGGGAAACCCCGTGTGCTGTGCACGCTCTCTCTTTCTTCTTCTTCTTCTTCTTCTTCTTCTACTTCCTCGATGTACGAAGCCGCCGGCCTTATCTCCCTCGAACAGAGGGGGGCCCCGCGTGTTATGCTCTCTCTCTCTCTCTCTCTCTCTCTTTCTCTCTGTCTCTCTCTCTCTCTTCGTCTTTCTCGTTGCCCCCACCTACACTCAAGAATCTCGTCTCGCTACAGCAGTCGGGCTTAGGTAGAGGGGAGCGCTACTCTCTCTCTCTCTCTCTCTCTCTCTCTCTCTCTCTCTCTCCCTCACTCTCTCTCTCTCTCTTCGTCTTTCTCGTTGCTCCCACCTACACTCAAGAATCCCGTCTCGCTGCAGCAGTCGGGCCTAGGTAGAGAGAAGCGCCGATTGGCGCCTGGCTTATATATATATATATAGAGTAGCCGTCTCGCTACTCCAGCATTGCGGATTGAGATGCGCGTTATGTTTACGTAAATAAACAATAAAAACATTTTATTGTTTATCTACCAATAAATACAATTAATATTGTTATGTGTCGGCGGCTAATTACTTTAATTTTTACGGTTTTTTATTTGAATGTTTATGTAAATAAACAATTAAAAAACTATTAACGTCACATTAATTAACTGTTTACACGCCCCCCATATACGCGTCGGGTGATGACGTCACGACGCCTCGACCGACGCGTATATATACTACTTATGATTATAAAATTTAGCTTTACAAATGAAAGTAAACTAAAAAAAGTATTAAAATAATAAAAACAAAAAAAGGAATAGAAACAAAGGACGCGTGCAGCGCGTAAAATCTACCCTAGTGAAAATAGGTTTTTAAAATTCATGAAAAAAACATAGAGCTGATATTCAATAAATTTGAAAGACCGTTCCTGATCATACTTCTACCTATTAAAGATAATTAAAAAACATAGAGGTTATTAGAAACCATTTAAAACAATTAAAAGTCATATGATATAGTTAAAAATTTTCAATAAACTTTAGTTGGTTTTTAATAATTAAATTCAATTTAAAGACATAGGAATTCATTGGACGTTATTCAGAAAAAAATAATTAAAATTTATTCATTTAATTGTTTTTTAAACTGTACACGGAGAGAAATCGTCCGGTAAATTTTACTAAATAGTATAGAAAATTTTACTTAAAAGTATAGTAATTTAGTCACAGACTTTAAGTTTTCAGAATTTTACCATGCAGTATTGTAAAATTTCTAGGTTCGTAAATTTTACTATACTGTATTATAAAATTTCCAAATTGAAATTAATAAATTTCATATTTTTTATTGTCTTCTAAAATGAAAATTTGTTTGAAAAAATTATTTTAGAATTTTTTATTCTTGAGTTGTGTAGTGATATTATAGTATAGTTAGATTTGTATAGTATAGTTTAATGTTTAATGAAAATGAATATGAGTGATAAGAGATGATGATGATAATGGTGGTGATGGTGATGGTCGGTGGGCATGACAATAACATTTCGTTCACACGTTTAATGACTCTATTTAAAACCTAAACTAATTACTAACCTAATAATACGTTATAGATATCGTAGTACGTACACGCTCACATATGATTTTATACGCAACCAAATCGGCTTATATATTAACCAAGGTGAAATTCGGGCGCTTGCATATTTGGATTAATGGTCCAGCCTCTAGCGGCAGATGCGCGTATCCCACTGCGATATTCGTTTGACTTCAATATTTGATTGGTTGGGAAGTTACGCGCGAAATTCGAATTTCGTGTATAAAAAGCGAGTAATTAAAATTATAACGTGAAAAGCGCGATTTGAATATTCAATTAAATATTCAATTATTAGATTGAAGTACATAATAATAATAAAATATGCATTATTTTATTATTATATTATTTTATTTCAGAAATTAAAATTATACATCCAACATTTAGGTATAAAATAATATCCATTTGAAAGTAGCGTTACGTAAGTAACAATACAACATCTATTCTACTCAATACATGATAATATACTATACTATAATCATATATCTTATATGTTGAGAAATGCGTATCATAAAAGCAATCTTGAAATTATTGACACAATACGAAAAATTCTCTTTCATGAATTAGGATTTCAGTAACAAAATAGAACTAAGGAGCATCTTCTGAAAACATAACTAAAATTGTATTTCGCCTGATTCTATTTTCATTAACATCAATCCACTTAGCAGTCGTTACTGTATTTTTCATAGGGTTAGGTAACATCGAAGTAAATTTATTAAAATTTTCTATATTATTAATCAAAATCTCTTTCTGTTTACTGAATAAATATGATGGATAATCAAATATTATATTAATAAACCTATAATTTTGTACCATTTGATGCCTAACAGCTACAGTTCGATTAATATTTAGTTTACTAGGAGTAGAATTTCGAAGGAGTATTTAGAACTCTACGCATTTTTAGGCTCAACAAACATGATATACGAACATACGACGGAGAATTTTACATTTTATATATACTTATCATCTTTTGAGTCTAAGAGAGTTCGCTTCGTCGAAGTCTGCTTTGAGATTACGCTCAATTTCACGTTCAATATTCACGTTCACGGGTACAAATTTACGTTATGATTCCTGAATCTGGCGGGCTCACTATTGTTGTTTCGCGTTGCAGTGCTCAAGGAGATATAGAAAGCGTATCCCTGGCGTCGCTGCTCGCGTTTGCGCATGCGCATAAGCGCGAATCGAGTACATTTTTTTATTCATGTTTTGTAAAAATTAACAAAAGTATTGTAAAAATTATCAAAAGTGTAGAAAAAGGCCATTTTTGGTAGTCTATGACTAAATTACTATACTTTTTAGTGAAATTTACTAGACGTTTCGTAATATTTACTAGACGATTTCTCTCCGCGTATGTACGTGTATAAAACTTCATAAAATTTCATAAAAAAGAATACCAAAATTGCTCATTCAAAATAATTAAAATTAATTAATTACAAAAAATCATAAAAGTTGATTCAATGTTATTGAAGTTCATTGCTCGAAAAATAACATTTTTTCTCATTAAAATTTATTTAGTCTCAAATAATTTAAAGATATAGGAATTCATTGAACGTTATTCAGAAAAGAACAATTAAAATTCATTCATGTAATTGTTTTTAAATTGTTAGTACGTGTATAAAACTTCATTAAAGTTCATGATCAAGTGTACCAAAAGTGCTTATTCAAAATAATTAAAATGAATTAATTACAAAGCATCGTAAAAGTTGATTCAATGTTATTGAAGTTCATTGATCGAAAAATAACATTTATTCTCATTAAAATTTGTTTAGTCTCAAATAATTTAAAGATATAGGGATTCATTGAACGTTATTCATAAAACAACAATTAAAATTCATTCATGTAATTGTTTTTTAAATTGTTAGTACGTGTATAAAACTTCATTAAAGTTCATAAAAAAGTATATCAAAACTGCTCATTAAATATAATTAATATTTATTAATTACAAAACATCATAAAAGTTGATTCAATGTTATTGAAGTTCATTGATCGTTAATAACATTTTTTCTCATTAAAATCTGTTTAGTCTCAAATAATTTAAAGATATAGGAATTCATTGAACGTTATTCAGAAAACAACAATTAAAATTCATTCATGTAATTGTTTTTTAAACTATAAGTATGTGCATAAAACTTCATTAAATTTCATACAAAGTATACCAAAACTGCTCATTAAAAATAATAAATATTAATTAATTACAAAACATCATAAGAGTTGATTCAATGTTATTGAACTTCATTTATCGTTAATAACATTTTTGACGAATCAAATTTATTCAGTTGCAAATAATTTAAATATATAGGAATTCATTGGATATTATTCAGAAATAAACAATTAAAATTCATTCATTTAATGGGTTTTAATAAATTTATACCAAAAGTGCTCATTCAAAATAATTAAAATTAATTAATTATAAAGCATCATAAAAGTTGATTCAATGTTATTGAAGTTCATTGATCGTTAATAACATTTTTTCTCATTAAAATTTGTTTTGTCTCAAATAATTTAAAGATATAGGAATTCATTGAACGTTATTCAGAAAACAACAATTAAAATTCATTCATGTAATTGTTTTTTAAATTGTAAGTACGTGTATAAAACTTCATTAAAGTTCATAAAAAAGTATATCAAAACTGCTCATTAGAAATAATTAATATTCATTAATTACAAAACATCATAAAAGTTGATTCAATGTTATTGAAGTTCATTGATCGTTATAATAACATTTTTGCTGATTAAAATTTATTTAGTCGAAAATAATTTAATGACATAGCAATTCACTGGACGTTATTCAGAAAAAAAAACAATTAAAATTCATTCATTTAATTATTTTTTAAACTATAAGTATGTGTATAAAACTTCATTAAATTTCATAAAAAGTATACCAAAACTGCTCATTAAAAATAATAAATATTAATTAATTACAAAACATCATAAGAGTTGATTCAATGTTATTGAACTTCATTTATCGTTAATAACATTTTTGACGATTCAAATTTATTTAGTTGCAAATAATTTAAATATATAGGAATTTATTGGATATTATTCAGAAAAAAATAATTAAAATTCATTCATTAATGGGTTTTAATAAATTTATGCACGTGCATTAATGTTTATTAAAATTTATAAAGGTCTATGCTGAAATTGAACATTAAAAATTTTTTAAGGCAATTAATTATAAAAATTCATTAAAGTTGATTTAATATTATCAAAGTTAATTCATGGTTTGATAATTGAAATGTCGATGTTCATTGGAGTTATAGAAGTTAATTAAAAATGTTTGGACTTTAAAATGTTTTAATGAATTTTATAAACCTATGTTCTCGGGGTGTGTAAACGATGTATAATATTTAAGTAATTGTACAAAAACATGAACGGGATAGATTTTGAAGACCTATTGGTCATGAGCAATTTTTATACTTCACTACCTGACGAACTCCTGTAATATTAATCTGATATATATTGTGATTTGATAATTTTGGGTACAAATAAAATATAATACAGTAAGTAATTCTCTCGCTCTCTTTCTCTCTCTCTCTCTCTCTCTCTCTCTCTCTCTCTTTCTCTCTCTCTCTCTCTCTCTTTCTCGCTCTCTCTCTCTCTTTCTCTCTCTCTTTCTCTCTCTCTCTCTCTCTCTTTCTCTCTCTCTCTCTCTTCTTCTTCTTCTTCTTCTTCTACTTCTCTTGCATGAAACAAAATAAGTAAATTAATAGAAGAAGCAATATAACAAATGTGATTAATACTTGCAATAATGCCAACAAAATTTTCAACATTTTTGGTATTCCATATAGATTAGCGCTTTTAAATGTTATCGGCGTCATTTACATGTTTAATAATACCTTAGATTTTTATTAACAATTTATTTGTTATCTTGACATCTTCGGTACGAAAACGGTATCACTTAAATCATCAATAACACGCGTACGACTACTAACTACTACTAACTACCCAACAAAAAGACAAAGATCTTATCTATTCGATAGCATGACGAAGCAGAGTAAACATGTATAACTATCTTATCTGAGAGAATAAACTCGTCGTTTAACTGTTTAGAATTTTCAACTTTATTTTTCTTTTTCAATTACACTTTTTGTATAAAAATGTATTAAGGTGGCCCCGTAGTGAAATTTAACGAAAAATTTGATTATTTTAATTTCATTTCATTATACTTTTGTACATTTTTATAACTGAAAATGATTTAGTATTATCATTTTGGCCATAGATATCATTTTAATTAATCTGTTAGCTATTTATATATACGTATATATATATATATATATATATATATATATATATATATATATATATATATATATATATATATATATAATACCAATACCAAATACCAATACCAAAAGTACGAATTTTCAAAAGAACATCCCTTATATTGTAGCTATGATGGTTAAATGAAAAACTAAACTCTAAAAACGGTTTTATATTGCTTATCGATTTTAACATATAAAATCATATATATATTTTCATAATTTTTTTATACTTAGAGTTATTGTCGCAATTAAGCCTTGGCTGCAATTTTTACATAATATTATTTAACTCAATAACGATGTTTTTTTTCATTTTCGAAAAAATTCTATTACTAAAGGTGTAAAATGCAGTTTGAAATTTAATTTTCTCTGGACAAGTAAGTCAAGTCAAGTGAAATTTTCGTGGTGAGGTCTATTAAGGGGGCAGGCCTGGGTTAAATACAATAAAACACTTTTTTTACGAGTCCAGAAAACTTTTTATGTTTAAAAGCAATTATTCTGAAAAATTTTATACTTTCAAAGTACAATATTGTCTTAAATTTTACCGTTGTAAGACCTCAGAATCTTGACCTAACACGTCACAATAAATCACTGTTTTCAATACCATATTTATTAAAGGAACTGTAATCCTCACACGATTCGGGGTGACGCGATGAACAAAAAATTTTGGTTTGACGGTTATTCGACTCCTTTTGACATGTATTACAAAAAGAGCGGAGCACTTTTTCGTTAAAATTTTTTTTATTATTTTTTTTGGAGATCTAATCAATTTAAAAAAAAATTTTTTTTAATATTTAAAAAAAATTGATTAGATTTTATGTCAAAAGGAATCGAATAACCGTCGAAAAAAGAAATTTCGTTCACCATGTCACCTTGAAACGTGTGAGGATCAAAGTTCCTTTAATAAATATGGTATTGAAAACAGTGCTTTATTGTGACATGTTGGGTTAAGATTCTGAAGTTTTACAACGGTAAAATATAATATATTATTGTACTTTAGTAACATAAAAGTTTTCAGGATGATTGCTTTTAAACATAAAAAGTTTTCTGGACTTGTAGAAAAAAGTCTTTTTTGGGTTTGACCCAGGCCTGCCCCCTTAAGAGGGCCCTCTCCACCATTTCTCGGACGTTCGGCCGGACCGTGGCCTCGGCCCGAATTTCGACGCTTTTAATCAGGGTCGCAGTCATACAGTACTTCATTTCATTAAATAAGTTATTTTATAATAATTAATATTTATAAACTATAAACAAAATATTTATATTGTTCATTGAACAACAATCAAAATCCATTTTGAATCGTAAAAATATGTTGAAAATAGCAAACTTAGATTAAAAATTATATTTTTTAAATTCTTCTTTATTGGTTTATTTATTATTTATATATTTGGGTGATTCTTAGCATAGCGTACAATTTGACTTTCAGAAATTTTTTAAATCTTTTTTATCAGTTTCTTACAAAATAGTCTACATTTCTTATCTACACAATGTAGTGACTCAATAAGAATATCGGGCCAGAAATAATTATTATATTTTGTGTTTTCATTTCAATTTGGTAAGTCGAGGGACTTACTTCGATTTGACAAAAGAAAAGGATGTAAATATGTCATGGTATACATTTTTAAGAGATTAGATTTTGATTTCGAAGTAAACGTATTATAGTACGGAAAAATGACTTTACTGATCACCACGAATAAATTGAAGGCATCGATTCTAAAACGTCCTTAGCGCTCGGCCCAGCTGCCGTTATATTAAAATTGACGTCATGGTGACCAAAATTTGCAATTTTACGGAAATGAATTTTAAAAAATAGTATCGTGCAGAGGATCAAAAATGGCAACTTTTTATATATATACTTTGTTTGTACAATGTTTAGTATTTGAAAAAAAAAATACAAACGGCAAAATTTTAAATCTTATTTGCACCACGTTTTTTAAACTTAGCTCGCTGCAGCTCCGACAAATATGAACGGATCTTGCTTATTTTTTGCATAGAGTCGTAAAATAGTCTAGCGCTGCTAATAAACTCATAGATAGTTAAATATTAAATATTTTTTTATTCAACAATTTAATTGCAAACCAGTGAGCTACCTTTTATATGGTTAAGTATGTTCAACGAAAAACAGTATCGAGGGAAGTTTAAGACTCAACTAACTTTCAACGAGACATTTGTTTGTTAACATTTGAAGAAGTTTCTCAGAAAATTTTAGATGAATTGGATGTAAAGTGGCAAAGATAGAGCGATTTTGCCAAACTTGCACGATGCGCGCGAACATTAGCGGGTCTGCGCGATACATGACGCTCAGTGTATGTCAGTCATAGAATAAGAAATAATTTAAGAAACATGATAAAAGTTATGAAATAAACAAAACAAAGTCGAACGCGTTTCGCATTGAAATCACACTGATTTTCTTGTTCGTTTACAAGCTGCATTTATTCACAAATTTGTTAATTTCTTTAATCTTTTTAAAAAACGTTTTACTTGCTAAATAAATTATAAGCATAATGTCGATCAATATAGGACGTAAAAGAATTAGAAATCCTCCATTCGAAATGGTTGCTATTTCACAGTGCGAAGTAAAAGATTATGAAAAACTGTTTGCGAAAGACGAAGACTTGCAGAAAAATGTAATTAAAATAAGCAAAGTTGTTAGAATTGTATATTTTCCTAACGGACAAATTGATTTGTATTACGATTATGATGGCAATCCAATTACAATGAAACTAAAAAACAGCAGTGAAGTAGATTTGTCGAAAGTATCATTAGCTAAAAAGGTAGGAATAACGAAAGAAAAAGAAAAGGATTTTAAACATTTATTGCAATTTTGTACTACTAATGGGCAACATTTTGGTGAAAAATTTTGAAGAACATGGTAACAAAAAAGTTCGAAAAACGGAAGTTGTCTCAACAAAAAGAAGAAAAGTAAGCGACGAACAAAAGCAAAAATTAGAATTAAAAATTAATAAAAAAGAAAAGAAAACAAAAACAATAAAAGGAAAAAAAAATAATATGTTTTTAAAACGCGTTGTATGTATTGCGACTAAATTGTAAATAAATCTTAATGTAGAAATATAGGGGCCTGCGGCGGCTCAGTCGGTAGAGTGTCGGATTCCCACGCCGGTGACCCGGGTTCGAATCCTAGTCTCTGCCGATTGATACAAGCACCTCTGTAAAAATTACATGTGCTTTGTTTACAAACACACCGCAGACCCCCGTCGTCGATTAGCACCACATGGAAGCACAAACATGGCGACGTTAAATAATAATAAAAAAAAAAAAAATGTAGAAATATAAATAAATATAAGTATTAGTTATTTGAAGTTTCTAATTTACTGAACAATGTCAAAAATCTGTGAAATTTATATGTTTCCCAGAAATTTATATTTTTAAAGATTGTAATTTACTATTCAATTCATTTACGCTGCAATATTCTTTTTAATGTGTGTGAATTTCATTTGAACGCTTTATTATAACCATTTATTATCTAGTGTATATAACATTTAGAATTAACAATAATTTCTAAAACTTTCGTACAAAGATTTAAAAATTCAACAACTTTATGAATAACTGCCGTTTGATTTTGCCTTTGCTTTGTTTATTTAATTTCTTATTGTTTCATCAGATACTTATTTTTCTTAACTTTTACACTATAAATCGACAGTATTAAATAGTATGATTTGATTAAGTATGTATTTTTTAAAAAAAAAGGACAGCAAATCTTTAAGTAAACGGCATTATATGACTGACATACGCTGCGAGCGTCATGTATCGCGCAGACCCGCTAATATTCGCGCGGAGCGTGCAAGTTTGGCAAAATCGCTCTATCTTTGCCAATTTTCATCCAATTTATCTGTAATTTTCTGAGAAACTTCTTCAAATGTTAACAAACAAATGTGTCGTTGAAAGTTCACTGAGTCTTAAACTTCCCTCGATACTTTTTTTCGTTGAATATACTTAACCATATAAAAGGTAACTGGTTTGCAATTAAATTGTTGAAAGAAAAATATTTAATATTTAACTATCTATGAGTTTATCAGCAGCGCTAGACTATTTTACGAGATTATTCAAAAAATGAGCAAGATCCGTTCATATTTGTCGGAGCTGCAGCGAGTTAAGTTTAAAAAACGTGGTGCAAATAAGATTTAAAATTTTGCCGTTTTTATTTTTCTTTTTTCAAATACTAAACATTGTACAAACAAAGTATATATATAAAATGTTGCCATTTTTTATCCTCTATACGATGCTATTTTTAAAAATTCATTTCCGCAAATTTAAAAATTGGTCACCATGACGTCAATTTGTATATAGCGGCAACCCGAGCCGAGCGCTAAGGACGTTTTAGAATCGATGCCTTCAATTATATGTAGTCTAGCCGACGTTTCAGACGGCTAAAAATCGTCGCTGTGAAGGAAATAGTACTAAATAAAATTACATGTTGTAGACAAATCAGAAAGTATAAATTACCAACTCAATTAATGTAATAAAATTCCCTCGCAGCTGAGTTCTAACTCTGGAAGCCGGAGAACAGCGAAATAGATAAAGGAGATGCTTGTCGTTATCCCGAACCGTAAAAAAGCACTTGTATTTCAACTCTACTAAAAATACAGGTCGTCAACTTCAATATAGTTTTTAAAGATCTAAATATTAAATTAAATATCTGAGAAAATCATTGAATATTGTAACCCTCATAGGTAAAATATGAGGGGTTGTCACTTTGAAAATTCGTACTTCTCTTATTTTGAGGCCGTCCAATATATACACGGAGAGAATTATCCGATAAAAATTACCGTGAAAATCACGGTAACCGTGAGACACTGTGCATTTCCAGGACTTTTTATATATATTTTATAAAATTATTACTTTTTATTCTATAAACTTTATTATATGAATATAATAAAGTTTACCTTACTGCATGGTAAATTTGACTGCTACTTAAAATTTATTAAGAAATTGTAGAAAAAGTGCGGAGAAATATGCATAATTTTTACCGTTCAGTCACTATAAATTTTACCCTGAAGTCAGTATAAAGTCGCGGCAGCTAGCTTCAAGATGTCGGTAAAACAGACTCATGTTTCGCATGGTAACTGTAAGCGCCTGCATACGCCGCATATACGTTTAACCTTCGTTTCCACCTCGACCTCGTGGAGGGTTTTTTATTAGTTATATTACTATAGTACTTATTTAATGTATAAAAGTTTGTTAAGATTAATAAATGATCTATGGTTCTAAATCGTATAAGATTTATATTTCCCTATACACAAAAAATATTTTATTTGTTAAAACTCATACAATGTTGCTATGTTCATAACAACTCTAAAATCTATATTTTTTGTAAAAATCAAGATAATAACGTAAATTTTCCACGAATTAAATTTTCATATTTTTATTATGCAAGTGCGATATTTACATTTATGTATACATAACTTAACCTATAATTTTATATCAAATTTATTTCTTCTAATACAATAAAATAATTACACTTCCTAAATAATAAATAAATAAGTCAGCGTAAATATAAAAAACAATCCTTAAAAATATTATATAAGATTATACTACTTAAAAATAATGTTAGTCGTACTACATTATATCAGGCCGTTTTTACCCTTCTGTACTACAATTTTTACCGTTCAGTTTAGCAAAATTCATCGTGTGAACTTAGAAAATGTACTCATATGTCCCGCTCTTACTATTACTGAACGATAATTTTTACCGTAAATTTAATTGTAATTTTTACAAGAAAATTCTCTCTGTGTATATATAGGGCATAGAGCGTTTCTTACACATAAGAATTATACACGTAATTATTGTACACAATTTAGCATTGGTCAAATTATATATAGATATATTTGACCAATGCTAAATTGTGCACAATAATTACGTGTACAATTTTTATGTGTAAGAAGCGCACTATGCGATATATAAGTGATTCTTTGAAATATCGAGATCGAGAAAAAGATTTTTACTTGAGTTCCGGTGAAAAGGTTCTATTTGGTATGTACAATTGTCATTTTTAGTATTTTTTAGCAAATATCAACCTCTATTATTCAACAAAATTAAAACTTCTAAAATAACAAGCAAAAAAGATTTTTGTTGCAAATTTTCTGAATTTTTCGTAAAAAATTATCCCAAAATCACTTAAAGCCCCTGGTGATTAATGAAACTCATTTTAACTTTAAAAAAGTTATGGAACCATCGAGTAATCGAACCATAACACCAAAAATCATGAAGATAGTTTTTTTCAGTACCAAAGTGACTGTCATAGTCGCAAAGTAGCATCTGTGCTATATTATATAAAAGAATATCTAAATAACATTAAATATCGATTAAAAATTATTAAAATGCATATTTTACAATATGGTCATATTTAGCTTCGAACAACTTTAAATATATAGGCTTAAAAAAATCTGAAAATATTTACGACAATTTTGTAGACAAAAAAGAACAATATTTTCGAAATAAAAATGAATATATATATATATATATATATATATATATATAATTTCTGTTTTGTCTACAAAATTGTCGTAAATATTTTCAGATTTTTTTAAGCCTATATGTTTAAAGTTGTTCGAAACTAAATATAACCATATTGTGAAATATGCATTTTAATAATTTTTAATCAATGTTTCATGTTATTCAGATATTCTTTTATATAATATAAAAAAAGAATTTCGTTTTACTAGTCCAGAAAATTTTGTTTTAAAGAAATCATTATTCAAAAATATTTATATATATATATATATATATATATATATATATATATATATATATATATATATATATATATATATATATATATATATATATATATATATATACACATAGATATATTTTTATTATTTTTTTCGGAATCTCATGCTATTTAAAAAATAATAAAATAAAAAAATTTCAAAAATCGGTTGGTTCTCCGAAAAAAAATAATAAAAAATATTTTATCAGAAAAGTGCTTGGCTCGTTTTGTAATACATGTCAAAAGGAGTCCAATAACCGTCGAAAAAAAATAATTTTCGTTCATCATGTCACCTACAATCGTGTGAAGAACGTGTAGCTTTACTAAATGTGGTATTGAAAATAGTGATTTATTATGACGTGTAGGATCCAGAATTTGAGGCTTTAAAAAAGTAAAATGAAAGATTTTACTAAATACATATAGCACAAATATTTTCAGAATGATTGTTTTAAAACATAAAATTTAATGGACTAGTAAAAACAATTCTTTTTTTGAATTTGACCCAGGCCTACCCCCTTAAAAAATCGTGAGTAAGCTTAAAAATTTTCTCCTAGTATCTACTTATTGTTGCTGTGTGACGTTTTGAAAAATCCAATACGGCGGCTTCATTATAGCGGCTCAAACTTGGAATGTTCGTAAAAATTTTCCGAAATTTGACAATATCTCACTCAATATTGATACTAAAATTTTGCTGAGGCCAGAAATGGATTCAGCGTTGAATTTGACATGAATATGCGGTATCACGTTCCAGAACAAATTCATGTTTTCAAGGTCAAATTTTTCAAAATTTTTAAACATAAAAAATTTATTAAATATTGAAAATTAAAAAAAAATGTATGTTACTGTTTATTTTTGCTTTCTTAAAGAGGAAACTTTGCAATAGTATTTTTAGAAAATGTCCGTACGGATGTATGTATGCGTGTGTGTGGGTCTGTGTGCATGTTTGTGTGTTTGTGTGTGTGTGTGTAGGCGTGTGTGTGTGTGTGTGAATGTGTGTCTGTCTATGTATGTATGTGTGCGTGCGTACGTGCGTGCGTGGGTGGGTGATGGGTAGGTGTGTGTGTGTATGTATGCGTGTGTGTATGTTTGTGTACATGAGTGTTTGTGTGTGTGTGTTAGTATGTGACATATCACCATTTGTTCAATATGTGGTATAACTTTTCCAAACTTTGCACAGATGTTTATTGTCAATACCCAGTATGCGCTTGAAAGTTTCAGCGAAACTGGTCAAATAAATTTCTTTTATGGCCATTTTTCAAAATTTAAGAATTCTCAGATTTCGGATTTTTAATTTTTTTCAATGCTGGGATGGTTTTCGGGAAGCGAATATTTTAAACAATAAAGTACTCATAAAATCCTTCATTTTAGAATCAGAAACGATTGTATATAAATCAATTTTCAGTTGTTATACTGTGTGAACATTTTTTTTAACATTTATTACTCGAAAATTATGGAATAAAACTGACTAAAACTTTTACTGAATACTTGTTTCATATACAGATATATTCCTGTAAATTTTTGGTTAATAAAGCGGTTTGTTTTCTAAGAAAAAAAAATAAGACGTCAAAAAAATGCATTTTTTGGACAACGATAACTTGAGTAATAGTTGATGTAATGCCTTCAAAATTTCAGAAAATATTTGTTAGGTGTCAGGTTATTGGCTGAATATTTTTTAGCCGAGATTGTCCATTTTAAACAATACTTTTTCACCCTGTATGTCACAGCATCTCTAAGCTTTATCGTTGTTCTTTTTCTTGTAGATATTAAGTATTATTGTATATGAGTTTTACTATTTTTCACTTTTAGCCAACTTTACGCATTATATTGCACAAAAAAATCCAAAAACTGGAAAGATAATGTTATATTAAAAATATTATTTTATTAGTAATTTTTTAAAAATGATTTAATATTAATGTTAAGTAGTAGTAGAATTTTTAAATGATTGATTTTAAAAATAATGCGTTTTACGCATTTTTTTGCAGTGAAAGAGAAAATAGAATAATTCGTTCTTTTATTTGTATAGATATAATTTGATTTTGTAGATAAAAATAGATTTTAGAACCAATGACACATGGCAGACCAAAGATACCTTGATGTACGCTAATATGTTGATTGAAAAATATTAATTTTTCAGTAGGGCACAAATCACTAAATGAAACTTGTCAGACAGATAAATAACCATGATGGTTGGCACTGTACAGCTCTTCCTTATTTATATAATAATGTTAATTAAATTCTCTTTGAGAAAGCATAGTGCCAAAGCAATTGGCAGCGCTTTTTATGGTTAATATGAGCTTGGTGTTCATGAATGTATTTATCAATGATATTGTTGGCTTAGCTATTAGCTAGTAGGTAGTTGTCTGCAATTTTTATGCTATCTGCCGAAAATAGGTTTTTAAAATTCATTAAAATTTTTTTAAAATCCAATTATTTTAATTAACTTCTATAACTCCAACGAACATCGACATTTCAATTATCAAACCATGAATTCACTTTAATAATATTCAATCAACTTTAATGAATTTTTATAATTAATTGACATTAAAAATTGTTAATGTTCAATTTCAGTATAGACCTTTATAAATTTTAATAAACTTTAATGCACTTGCATAAATTTATTAAAAACAATTAAATGAATAAATTTTAATTGTTTATTTCTGAATAATATCCAATGAATTCCTACGTATTTAAATTATTTGCAACTAAATAAATTTGAATTTTCAAAAGTGTCTAAACGATAAATGAACTTCAATAACATTGAATCAACTTTTATGATGTTTTATAATTAAATAATATTGATTATTTTTAATGAGCAGTTTTGGTATACTTTTTAAGAACTTTAATGAAGTTTTGGAGTTAGCCCTGTTCCCGCGTATTCTAAGGAACTCGCGGACAACCCCAATCTTGCCTTATCTTACACACGAGCGAAGGATGAGGATTCCAATAAGGTTACAGAAAGAACGCAGCAAAGCTACTATACTATTTCGGTATTTATTTGTACACTATTTACAGACGCCGGAGCGTACGCCACAGCTATGGCGGTAGAAGCGCTCTGGGCTAGCGGCAGCAGGCAACTGCCGCTGGGCGGAAATTCAGTCCGACTAGAGCTCTGCTCTCGGCATCAGGACTTGCTTCCGCGGATGTCACTGGCTCGTCGCTAGCCCTGCCCAGCTGGTCGCTTAGCGGAACGATGGGGGGCACCACGAAACCCGGTTTCAATGTCTTGGCATCCAGGCGCTGCAGGACCCGGTGCGGGCCTGTATATGGCGGCGTCAGCGGGGGCTTGACTGCATCAACCCGTTTGAACACATTCGTGCACATCTCCAGGTGCCTGTGCTCCAATGAGTCGCGAAAGTGCAGTAAATAAAGCTGATTCAAACTGCGTGCCTTGATCAGTAGTTGTTGAGGCAAATGAATCTTCCAATAGCTTTGCGAAAGGAGAGGGATTACGTCGCTGGAAGAATAACCGTTTACACAGTAGTCTTTGTTGGAAAAGAATCTTTATTGATACACTGCGTGCTACCTGAACGATAGTTCGCTCGCAACTAAGATGCTCGAGAGCGTCGCTTGCCTCGCTCGAGACTTGAGGGCGTTCGGCTACGCTCGGCCTCCTTCGTACGCATACGGTACCTTCGCTACGCGATCGCATTAAATGCGATGACTCGCCTCAACAGTAGTTATAGTGAGCGGTGTGCCGAAAAAACTGATCCATCCGCTTTAAAGCAAGCAACAACAACAACAACAGCAGCAGCAGCAGCAACAACGACAGCAACAACAACAACAAATACAACAAATACAACAAATGCAACAAGTATAACCGATCAAGATCCAGCACCCCTCGCCGCACAAATGGTTTTTATTTCTTCCAATCCCATTTCGGGGAGCAGACGTATCGCTGCGTGAAGCCATGCTCATATAAGCCTCCGCAGCCTGGGAACCAGGGAAACCAGGAAAACTAGAGGTGCTGTCGTCTGTGATGTCTGCAGACGGCATCCTCAATGAAGTCAACGACAATGACTGCCTGCCCAAAGAGACCCTCCTGCCTAAAGAGAACTGCCTTCACATGCACGACAGGACATCAGGTTTGAGGTTTCTTATTGATTCAGGGTCCATAGTATCGCTAATGCCATACACAGCATCCAAGCTCAAGCGAGCTTCAGGCGAACTCAAGCTGGTTGCTGCCAATGGATCTGTTATAAATACATACGGTCTGCAGTTAGCCACACTTAACTGATTTTTAATGAACTGCGGTAGGCGGCAGATTGATACTCCGCCTGTCGCGCTACCGCTTGCGCCGTCATTCACGATGTTATGGTTAGGCATTTCGAATGATGACTGCGCGTCTCCCGATGAAAGAGACAAACTAGCGTCCTCTGTGAGCTTGGGTTCTAACTGCCGGACCGTGCAGTCAAGCTCTTCTTGATCGATCGAGCCGCAGAGTCGTCGTCCCCGTCACCTCGCGGCGACTCTACGAGGCTGTCCTCCGAGCACTCCCGCTCTTCTTTATCGGCTGGCTCGAGAGCGTCCTTTTCCGCAGGAGAAAAAACACGCGAAAAATTGGCGGGCTTACCTCCGCAAGGCGTCGACAAAGCGATTTGGTCGTCGACTGAACGACGTCTACCCCTACCTCTGGGAAACTGTGGAGATTTAGGGCTGCCGCCATTCGCTGCTGACGCTGCCTTGGAAAGTTTCTTCGCTGCAATTATCTCGACGACTCGGTTCCTCAGATGCCTGAGCGGAGGTTTTTGGCGCGTTACCGCTGTCCTCTGCGACTAGACGCGCGAGCACCGGGGCCCCGCCGCCGGTTATATGTCCCGGTGACGGAGACAGCGAGCTGAAGTATGCTCGAGCGTCCCACCAATTTCCCGAGAGTAGTTGGTGGAGACGGTGAAAAAAGATTATCACTGCACATATATCGGTGAACTTTGCACGTTACTGGGGGGGTCACCACTTTAGAGTTAGCCCTGTTCCCGCGTATTCTAAGAAACTCGCGGACAACCCCAATCTTGCCTTAGCTTACACACGAGCGAAGGATGAGGATTCCAATAAGGTTGCAGAAAGAACGCAGCAAAGCTATTATACTATTTCGGTATTTATTTGTACACTATTTACAGACGCCGGAGCGTACGCCACAGTTTGGCGGTAGAAGCGCTCTGGGCTAGCGGCAGCAGGCAACTGCCGCTGGGCAGAAATTCAGTCCGACTAGAGCTCTGTTCTCGGAACCAGGACTTGCTTCCGCGGATGTCGCTGGCGCTCGTTGCTAGCCCTGGCCAGCTGATTGCTTGGCGGGACGACGGGGGGCACCACAAAGTTTTATACATGTACTTACAGTTTAAAATACAATTAAATGAATTTTAATTCTTTTTTTCTGAATAACTTCCAATGAATTCCTATATCTTTAAATTATTTTCGACTAAATAAATTTTAATCAGCAAAAATGTTATTAACTATCAATGAACTTCAATAACATTGAGTCAATATTTATGAAGTCTTGTAATTATTTAATATTAATTCTTTCTAATGAGCAGTTTTGGTAAACTTTTTATGAACTTTAATGAAGTTTTATACACGTACTTACAGATTAAAAAACAGTAACATGAATGAATTTTAATTGATTTTTTTTTCTGAATAACGTCGAATGAATTTCAATGTCTTTAAATTATTTGAGACTAAACAAATTTTAATGAGCAAAAATGTTATTAATAATCGATGATCTTCAATAACATTGAATCAACTTTTATAATGTTTTGTAATTAATTAATTTTAATTATTTTTAATGAGCAGTTTTGGTATACTTTTTTATGAACTTTAATGAAGTTTATACACGTACTTACAGTTTAAAAAACAATTAAATGAATTCCTCTGTCTTTAAATTATTTTCTACTAAATAAATTTTAATCAGCAAAAATATTATTAGTTGTCATTGAATTTATTTATTAAAAAGCAAATAAAGTTTATTGAAAGCTATAAAGAATAAAATTTTAACGTCATTCAAAGTAATAAAAAGTTAATAGAAAATAATTAAAAACAATTGCTTATGCAAATTTTAAAGACCGTTCTTGATCATACTTTTGACTATTGATTTTCATTAGTTTTACATTTGTGTTGGAGTTAATTAAAGGTCATTAAATTTAATTGGATGTCATTGAATTTAATTATTAAAAACCAACTAAATATTATTGAAAGTTATAAATAATAAATTTTTAAAGTTATTCAAAGTCATAAAAAGTCAATAGAAAATAATTAAAAACAATTGCTTATGCATTTTATAGACCGTTCTTGATCATACATTTGACTATTAATTTTTATTAGTTTTACATCCCACAAAGCACGTAATATTGCAGAAGTATCACGGGAATATTTTATTGTGATAATGAAATATTAGTGCGATACATCACAGTAATATAGCTACGATATTGCAGCAACATCAAATTTCCGGGGGTATAAATATTGCATGATATTACAAATATTAAAGTGATATTGCAGTATTATTACGAAAATTACAGTATTACTATTTAATATTTATGAAATATTACAGCAATATTACAATGTAAGATCTAATTTTTTCTCAATATCTTTTCAATATTGCTGGAATATTCCAAAGATATTGCAGAAGAATCACGGGAATATTTTATTGTGATAATCAAATATTAGTGCGATACATCACAGTAATATAGCTACGATATTGCAGCAACATGAAATGTCAAGGGGTATAAATATTGCAAGATATTACAAATATTAAAGTGATATTGCAGTGATATTACGAAACCCTGCTAAAGATTGAAGTCAATTAAAAAATATTCAAATTTTATTGAATTAAATTTATTTTAATTGATTGAATTGACTACCAGAAAACCAGTCAATTGAAAATGAATTGTGATTAATAAACTTTAATTGCAATTTAGTTCAATCCCTATATTTAGTATTGATTTCTATTTTATTCGTATAAGCCGCGAATCAACTTCAATAAACTTTAATAAACACACATTCTATTGAATTCTGTAGGTTGCAAATACCTTTCTCATTAATTGATTTTAATAAATTCCTATAAGTATAGGAAATCAATATAATTTAATGCAGTTTATTCATATTAGGCGGGAATTAACTTAAATTAACTTTGATAAACATACTTATTATTGAATTGTGTAGTTTGCGAATATCTTTTTTATTAATTGACTTTAGTCAATTTCTATGAGTATAAAAATGAACAGATTTAAATGCACTTTATCCGTACAAGCCGCAAATGAACTTGATAAACAAACTTTTTATTCAATTCTGTACATGACCGAATTATCATGGAACAATTTATGAAATTGTAGGAAGCTACATGCTAATCATTTGTCAGTGTTTTTTTTTACAAATAATTCAAATGTTAATTTATTAGAACAATAAATTAATTTTAAATTACAATTCAAGATGTCCCCAATTTGGTATTTAAACTATGAAAGTTTTCATGAATTAGAATAATTAACATTAATAAAAAATGGTACACTTTGAACTTTTTGCACTTATCGTCTACACAATGAATCATTACCTTAATCTACTATAAATAATACTTTTATAAAAGGTTCTCTCGGTTGATATTTAAGAAAGTAATATTAGGTATTAATTAGGTTAATCTCACTCCAAACGGAATTAATTTATCGTAAGCATAAACAAATTGTTTCATATACATATTGATAGATACATATTGATCGTGAAAACTCATAAGCCCCATACAAGGCAATAGGAAAGAATACAAAATTTATTTTTTGATCGGCACTAATTGTACATTTGATAGAGAATCTAAGCCTACGTATATCTTTTTGAAATTAAAAAAGAAAACTTAATTTGCAAAAGTTATAGTGTATTAAAAATCTTTTGAGTGACGTCACACCGTTAAAATATCAAAGGTGCCGACCGGAGTGACGTCACAACGTTTTTTAAAGATTTAACTATAACTTCTTTCATTTTGAAGATATCGTGAAAATTCCAAAAGTTTACAAAGAAACTATACCTCGATCTACAAGAATACTCTGTCAACTAAAAATTGTCATTCTTCCCTATTAAAATCAATAGAAAAGAATTATATAGTGTTTTATGCTACATTTTAATTCTAAATTTTTCATAGCATTAAATAACAAATACACGGAGAGAAATGTTTGAGTAAAAATTACTATACTTTTTACTGAACCGGGGACAAACTCGACATATGTAGAAAATTTACTATGTTTCTATGAAAATTTACTATATATTTATGAGTTTATGATATACAGCAGTATTAAAAATGCTATGTAGTATAGTAAAAACTCTGGATATACTTTTTGGTAATATGTATAGTATAATTTAAGCAAGTTTGTTGTAAATATATGCAGGTAAGTTAGCAAATAGTATGGAAACAAAGAAGGAATCACTGGGACCGCTAATTACCACGTCTAATGACCGTCCTAATTTATAGCTGTTAGCGCGACAAAATTTCCGGTCGTCGCGAAAACACGTGCTCGCTCTTCTCATATGACAATGTTATCAGATGGTTTGTATTATATTCGAAAAACATGGATATAATGTTTGTTTAATAATAAATAATAAGATAAAAAACTAAGTTACTATTTATTTATAACCTATCATTGATAAAAAAAAAGTACTTGCAAAGGCTTATTATATTTTACGTGTATCGTTCTTGCATTTAAAAAATGCGGTAGTTTATATATTTTACCGCTAGGAGGCGTCTCGTAAAGTTAGCTCGCAAGTGGCGAGATTTCCGTACGATTGCTGTATAAGAGAGTTTCAAATCTTTAAATCCAATTAGAACTGCGATTGCGATCATGCGTTATTAGGTATCGATATATGTAAATAGATTGCGATATATGTAAATTATAGAAAATAATTAGATATTAGATAAAAAATTCGATCTATAGACATGAATAAAAAATAATTACATTTAATTAGTTAAATGTCTATTAAACTTAATTGATATGCATCAATTGTCATGTATTATATCATAATGCTAAATCTTAATTCTATTTTGTTATATTAAATTCGATTAATACTATAAAATTATAAAAATCAATTGATACCAATTACATTGAATTGACTAAATACCTATTCAAATCAATAGACAATCAAAGAAAATGTATTCCTTTTTCAATATATTTTTATAAACATAGATCTAATAGATTTTAATTGAATTCTAAAGATTGTATATATTTCTATTGTACTTTCCAGAATTAAGATTTAGCATCAAATGCAATAGATTTTTTTCTATTGACTTTAATCTCATTTTTTTAACAGGGAAATTACAGTATTACTATTTAATATTTATGAAATATCACAGCAATATTACAATGTAAGATCTAATTTTTTCTTTGTATCTTTTCAATATTGCTGGAATATTCCAAAGATATTGCAGAATTACAGTATAATATTAGAAGTATCACGGGAATATTTCATTGTGATAATGAAATATTAGTGCGATACACCACAGTAATATAGCTACGATATTACAGCAACATCAAATGTTCCGGGGTATAAATATTGCAAGATATTACAAATATTAAAGTGATATTGCAGTGATATTACGAAAATTTCAGTATTACTATTTAATATTTATGAAATATCACAGCAATATTATAATGTAAGATCTAACTTTTTCTCAGTATCTTTTCAATATTGCTAGAATATTACAAATATACCAGCTAAATATTCTTGGTATATCACTGTTATACTGGCTACACATTGCACAAATATTTCTGTGATATATCAAATAGTACTTTACAATATCACATAAGTATTTCTTCAATACAGTAGTACATAGTGCAGTAATATATGTGCAGTATTGTAGTGACATTTTTGTGACATTGCATGGATACTTTCACAACATCTCAGAAATATTCCTACGATATATTTATTTATTATATTCTTACAATATTGCGAGTATATTTCATCACCATTTCTTGAATATTGCACTTATACTTATGGAGTATTGCAAAAATATTTCCACGATATTTCTAAGAATATTTTTATAATATTGCAGACGTTTTCCTGCATTATTGGGAGCATATTACGAAATATTTCATGACCACGCAAGTGCTATATTGCAGAAATATTGCGAATATATTTCTGTACTTATTCTTGGCTATGGCAGTAGTCTTTATGTGACATTATAGCAATACTACAAACATATCGCTGCGGTATCGTAGAAATATTTTCATGATGTTTTACAAATATACATGCAATATTTGTAAATATATTTGTAAAAATTTTCATAAATAATTCTGTAATATCACGCCAATATAGTACCCAATCTTTGGACAATATTGCCTAAATGTTGTATTTGCAGATTCGTCAGATTCGAATAATAACCTTCAGGCATTATTGCCCGAAGATTGGGTGCTATGTGGGTGATCCATGTTTACCGGATCTTAGAATTTTTTGTAAAATGCCACATGGTAGACTGTAAAGAATTTGCTACAATGCAAAATTAATGCTACTTTCATGTCACTATAGTGTTTTAATATCAATACAACATTGCAAAAATATGTTATGTTGTATAGTATTATTACACTATATTAAAGAAATAATATAGAAATATACTCACATATAAGTATTGATAAAGAATGTTCAGTGATAAAGCAATAAAAAAGATAAATATAATTTTAGTATTTGGAACTCATATGTTCTTAGCCATTCTTTAAAGAATAAGAATATGTAGACTGAATATCTTTTAATCCTGCAATTTTAACCAATCAATTCACGATCGTACAGTTATGCTGGATATTATTTTGTAGTGACCATACAACTATATGACCGTCCAAATTAATTTCCTACATCTACCACACATCATCAGTGCAGAACAAACGCTAATCCATGAAACCACGTGCCCGCTGACCCACCACTGGTTAAAATAACAAAATAATTCATACACATCATTATAGCTAGGAAAAGTAAATTGGATGATGGATGTTTAGAAATGCTATATTATTTAAGCAAAATACAAACTATAATAAAATATATGATTGTAATAATCATTATATATATATATATATATATATATATATATATATATATATATATATATATATATATATATATATATATATATATATATATATATATATATATATATATTCCATTTTAATGATAATTATGTTAAATAATTAAATTGAGTGATTATAATTAAATTAATTAAATAATATAGATAAATAATAATAATTAAGTAATAATTAATACAACTTTAATCGTAATCCTTTTCCGAAATATCACTTATTATATCATTTTCATTTTCGTTCTTCTTATTTCCAGTTTTGTTATTATTCTTTGTTTTATCTGACGTATTTTCAGGCAGCGTTTTCTCTGTTTTTTTTTTCTACAATAAGTTTATTACAAATATATCAACTTTTCTGTGAGTTTTTATTAGACTAAAATTAATATTTTATTGATACTGACCTCGTAATACGAGTGGTGGTATTAGCTAACCAAGATCCGATTTTTTTTTTCACATCGTATTCCTTTACTTCCGTAAAAACTGCAACAACACTATCTAAAAGTTACGAAAATGAAGTTAGTATAATTAAATTACTTGATTTCTCTCGTATACTAACTTATGGCGTATGTGAGACCCCACTCAAAATTAGATTAGCTGCAAACTTTATAATTATTCTATGAATATAATAATTAGACTTCAAACTTTTATGTGAAGTCTTTCAATAGTATTATATAGATATTGTGTCAAAGTTTGATATTATAAAATTAATTACGTAAAAAGTTATAATAATTCAAGCACGAAAAAAAATGAAAAAATATAAATGGAAATATGAACAAATTAAGGTAGTACTCTCGTTGATTTAATAAATTTTTGTGAAGTCAGGGTATATGAGAAAAAAATTATTAGCATAATTCATTATCACGCGTTTAATGGGACATACCTGGGTTAAACCTGAAAAAAGCCTTTTTTCACGAGTCCAGAGAACTTTTTATGTTTAAAATCAATCATTCTGAAAATTTTTATTCTATCAAAATACATTACTGTCTTAAATTTTACCGCTCTAAAACCTCAGAATCTTGATCCCACACGTCACGATAAATCACTATTGTCAATACTATATTTATTGGAAGGACCGTGCGGCGTGCACGATTCTGTCACATATATATATATATATATCAAGATTTTGAGGTTTTACAGCGGTAAAATTTAAGATAGTATTGTGTTTTGATAGAATAAAAATTTTCATAATGATTGCTTTTAAACATAAAAATTTATCTGGACTCGTGAAAAAAAAGGTTTTTTTTTTGTTTAACCCAGGACTGCACCCCCTTAACCCTCATCGCTTACACTTCAGTCAAATCGCATAATGGTCACACTGGGTGAATTTCACCCAGCGTCGAAAAAGTAATATCCTGCTTCGATAATGAGTCTAATTTATCTAAAAATAATTTGTATGTGTTTTTGAAGGATTCTAAAAGATGTCCTATGAGTAATAGTAATGAAAATAATTTTTTTTTAAACATTAAACCATTTTTTATTTAACATAACAAAAAAGTCATGTTTTTAATTTAAAAATTGATATATTTCTACACAATTGATATGAAGCAATAAAACCAATGGAAATCTATTCCTAAAACATAATATTTTCATAAAAATAATAATATAATATTGTTCGTTTTAAAAAGTAGATTTATTTTAATGATTGAATGCGCGAAAAATGTCGATCGAGTTTGAAAAAGTGTTTATTTTACTTGAATAATGAAAATAAAAGAATGAAAAATTATTATAACACAAAAATATTGTAGAAAATACTTTTTATTATTATAATCTAATACATGTAATGAAAAATTATCAAAAATTTTCAAGATTATTAATTTTTATTTTGTTACATTTCGCCAGTACATTCGACGCATATGTACGCCCTGTGTTCATCACACATTGGACGACGACAGGAAGGACAAAGAGACGTAGTTTTCTTGTCTTTGCCTTTTTTACATACTCCACATCGTTTTTGTTTCGTCAACTTTTCTCGTTCAGCATTTACGGATCCAGATGTAGGGTCTTTTTTTAAGATTGCTAGGATACCTTGCTTTAAACTACTTCGGATAGTTGGCACAAGGAGCCGTTCTTCTAACTGCGGTCGTAATAAGGCTAAAGATAACTCCCGCAAACATTCGTGAGCAGTTACTCTTTTATTAATCCCATCTCTTTGAAGTTTACATTGCATTAGAATGCGTGCATTAACAGCCGCTTGATCCAGCATGCCATAAAACACTCGCATGGGCCAAAGATTTGTCTTTCTGGAAACGGTATACGCGTGGCAAAGCATATCAAAACAATTTGTACCACCTTTAGTCGCATTGTAATGCCGAATAATCTCAGGCTTTCCATTTTCAATTTTTGTGGAGTGAGAGTTATCCCATTAGAAGAGAACCAAAATTTGGTACCTGGCGGATCTTGGTCGGCAACCTTCATCTCTGCGGGAATTTCGCGTTTATTTTTGCGAATTGTTCCTGTCACTGTGATATTGTACGGTTCATTTTTCATACGTTCGAGAAGTGGAATTGACGTGAACCAGTTATCGGCTGTTACAGTCCTATTTGTGTCGTATATAGGAGTCGTAACTTCACGGAAAAAATATTCTGAGATTGACTCAATTTTGTCCTCAAGATTCATTTTACCTAAATATGGGATTCCATGTATCAAGTAACTTGTGTTAGCATCGTTTAATGTTATTATTTTGAGACCGTATTTGTCTGGCTTTGATTTAATATACATGCGAAAACTACACCGACCTCGAAATCCCAGCAACTGTTCATCAACTGTGCAAAACTTTGAAGGCTCGTAATTATCTTTACAATTACGGATACAAATATCCCAGATTTCTCGTATTGGAGAAAATTTGTCACTTGGATTTCGCTTTGTCTTGTCATCAAATCGTAAGCAAGTACACAAAAACATGAATCTTGCTTTGTTCATAACGCATTTTCGTTGCTCCACAAATGCTCATAATAGACATTATTAACATGTACGTGGAGTATAAATCAATATTATTATAATCTATCTTTAAAAAGTAATATATATTTATTTAAATAGATTCTTAAAAAGTATTGTTTAATTAAATTAACATATAATGAAATTTATTTATAAACATTTCTAACATTATTTTATAAACTCAAAAATTAAAAAGCGTCATAATCTGCTGTTTTGCATATATATAACTATAGATATATTGCAATCCCATATTGCTCAAATATTGCTGCGATATTATATTGTGATATATTGCGAGATACCATCACAGAAACATTACTTTACAATGATATTACAATATATTGACGTGATATTGCGGAGCTGCACTGCTTTAAAATATAATATGGGAATATTTCGATGATATAGCAGGATTATTTAGGTACGATATTTCACATAGTGATAATTATAATAGGTACGATACTGCTTTAAAATACACTATCGAAATATTTCAGCGATATCGCAGAAATATAATGGTTTCATATTTCAAATAACGATATTGCAACATATTCTCGTGACATTGCGATACGGGAACATCGCATGGCAATATTCCAACAATATCACTGAGATATATTAGTGTGATATATCACATTGTGATATTGCATTATACTGTCAACATATTTCGTTGCGACAGAGCTTCGGAACCTCGAATTGCAATGATCCAGCAATATTGCAAATATATATGAGTGTGATATATAACAGTGTGATATTGCATTATATTGCCGTGATATTTCGTTGTGACTGAGCGATAGTATGCCATGTTGTAATATTCAAACAGTGTTGCTAAAATATACTAGTATGATATTTTACATTGTAATATTTAAATATATTGCAGCGATATTGTAATGCGGGACTGCTTTGGAACATCCTTTCGGAATATTTCAGCAATATCGCAGGAACATGTCGGTGTGATATATGACAATACGATATTCCAACATATTGCCATGACATTGGCGTGCGGGACTGCTTTGGAACATCGCATAGCAATATTACAACAATATTGCGGGGATATATTAGTCTGATATATCACAGATTGATATTGCATGATATTGTCGACATATTGCGTTGCAACAGAGCTTCGGAACCTCGAATTGCAATATTCCAGCAATATCACTGAAATACATTAATGCGATATATTACAATGAGATATTGCATTATATTGCAGTGATATTTCGTTGCGACGGAGCTTAGGAATATCGAATTGCAATATTCAAGCAATATTCCTGCGAGATTGTGATGCTTGTGCAATATTGCAGCAATATGAGTGCTGTGTGGGATTAGTGATCAAGTTAATTGAATATCATTAAACTTATTAAAAATGTTTTATGCGTGTTTGCCTTATTTTCCACGAGTTCCGGCGTCCTCTTCCTAGAGGGCGTACCGGAGCAGCTAGAGCGGCCGTTCAGTGCCTCGGCAGTGATTGCCGAAGTCGGTCGATATATATTCAATAAAGTTTAACATTGTTCTTATAATTGTCGTGTACGAACATTGATTTCTCTCGACGATATCCCATGTCCTTTCCTCACAAAACGAATACTGCAATAGGTTATGGGCCCAGTTACCCTAACTGAGCGTTATTTGTGAGAAAGTCGAGCGGTCTTGTCGAGAAGCGTGGAGAGCGGGACACGAGGTCGCGAAACGGAAGCCACCTTGGCGCGTGTTTTCTCTGGGAGATCGGTGCGAGATCGCGAGTGCGAAAAAAAAATCCGAAATGTCTGACGCAATCTCAGCGCGAAACGTAACGAAATTTAACGGTGAAAATTTTGAAGGATGGAAATTTCAAGTGAAAATGTTATTTATTGCGAACAATATATACGATGTGGTCGACGGGACGAGAAATATGTCGGCAGGAGAGGGTCAGGATGCGGCGAAGAAAACGTGGTTGTCGGGCTACGCGCGCGCGATGTTCCTAATCTCCTCGGCGATGGAATATGACCAGTTGCAGCCGCTGCTGATATGTTCGACCGCGAAAGAGATGTGGGAGAAGTTATCCAGTGTGCATGAACAAAAGTCGGCGTCAAACAAATTGATAATTATGACGAGACTGTACGAGTATCGAATGTCTCCGGGGGACTCGATAGTGAAACATGTGTCGACAATACAGAACATGGCCGCGCAGTTACTCGATGTCGGAGAGCAAGTGTCGGACCTGACGATAATTGCAAAAGTGCTCGCGAGTTTGTCGCCGAAGTATGCGGCATTCCAGACCGCATGGGATAATGTCGCGGCGGACTTGCAAACGCTCGGAAATCTTCAAGAAAGACTCATTCGCGAAGAAGCTCGGTTAACCTCAGACGACGAAACTCCTGGAGCTTTCTCTGCACATAAAAGTGCGAAGAAAAGTGAAAAATCGAGCTCGAAAGAGGAAAAGAAGAAAAAGCCGAGAGACAAAGAAAAAGTTCAGTGTTTCAAGTGTCACGAAAAGGGGCATTATGCGCGGGAATGTCCGAATAAAAAGCGGGACAAAGACGATGGTGACGCGAGGCATGATTGTGCGTTCGTCGTGGAAAAAGGCAGTAAAAAACGGTCGACGACGATCGAGAACAAAAGCAGTTCGATTTTGCCCGTCGAAGTGGTCAATTCGGTGCTGAAGGCCGGTAAAGAAGAAACGTGGATTACCGACAGCGGGGCCTCACGGCACATCACGTATCGGCGAGAATGGTTCAGCGAGTATCGACCATTGACAGATGGCGGGACAGTTTCTCTGGGCGACAACAAGCAGTGTAAAGTGGCCGGAGAAGGAACAATCGAGATCGAAAGTCGTCGATGGCGCGTGGTTTAAATCGCGAATCGAGAAAGTTTTACACGTGCCGGAAATGAAGAAAAACTTGTTTTCTGTCGGAGTGTGCACCTCGAGAGGTCAAGAAGTGGTGTTTAACGGAAAACACGTGAAAATAAAAAACGGTAACGAAATGTTGGCTTACGGAATAAAGCAAGAAAACGAGATTTTTCGAATGCTTTTTCGAGTTGAACGTGCGCGAGTAAACAACGAGGCGAATGTGGCGAAAACGAATCTTCAGGTATGGCACGAGCGGCTCGGCCATGTGAATACTCGTGCATTATACGAACTCGTTGCGAAAGGACTAGTGGAAGGGGTTGAGCTGCCGAAAAATGGGGATGTGTTCTGCGAATCGTGTCCGATCGGGAAATCCCATACGCGTCCGTTTCGAAAGGAGCGTGAACGAGCAGCTACGGAGCCCGGTGAGGTTATACACACAGACGTGTGCGGACCCATGTCCACGGAGACGCCAGGCGGCGCGCGTTATCTCCTGACATTAAAAATGATGCGACGAGTTACCGGTATATATACTTCTTGCGACACAAGAGCGACGTATATGAAAAATTCAAAGTGTTCGACAAGCTTATCGAAAATAAGTTTGGTCGAGTGATGCGCGTGCTACGATCCGATAACGGCGGTGAATTCAAAAATAAAAATATGAACAGTTATCTCGAGTCACGTGGAATTCAATCGGAGTACACTGCGCCGTACACGCCGGAGCAGAACGGTAAAGCAAAGCGGGGCAATATGACGATCATCGAGAGCGCGAGGACTATGTTGCACGCGAAAAATCTTCCGATTACGCTGTGGGCGGAAGCTGCGAATACGGCGGTGTACTTAATGAATCGATCGGGATCGTCGGGGATACGGGATAGTGCGACTTCGTACGAGCTTTGGGTTGGAAAGAAGCCGAACCTGAAACACCTGCGAATCTTCGGAGCTGAAGCGTACGTGAACATGCCGAAGCAGTTAACAACGAAGTTCGACTTTCGAGCGAAGAAGATGATACTTGTCGGGTACGAAGGAAATTCGTCGAACTATCGTGTCTACGATCCAGTGTCGAAGAAAATATCGGTATCGCGGGACATAGTGTTTCACGAAAGAATCGGAAACGTGACAGCGGCGTCGAACGACGATCGAGACGACGAGATCGTACTGCCGAGGGTTGAACAGCAGGAAGAACTTCTTACAAGAAGAAGAAGACGACGACGACGACGAGGTTTTTCTACCGGCTGTCGATAATGCAGCGGGTGAGAGACGGGAGTTAGTCGTCCAAGCGCAGCCTGTCGGCGCAGAATGAAGTCTGAGAGATCGGAGAAGTTTGAAACGACCGTCGCGCTACGAGACGAATGTTGCAGAGGTGAGTGTGCCAGAGACATTTGAAGAGGCAATGACGAGTGAGGAATCGTCCGAATGGATCGAGGCGATCGGACGAGAACTGAACGCGCACAAAGAGAACGGGACCTGGTCATTGGTCGAGAAGAAACCCGGGATGAAACTCATTGATTCCAAGTGGGTTTTTCGACTGATGAAAGATACCGAGGGAAACATCTTCAAGTACAAAGCACGGCTGTGTGCTCGAGGGTTTAAGCAGCAAAAAGGAGTCGATTTCGAGGAAACCTTCGCACCTGTAGTAAGGTATGACTCGCTGAGAGTGCTACTCGCAGTAGCTGCCGAACGAGATCTTGGGCTGGCTCAGTTCGACGTGCAGACGGCATTCTTGTACGAGAAACTAGACGAAGAGATATTCATGGAAGTACCTGAGGGTCTGGGTATCAACGAGTCTACGAAAAGTGCGGGAAAGAGTGTCGTGTGTCGCTTGGAGAAGTCATTATATGGACTGAAACAAGCTTCACGGTGTTGGAACCGAGAGTTCAGTGCGTTTCTGCGAGAATTTAAATTCAGAGAAACGGAAGCAGACCGATGTATTTTCGTTGGAAATGTCGGGAATTCTGTTGTATATCTCGCGTTATTCGTCGATGACGGGCTGATCGCAGCCGAATCGAATGCGATTATCGAGCAAGTCCTTGAGCATCTGAGCAGTTCGTTCAAAATCACAATCGGTGATTCGAGTATGTTTGTTGGAATGCAGATCGATCGCGATCGCGAGAAGAAGGCGATATTCGTGCATCAGAGCGCGTATGCGAAGCGAGTGATAGAGAAATTCGGGATGAGTAAAGCGAAATCGGTAAGCGTGCCGGCGGACCCGCACGTCGTGTTACATCCGGTAGAAGGCGGAGAGGAAAAGGCCAGGCCAGTGCCGTACAGGGAGGCTGTCGGTTCGTTGATGTTTTTGGCGATCGTGTCGCGTCCGGATTTATCATACTCCGTAAATTCCGTGAGCAAGTATTCAAACAATCACAGCGATGACCACTGGCGAGCGGTAAAAAGGATCTTTGCGTATTTATCGGGAACGTTAGAGTACGGCATCGAGTATCGCGGCGGTGGAAGCGAGCCTGAGTTGATCGGGTATTCTGATGCGGATTATGCAGGCGACGTTGAGACCAGAAAGTCAACGACCGGGTACATTTTCGAGCTCGCGAGTGGTCGAATCACATGGTCGAGTCAGCGTCAGAAGCTAGTCACGCTCAGTACGACTGAGTCCGAATACGTCGCAGCGGCGGCAACATCGAGAGAGGCGATTTGGTTGAGAAAACTACTGATGGATATCGGATATCTCTGTGCAGAAGCGACCGTGAAACACATAGATATCCGGTACCACTATATTCGCGAGAAAGTCGAAGCAAAAGAAATAAGAGTCTAGTACGTTCCTACAAGCTGCAAAAAGCTGATATATTCACTAAGGCCTTACCAAAAGAGCGTTTTGGGATGTTGCGTGAGTATATGGGTATGAATGTAAAACACGCGTAAACGGCGGAAGTATTAAAAATGTTTTATGCGTGTTTGCCTTATTTTCCACGAGTTCTGGCGTCCTCATGCTAGAGGGCGTACCGGAGCAGCTAGAGCGGCCGTTCAGTGCTTCGGCAGCGATTGCCGAAGTCGGTCGATATATATTCAATAAAGTTTAACATTGTTCTTATAATTGTCGTGTATGAACATTGATTTCTCTCGACGATATCCCATGTCCTTTCCTCACAAAACGAATACTGCAATAAAACTGAATTGGATGTCATTGAATTTAATTATTAAAAACCAACTAAAGTTTATTGAAAGCTATAAAGAATAACATTTCAAAGTCATTCAAAGTTATAAAAAGTTAATAGAAAATACTTAAGAACAATTGCTTATGCAAATTTTAAATACCGTTCTTGATCATACTTCTGACTACTGATTTTCATTAGTTTTACGTTTGTGATGAAGTTAATTAAAGGTCATTAAATTTAATTAAATATTATTGAACCATGATTAAAAACCAACTAAAGTTTATTGAAAATTTTTAACTATAACATATGACTTTTAATTGTATTTAATGGTTTCTAATAACCTCTATGTTTTTCAATAATCTTTAATAGGTAGAAGTATGATCAAGAACGGTCTTGCAAATTTATTAAATAACAGCTCTATGTATTGTAATGAATTTTAAAAAGCTACTTTCAGCGGGGTAGTATTATGAAATGATGGGTGAGAAAGGAGAATGCACTTATCTATTAAATTGTATATTATTATTGTATATAAAATTTATGTAACGGTCAGATGCTGTGTCTTTTCTACACCAGTCTGTAAGTGGGACTATGCCTATATGGCAAACATATAGCACTAAAACGATCTATAATGGTTCTTAAATGTACCTATAATTCCAGTAGTATAGTTACTATGCATTCCACCATTGGAAATTAATAGTAATGTGATTAGTATAAAGTTCACTCCACAAACGCGATAAAATTATCAAAAAAGTGGAAAATGGTGTTGTTTAGATAATCTATATTAATTATACCAAGCTTTGTACCATATTTTAACAAACATGATTAAAAAATGTTATCAAAAGGAAACTTTTGGGATTTGTAAACTTGTGGCATCAACTCACAGTGTGACATTACTTATATGCAAGAACTTTAGGTGCATAAAAACATAAGATGAGGTGATAAAAATCTATTTGTTGAATTCTTGACATAATTTCCAAAAAAGTGTTTTTAAACGACTTTTTCTTTAAAGTTCAATATAGACTAATGAAAAATGCTTAAAGTACAGCCAAATATTAAAAGATCATAAACTTTGATCTTAAATAACTTTCGAGCATCTGAACCTTAAAATCTAAAAAATTTACAAGCATTTTACATACTAAGAGGAACATTTTTTCTGATATTAAAAAAAAACTTTTTGATTTCGATTTACTAGAGAGTTATCCATATATATATATATATATATATATATATATATATATATATATATATATATATATATATATATATATATATATATATATATATATATATATAAAGTTCACTCCACAAAAGCGTATATATATATGTATATATATATTTTTTTAATTATTAAAATTTACATTTTTGCAATAGAAGTCATATTTAGCTGACTTCTATTGCAAAAATGTGCATTTTAATAATTTTTTTAACAATATTTCATGTTATTTTAATTTTATTTTGTATAAATATAACACTCCTGACATTTTGCGACTATGACAGTCACTTTTGTACTGAAAAAAGCTATGTTCATGATTTTTTGAGTAACTGTTCGGTGATCAAACCCACTTTTTTCAGGATTTTAAGTTTTAGAATGAGTTTAATTAATCGAAAGGGGCATTAAAACGTTGAGGAATCATTTATATGAAAAATTAAATAAATATGCTAAAAGTTCCTATGTTGCTATTTTTTAAACAGATTTAATTTTATTGACTAAATAGAGGTTGAAATTTGCTAAAAAATGTAAAAAAATGACTACATGCTCATATTTAGCCTTGATCAACTTTAGACACAAGCGTTTCAAAAAATCTGAAAAATTTCACATATATTCTACATACCATGAGGAACATTTTTACCGAAGAAATTCTAAAATTTTTCTATGAATTGATTTTCCTGTCTGCTCCGACCATAGACTTGCCCTCTTTTATTAAAAAATTAAAGACAGTGTGATAAGCGTTTTCCAACTAAGGTAACGGTACCCAATATGGCCCACCTAAGCTCTCAGCATTTATCGTAGTTAAAGTATTAAAAAATTTTATTCGGATCTGTTACGTATCAAAATATGGCATGCAAAATAACAAAATATATTTTTTAGTTGAAAATATGCACATAAGAAAATTCTACAGGGACTGATAAAAACAGCTAGTGGGGTTTATATTGGGTTCCAGTATACCCAATAGAGCCCACTGTTTTTTACTCGTTTTTTAATAATTCATGAAAACACAATTTGTGTATCAGAATGTGTTTAAAAGCATAAAACATATATAATAGAGAAGTGTTAAAATTATTATATTTTATTGATTTAATTAAATTAAGTTTTAAGAATTTGTGATAGATAAAATCATCTTTGCCGGTCAGTAAAATCTACATGTTTTTTGCAAATGTAAATAATTTATGAAAAACATAGTTTTTTTTTTGATGTCGTAATATTTTTTCTCCCATATGGTGCTAATCGACGACGAGGGTCTGCGGTGTGTTCGTAAATAAAGCACATGCAATTTTTAGAGAGGTGCTTGTATCAATCGGCAGAGACTAGGTCACCGCCGTGGGAATCCGACATCTATCGACTGAGCCACCATATACCCCATGAAATACATAAATTATTGAAGGACATATTATTAATATCTTTTTTAAAAATGTATAGAAACTGTGAAATTCTGCAGGGACTGATAAAAACAGCTAGTTCGTCTTATTGGGTTCTTGTATACACAATATAGTCGGGTTGCCGGGTAGACCAAAGGTAGTCAAATTCAGAATTTCAATGAAGAGAAATATTAAAATGTCAAAAGATAGTTTTTGACCTCTAGAATACAACCCTAATTTCTCGTACATGGATCTGGATCGAAAGTATGTTTATTTAAGCCAAACGTAACATCAAAATAGCCTCTTTTTTCACAGTACATGAAATAACTCGCTAAATATGGATTTTAAAAAAGTCACTCTAATAGAGATGTTTAAAACTAAATTTTGTATTGGATTAGTACTTTTGAGAGTTGGAAAATTAATTTTAAAAATGTTGAAGCATAAAAATAATATGTAAAAAAATGTTGAATGTTTCTAATAATTCTTTTAGGGATGCCTCTAGGTGTGCCTAAAAAGATGCGCTGGGTCCGATCTCCAAATTTCAAAACGGCGCCCTATTGCACACGTTTCTTATGCAACATTTTGGAGTCCCTCTAGGAGTTTTTTAATACAAGCGGTGACAAATTAAAGGTTTTAACGTGTACTTCATGCATGTAAAATTAAAAAAATTTTGTTTGAAAATTACCCCTTATTTTTAATGAAAAACAGGAAAACGGCTTTTTGTAAGGGGCGTTATCTTCGTAGTTTGTAATATTTAAGTATCGAAAGTAAGTACATTTGGAATGTAGTTAAATAAACACGGTTTAAAAAAAAATGTTATGATCCGACCAATAGGAGCTGAGATATTTTTTTTGTAACCGTAATTACAGGCCATCTAATGAATATGTTTACTTGAAACTTGGAAATACAGTAGTAGACTGTATACTTTAATAGCTGAATTTATCCGATCATTCTGGTCAACCGTGGAACCGTGGTATATCGCGCGAAGCGGCCAAAAAGCAGTCAGCGGAGCCGTCGGCGCGTGGCCGCTTGGTTCCCCTCTCGTGGTGGAACGACGTCGCGGTGGTGGAACGACGTCGCGGTGGTGGCGGGAGGCACCTTTTGCGAGTTCTTGCGGTGCGAATTCCTGTTCCTGTCACCCTTCCCTGTGAATATTTTATTAAAAACTGTTAATGACTTTTGAAAACTTTTGAATAAAGCCAATAAATCTGTTGATTTTAATATTTGCAAAGATGTTGGATATTTGAAATTAATTCCATTCGCTAATGTATTCAAAGCAGTGAACAAGATTGTACATAATTATTTTTCTACTAGACTAATTGAATCTGAATTGAATTAACACTTAAATACTCGCAGTTCTAAAATACTTATCACACTGTCTTCAATTTTTAAATAAAAGCGGTCTGGATCTATCATCAGAACAGGTAAGAGAATTGATTCATAGAGAATTCCTGATATATTGGACTAAGTACATGTATCAAGTAGAGCTCGGAATATCCGCATACCCGTATACGCGCCCGCCCGCCCTTATCAAAGACCCGGGGGTCAACCCGCATCAAAACCTGTATCTATCGGGTACCCGTATCAATCGGGTACGCGTATTAATAGAGTACCCGTATTAATCGGGTACCCGTATCAGTCGGGTACCCGTCTGAATTGTGTACCCGTATCAATCGGGTACACGCATTAAAATTAATTACTTGCAGTATAAATACTTAGAATTTTACTTAAGTATTTTTTTCAAGCTCTTACGTATGATTATATTCATTTATATGTATGAATATTATTTACAACTATTCATAAGCACATCATTTATATAGAACAGTGTTTTTAGATAATCACCCTTTCTCCATCTAATAGTGATCATATATCTATTCTAAAAATTTTGGTAATTCTATTTCACCAGAATAAAAAGAAGTTTGTACATTTTGCTTCACTTAACATAAAATTAGAATATAATAGAAATAAAAAATTAAATATTGTTTTTTGGCTAAAATCAAGTCTATATTCACAAGTAATTTTTCTTAAGTAATTTATTTTTATGAAAATATTCTAATACTTTCGTTTAAGTTCTTTGGTACTTGAGTATTTCGTTTTAATTACTTCGGAACTTTAAAAAAATACATAAGTGCTTCAAAAATATACTTAAGTAGTACTTTGTTTTCAAGAACTCAAGTATTTTTCTTCGAGTACTCATTAAGTATGTTTAAATTACATCGAAACTTGAAATAAGTACATAAGAGCTTGAAAGAAAAACTCTGGTACTTGGAGAAAATACCTAAATACTTAAAGAAGAATATTTAAGTACTTGGAAAAATACTTGAGTAATTCAAAGGAATTCTTCAGTAGGTTTGGCCAAGTAACATTAATGTTAAAATATGATATATATGTTAAAATATGAGCCGTGTCCACGAGCCGAGTCGAGCTTATGAGCTAGCTCGAGCTTTTGTTTCGGCTCGGCAAGCCTTGCCGTTGCACATCCATATCTATATGTTACGGGTACCTGGATACCTGTATAATACGAATGTTTCAGAATTCATATTGCACGGGTGTCCGTAAACCCGTGTAGTACGGGTACCTGTATAATATGGGTATGCTTGTCTTATGCGGGTACACGTATCATTGATACGGGTTCGATCCGTATTTTGACCTGTATATACGGGTGACGGATACCCGTAACATAAATACCCATGTGAATTCCTATCCCTATACGGAAAAGAGGTAGCGTACCGGTTGCCTTATTAGGCATCAGCTGCTCTATTTGAAGTGCAGCTCGTGTCCCTTCGTTTTGGGGCATATATTGCGCCTTTTTAGCGCAGCATTCGTCCGTAACGCTCCCGCCGCTCACACAAACATAACCTCAAATCCCAGCGGGAGTAGCGCTGCTGCCCGCAAGCGGACATAAGCTACGCCAAAAAGGGGCACCAGATGCTCGTAACTGCCGCGTCACAGATACCTGCATGCTAGCACTGCATATGCGCTAAACAGTTTTCAGTGTAGTATCAAGTAAATTTTATCGAAAATTATATGTACTTAATAAGTTTAAAAGGAGCTAAAGTAAAGTTTTCGTCAAACAATCTCTAAATAGTAAAAATAATACTTTTTACTGGGTAAAAATATAGGTTTTAACTAAATAAAACTATTTATTGAAGGTATTTTATTGTTTAGTGATGTAATAGATAAATAAAATAATAAATAAAATTATCTAAAGTAATAAAAAAGGATTTCTTATTGAATATTATTCTTAGTATTCTCTTACCTCAAATTTCATGAAATCGAGCTTTCATGTTATAAATTCAATCACGGTGGGCCATTTTAATCTCCGCGCCTAAATTTCTCCGTTCCTAAGCGTGGTATCGAAAAAAAGTTGAGACAAAAGTTGACAAGGGCAAAGGGGGTCAAACATTGGTGACCTTGAACTTAACCTTGAACTTGGTCTTCAAGGTTATTTCAAGGTCAACTTGATTTTTTTAAATGGAAACCTCTAATTTTTATCCCGGAATTGAAAAGAGCGGAAAATTTTACATCGAAAATGCCTTTGAGAAAATTTTGTTTTGTGACCTTAGAGAGGTCAAAAATCCAGGTCAAACATCTGAAAAACGATAATATGCTTTTTCTCTGAATTATTACGGCTTTCTGGTCGAAGCAAATAACCTCTCTACCTCAAACATTAATCACAACAACCTTACTTTGTTTCGTGACCTCCAGAAGGTCATTTCAAGGTCAGAATGGTAAATACTTGTGTAGTTTAACCTCATAATTGCCATTTATTGTTATTGATGGTGAAACCTCGTAAAGGTCAATTCAAGGTCGAACCCTGAAATTTCGGCTGACCAGAAGAGAAAACAGTGAGCACATTCGCATCGGATGGTGTGACGTTCCAGTGCGAACTAAGGAGAAGCTGGTCATTTTAATCTCCGCACCCAAATATTTCAGAAGAAAAAGGTCAACAGAAAAGAAGTTCAGACAAAAGTGGTTCAGGACAGAGGGGGTCACCTTTCTGTACCATTGACCTTGAACTCGAGGCAATTCTTCAAATTCATTTCAAGGTTATGATGGTTTTTAAATGGTACCCTATAATTTTTATCCCGGATTCTGACAGAGAGAGAAATTCTACGTTGCAAATGGTATTTAACAATTTTTACCCCTTGACCTTTCCAAGGTCAAGTAAAGGGGCTTACCTTACCTTACTTTTAGTACTACCCAAAAACAATGACGTGGACGTAGTAAGTTCTGTTTCCATTAGGGTGCTTGATTAGCGTGAGTCCCCTTGCCTCTCACGATGGGGTGCTTGATTAGCGTGAGTCCCCTTGCCTCTCACGATGGGGTGCTTGATTAGCGTGAGTCCCCTCGCATCTCACAATTGGGTGCTTGATTAGCCGGAGTCCCCTCGCCTCTCACGATGAGATGCTTGATTAGCGTGTGTCCTCTCGCCTCTCACGATGGGGTGCTTGATTAGCGTGAGTCCCCTCGCCTCTCACGTTGGGGTGCTTGATTTGCGTGAGTCCCCTCGCCTCTCACGATGGGATGCTTGATTCACTATTAAGATTGTTAACCTCGCAGTAAATGTTCAAAGAGGCCGCCATTTGCTTGAAGGCACAAATTTACTCGCCTTTGGAAATATCGTACTGTTTTTTACTGACCGTAAAAAAATATTGTAACGGAATACTTCAAAATTTATTTGAACACGATTTAAATAAAGTTCACTATTTGCGAGCATTCAATAGAACGTGGTGTATTTGTCGTAAAGGATGTTCATTAATTGACGCAAGCAAGATAGACAACTGTAATCAGAAGTGGTAATGGTCAAATGTAGACACAGGTAGAAATAGGGGTCGAATGTAACAGGTGGTAATGGATTGTCAATGGTGGTCACAAGTGGTACTGGCTGGTCAATCGTGGTAACAGATAGAAATAGAGTGTCAAACATGGTCACAGGTGGTAATGGATGGTCAATCGTGGTCACAGGTGGTAATGGATGGTCAATCGTGGTCACAGGTAGTAATGGATGGTCAATCGTGGTCACAGGTGGTAATGGATGGTCAATCATGGTCACAGGTGGTAATGGATGGTCAATCGTGGTCACAGGTGGTAATGGATGGTCAATCGTGGTCACAGGTGGTAACGGATGGTCAATCGTGGTCACAGGTGGTAACGGATGGTCAATCGTAGTCACAGGTGGTGATGGATGGTCAATCGTAGTCACAGGTGGTGATGGATGGTCAATCATGGTCACAGGTGGTAATGGATGATCAATCGTGGTCACAGGTGGTAACGGATGGTCAATCGTGGTAACAGATATAAATACAGGGTGAAATTTGGTCCCAGGTATAATACAGGGTTAACATGGTCACAGGTGGTAATGGATGGTCAATCGTGGTCACAGATGGTAATGGATGGTCAATCGTGGTCACAGGTGGTAATGGATGGTCAATCGTGGTCACAGGTGGTAATGGATGGTCAATCGTGGTAAAAGATATAAATAGCTGGTCAAATTTGGTCACAGGTATAATACAGGGTCAAACATGGTCACAGGTGGTAATGGATGGTCAATCGTGGTAGCAGATAGAAAAAGAGGGTCAACATGGTCACAGGTGGTAATGGATGGTCAATCGTGGTCACAGATGGTAATGGATGGTCAATCGTAGTCACAGGTGGTGATGCATGGTCAATCGTAGTCACAGGTGGTGATGGATGGTCAATCATGGTCACAGGTGGTAATGGATGATCAATCGTGGTCACAGGTGGTAACGGATGGTCAATCGTGGTAACAGACATAAATACAGGGTGAAATTTGGTCCCAGGTATAATACAGGGTCAACATGGTCACAGGTGGTAATGGATGGTCAATCGTGGTCACAGATGGTAATGGATGGTTAATCATGGTCACAGGTGGTAATGGATGGTCAATCGTGGTCACAGATGGTGATGGATGGTCAATCGTGGTCACAGGTGGTAATGGATGGTCAATCGTGGTCACAGGTGGTAATGGATGGTCAATCGTGGTAAAAGATGGTAATGGATGGTCGATCGTGGTCACAGGTGGTAATGGATGGTCAATCGTGGTCACAGGTGGTAATGGATGGTCAATCGTGGTCACAGGTGGTAATGGATGGTCAATCGTGGTTACAGATATAAATAGAGGGTCAAATTTGGTCACAGGTATAATACAGGGTCAAACATGGTAACAGGTGGTACTGGATGGTCAATCGTGGTCACAGATGGTAATGGATGGTCAATCGTAGTCACAGGTGGTGATGGATGGTCAATCATGGTCACAGGTGGTAATGGATGATCAATCTTGGTCACAGGTGGTAACGGATGGTCAATCGTGGTCACAGGTAGTAATGGATGGTCAATCGTGGTCACAGGTGGTAATGGATGGTCAATCATGGTCACAGGTGGTAATGGATGGTCAATCGTGGTCACAGGTGGTAATGGATGGTCAATCGTGGTAACAGATATAAATAGAGGGTCAAATTTGGTCACAGGTATAATACAGGGTCAAACATGGTCACAGTTGGTAATGGATGGTCAATCGTGGTAACAGATAGAAATAGAGGGTCATACATGGTCACAGGTGGCAATGGCTGGTCAATCGTGGTCACAGATGGTAATGGATGGTCAATCGTGGTCATAAGTGGTAATGGATGGTCAATCATAGTCACAGGTGGTAATGGATGGTCAATCGTGGTCACAGGTGGTAATGGATGGTCAATCGTATTCACACGACATTTCAAAAACTGGAGCAAATTTGTGCCTTCAAGCAAATGGTGGCCTCATTGAACATTTACTGTGAAGATAACAACCATAATGGTTACAGTAGTGAGCAGTTAGAGGGCTCACGCTAATGAAGCACCCCATCGTGAGAGGCAAGGGGACTCACGCTAATCAAGCACCCCATCATGAGAGGCGAGGGGACTCACGCTAATCAAGCACCTCATCGTGAGAGGCGAGGGGACTCACGCTAATCAAGCACCCCATCGTGAGAGGCGAGAGGACACACGCTAATCAAGCATCTCATCGTGAGAGGCGAGGGGACTCCGGCTAATCAAGCACCCAATCGTGAGAGGCGAGGGGACTCACGCTAATCAAGCACCCCATCGTGAGAGGCAAGGGGACTCACGCTAATCAAGCACCCCATCATGAGAGGCAAGGGGACTCACGCTAATCAAGCATCTCATCGTGAGAGGCGAGGGGACTCCGGCTAATCAAGCACCCAATCGTGAGAGGCGAGGGGACTCACGCTAATCAAGCACCCAATCGTGAGAGGCGAGGGGACTCACGCTAATCAAGCATCCCATCGTGAGAGGCAAGGGGACTCACGTTAATCAAGCACCCCATCGTGAGAGGCAAGGGGACTCACGCTAATCAAGCACCCCAATGGAAACAGAACTTACTACGTCCTCGTCGTTGTTTCTGGGTAGTGCTAAAAGTAAGGTAAGGTAAGCCCTGTTACTTGACCTTGGAAAGGACAAGGGGTAAAAATTGTTAAATACCATTTGCAACGTAGAATTTCTCTCTCTGTCAGAATCCGGGATAAAAATTATAGGGTCCTATTCAAAAAAACCATCATAACCTTGAAATGACCTTGAAGAATTGCCTCGAGGTCAAGGTCAATGGTACAAAAAGGTGACCCCCTCTGTCCTGAACCACTTTTGTCTGAACTGCTTTTCTGTTGACCGCTTACCTTCTGAAATATTTGGGTGCGGAGATTAAAATGGCCAGCTTCTCCTTAGTTCGCACTGGAACGTCACACCATCCGATGCGAATGTGCTCACTGTTTTCTCTTCTGGCCAGCCGAAATTTCAGGGTTCGATCTTGAACTGACCTTTACAAGGTTTCGCCATCAATAACAATAAAAATGGCAATTATGAGGTTAAACTACAAAAGTTTTTACCATTCTGACCTTGAAATGGCCTTCTGGAGGTCACGAAACAAACTAAGGTTGTTGTGATTAATGTTTGAAGTAGAGAGGTTATTTGCTTCGACCAGAAAGCCGTAATAATTGAGAGAAAAAGCATATTATCGCTTTTCCGCTCTTTTCAATTCCGGGATAAAAATTAGGGGTTTCCATTTAAAAAAAATCAAGTTGACCTTGAAATAACCTTGAAGATCAAGTTCAAGGTTAAGTTTAGGGTCACCAATGTTTGATCCCCTTTGCCCTTGTCAACTTTTGTCTCAACTTTTTTTCGATACCACGCTTAGGAACGGAGAAATTTAGGTGCGTAGATTAAAATGGCCCACCCTGTATATATGGGTAATTTCCCCGTAATTTGTCCACTTTGAGTTCAGGCCTCTTAGCGCCTCTTAGATACTTATACATTCGGAAAAAGAATTCCTTCTCAATTTTTACACATGTATGACCAACTGTAATTGTTAAAAGCAGGAAACGTATATAAGTAGTATATTTTAAAACAAATCAATAAATTAGGTCTCACATGTCCAAAACTCAAATTTCGATATAAAACGGCACTCTACGCAGAAGCAAGGTGGGTAAAAGAAATTCTTACGTACACATAATAAACTATAGAGTTAATAATATACGTTTGTATTGGTTTTAAACTTAAAATTCGCTAATTATCATTCATGCAAGGTGCATACTTTTGCGATAAAATATTGATGACAACAGTATCTACACCAAATTCGCAGTAGTTTGTTATAATAGAGCATCTTAATGGTGGATTCGCTAACTATATGTTATGATTCATCAAACGTATCCGGAAAAATATCTGGGAATTCAAAACTTCACGTGTATAAACAGTTTTCTCACATCACATTTCAGTAAAAGGTAGTAGAGGTCAGTTCCCTAACACTACTAAATTACTATCTAGATACTGTTTATTAGATGTTTTACTACAAGTAAAAAGTGTATTTCGTTACTGAATAGAAAAGTATATAAAACTTATTTACAGAAAAGTTCGTGCATTAAGAATAAGAGTTATGAGAACAGTTTCAAAGTTGAACATCAATTCCATAACAGGTCAGTTCTGTAACACCCTACGAAAAGTATTATCAAAATAAAAGGCATTGTCAATCATTTTCATAAAAATTAAGAACACCACGTGATTCTAGGCTAAAAGTACATAAAAGTACATAAAAAGTCATACAAAGATAACACTTGTGAATTCAGGGGAATCAATGCAGGCTGGGGGTATAAATCGACAATTTTCACTCATCCGCCGTTTTTATGCTTGTTTTGGGCAAATTACGGCGGAATCACCTATATGGGTAATTCCAGCCAACTTTGAAAAAACGCTGCGCAGGGGGTTCACGAAAATGGTTCAAATTCTTTCTATGAAAATATATAACAAAGAAGGTATTTTGCTACCTCTTTTAGCCCCTGAGGTACCTAGTTGCTCCTGACATAATTTATTATTAAAAATTCAACCAAGCTTCCCTTTCAACCAGACTGAACGTTTCAAAAAAGGTTTATTCGTCCTGTAGCGAACTTTATGAAGACTAATATTAGACCCCTTCGGCAGCTCAATGGGTCGTTCCTAAGCAGCTGAATATAAACTTAAATTTTTTTAATTTTTAGGTTATGTACGATCGCTTACCATTTTATTATTTCATAGAATCAGATCTACCATATGACACTTTTTTGTCTTAAAAAGACCTGTAATTTCATTTTTGAAATGTTAAAATTCGTTCACTATAACCAAAGTTACAGTCTCTTGAAGTTAGGACTTTTTTCGAAAAACGTTAAGTTGGCACCACTGCCACCCATTTTAACACGCCCCACACTTAACATAACACGTCTCAAACGTTAATTTATATATCGTAGAAACGTATCTTACAGTTTCGTTCTGACTCTAAACCTTGTTCAGGAGCTATGACATTTTTTCCAACCTGGATTTTAGGCACTCGCCCTATCCTCACACAGAGGATCTATATGAAATATACAGCCTATGTATGCAATATACTCTGTGATATGCACAATAATAGCTATAATGGGCGTCTGCCTTATGGATTTGACCTATTAATTTGCCGTATCATTTGATATGTTATTCCATGTCACTCAAAATACATTTCTACACCGGTTAGATACCCTTAGAAGCTTCTCTTCGAATGTCCGTCCGTGCACGGTAGCTAAATACAACGAAAAACCCACAAAATTATGTTCTTTCTGGCATAACCTATGGTAGAATTAGTCAAAAGTTTTCCAAAAAATTCACAAATAGTTATCATAACATTGGCCTAACCATTCCTCAAGTTTTTGCCAAATCGACTTGATTAGTGTAAATGAAAAATAATATACTGCTATTTCTTAATATTCGAAATATTAATAAGATGCCATTCCTTCCAGCATAATCCATGGTAGGATAAATCCAAATACGTCCCACAAATTCATAAATACTTGTTATAATATTCTTCCAAACCTTCCTCAAGCTTTGCCAAATAGACTTGATTAGAAAAAATGAAAAAGAAAAGACGGATATTTGTTAATATTTGAAAATTAATAAAAATGCCGTTCCTTCTGTATACCAGATGGTAGTATAAGTCGAAACATGAATACAAAATTTACAAATACTTGTTATAAACATTCTCCCAACCCTCCTTATAGTTTTTGTCAAAGAGTCTTAATTATCACAAATGAAAGATAAAAGACTGATATTTGTTAATAATTAAAATATTAATAAAATGCCGTTCTTTGCAGCATAACCAATGGTAGGATGAGTCGAAAAATGTCTAAAAATTTTGCAAATACTTGTTATAACATTCTCCCGACCCTTCCTCAAATTTTTGCCGAATAGACTTGATTATTACAAAAGAAAAATAAAAGACAGATATTTGTTATTATTAATATTTTTGCCAAATAGACTTAATTAGCACAAATGAAAAATAAGACTGATATTTGTTAATATTTAAAATATTAATAAAACACAGTTCCTTCTGGCATAACCCATGGTACGATTGGTCAAAACATATCCAAAAAATTCATAAATACTTATTATAACATGTACCTAACTCCTCGTTCAGTTTTTGCCAAATCGACTTGATTAGCGCGAATAAAAATTGAAACAGTAATATTTAACAAAATTTGAAACATTAATAAAACGCCGATCCTTTTAGCATAACCCATGGCAAGATAGGTCAAAACAAGTCCTAACAATTTAAATGTACTCATCATAACATTCTCCCGACCCTTCCCAAAGCTTTTGCCAAATCGGCTTGATTTGCGTAAATGAAAAATAAAACTCTGAGATTTTACAAAATTAGTAATAGTAATAAAACACCGTTCCAACTGACATAACGCAAGGTAGGATTGCTCAAAACATGTCCAAGAAATTTATAAGTACTTATCATGCCAAATTGACTCAATTGGTGCAAATAAAAAAAGCTGTATTGTCACTTAACTTCCTCAAACTAAATTAATCGATCACATTACCATTTCTTTTACTCATTTATTGGAATACTTGTCAATATAGTTCAATGATGCAGTATACCGAGTGAACGCAACGTGGACTTAAGTTAACGCAATTTTGCGAGCGCGCGCTTGGCGAGTGCGTCAGTTTCATTCCCAATCTGCTTTACCTTAAACCTATGTATACGAAAAGTCCTTAAGCAAGTGCTTATAATTTGAACAACGAACTTAACCAATTAGAATTCATCGCAAGAAATCCGTTAGGCAGCAGCATTGCCGCGGACTATACAATCGTGTTGTGTGTGAGCGTATCCGTGTACCTCTTTATTTGTATTAGTCTGGCTGGATAAACAGTAAATCACTTTACCGGTCCTGTGCGGCATCACGGATACTCTCACCGACAGCACATATAGCATCGTGCATGTATGAGTGGACGTCGTTTTATTGTTCGCGGTACCTACTGGATCCTAATAGATACTCGAAGTTTATCTTTCCTTAAAATTTTAGCATTACATTCATATATAGTTTTACGCCATGTTATCGTGGGCTATTAGCAACCGATTTTACTCTCAAATATAAGAATATAACATGACCCACCTGAGTAAGAAATACAAACATTTTTCTGCTTGATACAAATAAATCAGCAAAACTGGTTATGCCGTAAGTCCAATTAACAAGCGAAGTGCACACCCTCCGGGAATCGAATTTTGGTCAGACTGCGGGTGGAGGTTTCTGGTACCCAAAAATTAATCCTAGCTCCCGTAATTAATTCTAACGGGCCCTTGTTATCGAGAGATCATGTAATTTACTCAATGTATGCGTTATTTTAATGAAAAAAGGTACCTCTTCTTCTAACTATAACTTTACAACTTTTTCCTATAGATAAATGATCCAAAAAGAGTAAAAGTAGGTGGAAAGAGCTTTAATTTAAGTTCTGTTACGTATAAAAATATTAATCTAATCAAAAGTTATTAACAATAGACGATGGTGACTGAATATACCTGGAAAATCAACGAACTTAAAAGAGTTAAGTTTCTTTGAATATTCATGAAATTTCGTTCACCATCTTTAATTGTAAATAACTTTTGATCAGATTAATATTTTTATACGTAACAGAACTTAAATTAAAGGTCTATTTGTCTGCTTTTTATTATATTTTGAGGCATTTATCTGTAATAAAAACTTGTAGAAATATGGTTAGAAGAAGAGGTATCTTTTTCATTAAAATAACGAATATTTCGAGTAGTTTACTTCATATCTCGACAACAAGGGCCTATTAGAATTAATTACCGGTACTAGGCTTCATTTTTGAGTACCAGAAAGCATCTTCCAAAGTCTGACCGAATTTCGTTTCCTACAGGGTGTGCACTAGTTTGTCCCTGAATTATTTTGATTTATCGTGTTTATTTGTTGTCGAATTTTTCTCCCCTTATATGGTATTAATATTCCCCTTATATGATCATTCATTAAAGACTTGCGAGTGCCTTATGCGAAAAGCATAGCGTTTCGCTTTTAGCGATGTTTTTGCATGAAATACGTATATTTTTTAATGTGTTCGGTTACAGTTGGATGTAATTTACTTCAGTTAATTTGCGGAATAGGTATTTCTTCGCAATTTATATAAAAGCTGACATCAAGACCTTCAATTTGCGTGGTCGCAGAACTTCTGATGATATTCTGGTCAAAAGTTATGCACAATTGAAATTTGTAAGAAAAAATGGTTATAAATGGGAGATTGCAGAATCCGAGCCACAATTTCTTCAATATTTTTCAGACTCCCATTATCATAAAAATTTTTGTATAAAGTACCTCGCACACGACTTATGGAAATTCAATTTTGATCAAACTTACTGAAATTCTGGGAAAAACTAGTTCTCGTGGTCCTGATCAAAAGTCTCCATAGTAGACCTCAATATACACCATAGTAGTCCGAAAATATACAGTTTTCGAGATACAGAGAATCAAAGGTCGAATAATTACCTTTTCCAGAATGAAATTAATTGAAGTGATTACGTGCATGTTCCGAAACCGGAAGTAAATATGAAGTGTTGGCAAGTACGCTTTCATGTGTGAACTGGAAGTTAATCGGAAGTGGGAACCGGAATTAGGTACACTAGAAGTGGACCGGAACTAAACCGGAAGACAACCTGCGCATGTATATGCATGCGTTGGTGAGCATGTATGAGGGTTTTTTGAAAGTTAACCGAAAGTTGGCCGAAACTGAACCGAAAGTTTTTTTTTTATTCGATTCCGAGTAGCAATAATCTTTTTCTGTAAGTTGAAAGAAGCCTTTTTCTGCAACGCAGAATTATAAGGATGACGTTTCTAGTTAGCGCATTGCCATTCAAACTTCAGGTTTGGCGTTTTTCGATTTTTATACTAAAATCAGGGATAAAAGTTCGTATGCACAATCAAAACATATAAAAGTAATTTTTGTTGAAAACGCTTTTTAATTGTGGTTTGAATTTCTTTACGCAGATTTTAAATTAATTTTTACTGTATTTCTGTGAAAAGTGACGATAATGACGCAATCAAACCCAATTACTGGCGGTATATTGACGTCAATTTTTTTTTATGAACTTGACAATATAATGACCTATTATGCACATTTTAAAAAAATATTTCAGCTTGAAAAAGAATTATAATTTTATACATTTTTTAATTTTACTAATTACTCGTATTTTATTTGTTTTTGGTATTTAATTTTAAATAAGGACAACTTGTAAATTAATACATAAGTTTCTACTACTTTGCATAGAATGCAAGTATTAGAAATGTAGATAATCTTATAAGAGTTGCTAATTGACGCTGTGATCGGGTGGCGGAGTCACGCATCGGGCGATCGGCGAAGTTAAGCAGCGTTGTGCGCGGTTATTACTGAATGCACACTCAACAACGTAAGCGGGAAGTATGGAATGATCGCATTTGTAAGTAATTAAACAGAATTATAAATAATTTATAATACTTACCTTAACCCATTAAGCACTGAATGGACGTTTTTTCGAGACGTTTTTAGGCGACTCTAGTTGTTACAAAATACGATGTCAAAAAATTCCTAAATAATATTTTCTAACTTAAAATTGTCTGAAATTTCGAAATGTGTAATCAGAATTTCAAGATACTGTAAACTAAAAAAGTTATATTTATTTAATTAACAAAAAATACAAAATTTTCATAGAGAAAAATTTTTCTTTAAATATTTCTGTATTGAAATCGTAAAAATATATCTCTAAATAGTGAAATTTTTGCGTCCATGGACCCTTAACTTCAAAATTTATAGGTAGGTTTTTTGAAATTCTAGATGGCGACATCCAATATGGCAGCTCAAAGCCGAAGATATTATACTATTTCTGATAATTTGGATTAAAACAATATTTTTGAATGAATTTTCATAAAAATTTGTATATAGGGAGTTTTTGGGTCGTTGATTACGAATCCGTAATCCGATTTTCCAAATTCAAGATGGAGTATCCAAGATAACTGTCAAAAATTATGAACAATTTTTAATTTTCATAAAAATTCATGCATAAGGGTTTTTTGGGTCGCTGATTACGGATTCGTAATCGAATAAAAGAAAAGTTTTTTCTTCAGCCCACCGGACATGTATATGTTAGTGAGTACGCTTTCGTATGTGAATTTAAAATTAATCGAAAGTACACTGAAAGGGAACCGGAAATGAACTGTTTATAGCATTTTACTTTAGATTCATTTCCAGTTGATATACGCATACGTACTTACCAACCCATACATATACATAAACCGGTTCACTTTCGGTTCACATCCAAGTATCTTACTGTTCACACACGAAAGCATGCTCACCAGCACGTATATGCGTATCTACATGTTGACTGCCAGCACACTTCCAGTTAACTTCCGCTTTACTTCCAGTTCATATCCAGTCACCGTCCGGTTCATTTCCGACTTATTTTAGTCTCTCTCATACGAACTAGGGCTGACGCCAAGACCAAGACTTTCTTGGCCTCGTCTTGGTCTCGATAAAAAGTCTTGTCATTACTTTAATTTATAAACTTTATTAAGATTTTTTGTTTAATTATAGTTCAAAAGTTTATAAGACAATGGAAACTAGAAATACTTTATTTATCACATATAATTATATGTATTTATTTATTTATCACATAAAAAATATTTTAGATCATGAAACATTTTTCTTATTTTGAGACTGCAATATTTATATCAATTTATATTTTATAACTGGCATTTTACCATATAATTACCCGCGATATAGTAATATAATAGAGCATGAATAGTATGGAAAAAAGGTGTAGTAAAAAATGACACAGTGTGTACCACAAAGAAAAGGTATATTGTAAAATATAAAACGGGGAACATTGGCACACGAGCCACTGCAGGTGCGCTCTCGCAGGCATGTAATCGGGACGGGAGAATACAACGTGAGAGAGAGAAAAGGCAGAGAGATAGATAGATAGATAGATATTCTTTCTATTTATCACTAATGACAAAAATTTACAGCTGTATGTACATTTTGTTAAAATTTGTTATCACATTATCAGTCATTACAGTTAAAAAAGTTTGGTTCGCTATCACGGGTCGTCAATTATTGTCTAACATACCATAATGTAGTCAGTACTATCATATAATGTTTCGTCAACTTAACAATATACAAATAAATAGATAACAGTAATATATACACAGACACATTTATATTGCACATATATCTATCGCGTCGGAAAATAAAACGTCTTACATTCTTCTTTCGTTCATACACTCATTCATGCTAATAATTACACGCACACTTCACACTTAACACTTAAATAAATTAAAGACTACAAAAAAATAAATAATACGCTTAGAATAAATTAGGACCACACAGAAATTTAACGAAAAACAATGACAAGATTTTAGTTGCGGATTTATGGAGTCTTGTCGTCGTGTAATTCTTTAAGGCACCTACCTAACGACGTTTTAAACTTACATAGTGATGGCAGACACCTTACATTGCAGGGGAACAAGTTTCAGAGGCGTGCACCTTGGGCCCTAAAAGAATATAGGCCCTTATCCGTGCGCAACCGCGGAACGGTGAGCTCATATTGTGCGCTCGGTAAGTAGCAAAGAGAAATGGAGAAAAAGAGAAAGAGAGAGAGAGAGAGAGAGAGAGAGGGAGAGAGTTAGCCGGCCGAGGCGCGACGCGCGAGATTGGGCTAGGTCAAGGCCAGCCTTAGATATGCGCGAGTAGTTCCGCTTCGCTTCTCGAACTGACGGTACGTCCCACGCGAAGACGCTCAACCTAAGCGCACAGACTTTACACGCGACGGCGAATATGCGACCAAGCTTACTATTACGGCTGAGGAAACGACCAGGGTTAGCGACACCCCAGGACCGACATCGAGCGAGTAGCTATGAGGCCACGGCAACTCGTGTAAGTTCAGCTCTCCTTCTCTCTCCCACGCGTACGAGCGCGACCATCCTCCTACTCTGTTGCCCCCGCCGGCTTGCACCACGCGACACCGCGAGTGTCGCGTTAATTGTATTTATTTGTCCTGTCAATAAATCGGTATTAAAGTTCGACTGAAGCTTCCGGAGTTTCATTACTTGAAACTCTTTTCTCCTTTGGACTGTCGTCACCTCCGCGGCGCACCTTCGGTGTGCAAACTGCAGCTAGCCGAGTCCTCATATTTCAAATAAAAGCACGGCTGACGCCGTACGAGCTGATTAGCAAACGCGAGTGGAGTTTCGGCCTTGCACTTGTGGACCGATTATACGTACAGCGTTACGCTATACACCGTCCGAGCGGTCACGGAAACTCATAACAAAAATCTATCACAAAATACTCTATACTATACTTTTATCATTAATCGTATCATTCAAAGTAGCAATTTTGACTTTGAGTTGATATACGTTTAAATCATATTTACTAACTATTAAAATCATAGATCACAATATTAATAAACATGACATTAAAGCATGTACTTCATTCATAATATCACAACGTTTTGAGTCATCATTAATTTTCTTGAATTCGCTATTTTTATTAGTCTTATCCATTAATTTCTTATTCGATCGTCTCTTTTCTTTCGAACACTTCCTCCGTTTTTCAGAACTCTACAAACCACTTTTTTTATTTATTTTATTATGAATATCATTCCAGGCGTTAATAATATTAGTCGTTACGTGTCATTAACACTCCGTAGGATATATTTGTCCCTGTCCACTAGCTCTTCGTTAAAATTGCATATTTTCATCAAGCAACAATTTTATTCTTTTAGTTTAAGAAATTAATATCCGTATAAGATACAGTCAGACCTTGCGCACTGTTAACTCGCGCACTGTTAACCCCTACGCACTGTTACGGTACAATGCCTGTGCACTGTTACAATATAATTCAATGTCCAGGAATATATCAACTCACGGGGCCCCTTCAAAAATTTTTCTTTAATTTAACATTATACATTGAATAAAGCTTGTTTTTATTATAGAATATGAATATTTGTATTATTTATGTTGCTGAATTGAGAAAAGTTTTGAAAGTATACTGTTGTAGATATATGATTTGTAAATTTTAATATGATGAACCTGCATACAATTTTCTATTTATACAATAATAATTAATATGTTAAGATCAATGTTGTGAAGTCTGTGATTCCTCCAATTTATATAATTTATATTTACAGAATTATTAATTATGAAATAACCTAATATTGTAATAAGAAACATTATTTAATTTTTTCTAACGTTGCATAGATTTTGTAATTTATTCGATATGCCAAACCTCAAAATATAATTTATTTTTATTAAAAATATTCAAAATTCGTCAAAATACCATTGTTATTTATTTGTTACGTACGATTGTTTGTACTTACGTTCTAGAGTAAGGCTCTAAAATCTTTGCTGCAGCCAAATCGCTGACCACCAATTTCCGCGCGCATTTCCTCGAGCCCCGAATAGCGGGGGAGAGAGAGGGAAGCCTGCTCATACATCATAAAATCTGGCACCGATGCCTATTCGCGAGCGATTCTCCACTCGACCGCGAGATGACTATCAGTAGTCAGGACTCAGATACCACACACGAGGAGGACCACCATTAGTCGATACGCGAACCCTTTCTGAGTCCACACTTTAATTACACTCGCGATCTCTCTTTTGAACCTACCAAATCATTTCAATCCGCCTTCGATCGTTTATCCACCTTTACGCACATTTCGCCTGGTTTCGATCTATCGATGAACGGAATCCACTAACGAGCACACGTAACAATTACTTTTATGAAGATTTGAATTATTAAATCTAATTTTCTAACAAACTTTAGGCACCCTCCTTTTTGAAATTTTGTTGTATGTACGGCCCTGGCCTTTTAATCTGATTGGCTGACGCGGCAGTAACAGTGCCCAGGGGCGTCGGTCCCGACTTGTAACAGTGCGCGTGGTCTGACTGTATATTCAATCAGAATTATCTTTGGCCCTTCATAGCTAAACTTAATTCGGTTTTTCTTTGAGTTTTAATATAAACTATACAACCAAATCATTTTAGTTGGTTCAAGTTCAACAAAAGTATTCTTTTGCTATATAGGACACCTCGCGAATTCACGGTTAATGCGTGGAACTATATATATATATATATATGGTGGTCGGTATTTGGCGCAATACCATGCAAAGTTTGTAGTATATTCGATAATATAAGTAGTACTAAGGCCACCATGGCGAGACGTCCGTATTGATTTTTCCCCTCCCCCTTGGTGCTAAGGCCACTATGGCGCGGCGCCACAGTATTGATTTTCCCCGTCCCCTTCTTGACCTATATTGGGGGAGGCCCGACATGCGGGACCTGTGTCAAGGTCACGGCTGAGCGTTGTAGTATATAAATTATATAAATATAAAAAATGACGTATAATTCTGAATATATATATATATATATATATATATATATATATATATATATATATATATATATACACATATATATAAATAAATGAATAAATAAATAAATAATAAGTATAAAAAATAAACTAATATAAAACATAAATAATGTGCTTTTTCACAAGCCTCCGGGTTATCTGGAATAAAAAAAAAAGACCAATTATGATTTAATATAAAATTTATTCGAAATATATACAAAGCTATAATTTTTTATTTTATCCCGGGAAAAATATGCTTCTTGTCGAGAAGTTCAAGTATTTGAGCACTCGTAAAAGCGTCAAATATTTCGCTCGGTTGAAAAGAGTTTAAGAAATCTTTTTCACCGAACGGCACACTGTATAGCTGATGGTCAGCCTCGGGTGTATCAACCCCATCTGCTTTCAGCACAGCCTTCATACGCCATGCACCGTGCACAAGATTTTTATTTAACGCGGTTTGAAATAGCGTTGATGAAAATTTTTTTAAACTGTAAAAAAATAATTATTTTTACTTTTTTATAGTAAATACCGGTTTAAGAGAATAGAAAACAATTTGTTTACTTACTATTCGGTGCAGCAGGCCTGCAGCACCAATAGACTATGCAGGCATTTGATAACTGCGGTCCTTTTCAAACGCCGTACTATAACTGCTTCCTTTTCCGGTAATTGGACAGCTTCAAAAAATTCTTCCTGATCCAGCTGTAGCAAGGGTTTCCGCATGATACGCTCATTAGCGCGTAGTATGGTCATAGTCCTCAAAGCGTGGGCGCTACCAGCCTTACTGGCGATTGCATAGCCTTCTGCGATGCCTGCGTCGAGGTGTGTCATGCAAGCGGCTATTTCGAGCGTCAACGTGTGCACTTTACCACTTTGCGCGTAGGGTGTTAAAAAATTTTTAATATGCGCTTGAAAGACCGTGGCCCTCCTCTTCTGCTCTATAGGTGACATACGGAAGGCGCACGATCTCTTCGTGCCTCTGGTTTTATTTGCCGACGGTAATGATGCTGCCGGCTTATCGGTTATTATTATGAGGTCCTCGAGGTTCTCTGATGCACGATCGTGCGGAAGATTAAACGCCGAACCCGGCATAGAGGCTGTCGATGGGTCGCCGCCTTGCCGCTGCTCTTCTGCGGTCGCCATTCCGCTCAATATTTGTGGATCTCGAGATAGTGTCGAACGCACTGTTGCGACCGATTTCTCTAAATCGGTTGCTAGTGCGTTGCGCGTCGATATATCCGCTACCGACGGCGACGACGGCGACAGCTGATTTATTAAATTATCCAGCTATTCATACTGGTTCTCGGTAAGCGCTGCAGAAGACGGCAGCGGCGACGACGACGACGGCGACGGTTGAATTATTAAATCTTCCAGCCATTCATACTGATCCTCGGAAAGCGGTACGATGTAGTTGCCTTCTCCGCACTGTGCAATTAGCTCATCCATTAGACAGTCGGTGTTAAACGCCATTTTTTAAAAAAAAATGTAAATGAGCACTACAGATTTTTTGCGCTGACCACTTGCACTACACGTCAAACTTTTATAAAAAAATTCACAATATCGTCGGCACTATACACACGTCTATTTCTTAGCACTTTACAAAAATTCACAATATCGTCGACACTATACACACGTCTGTTTCTTAGCACTTTTACAAAGTTTTTCTTACGAAAAATTCTAAAGGCGCGAGCGGTCCGGTAAGTACGACGTAAAAATCGACACTGAAAAGTGCAGTGAAAACTTTTCAAGATCTGGGCGACCGTCGGAAAAAGTGATAACAGAGAAAAAGCATCTATGTATCTTGTCATATTCGTTTTTGGGCTGGTATAGCGTAGAAAAAGTATCTTGAGGCCAAAAACATCTGTTATCTGCTTACAAGTAAAACGCTGTTATTTACTAGTAGTAGTAGTAGAGACGGGTGTTATGCGTAAAGACGGAGCGACGGGTGTTAGAATTGTGCATTCTCGACGGGTGCTTCCAAAACTTAGTCCCCCTGTATCTCTGTAGGCTAAAGATAGGCATATTACCTATGCACTCTCTTATCAGTGGGGGGCTGTTTTACCGCGCAGGGCCAGGTATTACACGACGTGCGCGTGTAAAGACCAGACGGGTGCTATGCAGATGCGTAATTGGTATAACCATCGAGAGCTTCAAGACACCAGTAAATAGCGATTAGTATGTTTTCTAGCACGTGGACGTTGCTACAAATTGTCGAACGAGCATTCTATAAGCATGTGCTGTGCGAATCGGTGCACACCCCCTTTTGCTACTCATTATCTATATCTCCGATTTTTGGTAATAAAATGAAACGTCCGTCTAGCAGAGACATTAGAACTTACGAGAACTCCGTCGCGTGATAAAAGGGTTTTAAAACTTTTTATGTATAGTGTATATTAGAAAAAAGCCTCGTTTGTCTAATATTTGAATATACTGTATTTTTTAACAAAAAATCTAGTAATAACAGTGAAAAAAAAGTTGTAAAGTAGGCGTTTGAAATGGTCATTTAAAAATTAGTAAAATAGAAATATATATATACATGGTTATATATAAGTTTTGGCTCTATATATCTATGTATGATTATATGCGATAATATAAAATCAAAAACCTAAATATATATATACCTCTATATAGCCATATATACGCCTATATATAATTCTATACAACTGTATAATAATTTTGAATGTTTTTATATATAATTATTTATATAATTATACATAACAACATACGATTTTTTAGGTTTTATATCCAGAAAATTCGTGAAATGCGTTACATTTTTTAATTAACTTTTAACTGTTTAAAACATTTAAGTAATATTTAAATTTTACAATTCGTATTTTTCACAACATAATGCTACTTAAAGCACTATATAACTATATTTTATTTCTGTTACAACGTGTGAAAATATGTTTAGAGATTGCGAAAGTGACTTCGCTTCTGGTAGATTCGCTGGTGGTGATGAAAGCGCAGCGAATGATTCTCAGAGGGTACCGGCCGATCTGGGGGATAGTGAGGTTGATGAATCGGAGCGCGAGTGCGAATTGATTTCTACTAGCCTCGAGTGTCCCTGTAGTTCCTGTAATGCAAATCTTTGCGTAGAAGCGGGTGATTCACAACAGCCGTATTTACACAGTGAAGACGGGAGTGTCATAATTTTTAATGACCACGACGAAACCAGCCCCCGACAACAACACTCGCCGCAAGCAAATATACTAAACCAACGCATACACGAGCAGGATATCTGGATGGAGGAGTGTTATGAATCGGGAAATGAGTATTATGTATCGGAGAGCAGTGAGGATGAGGACGTACCATCGAGCGTGGTCAACGACCTACAGGACGCTTGGCACAGTCGCTTATCGCAAAACACACAGCGGCCGTAAATCAGGTGGCTCGTGTTCTGAGATTCGAGAGCGAAGACGACGACGACGTTGATGAGATGCAGGTATCGGAAGCAAGTCCCACGCTCTCTGCAAACAGTGAGACACCGAGATCTTCCATGCTACAGCAATTCTACAGACATCGTCGTAGAGAGTGCGAGTGTATGACTGCTGAAAGTGAAAACGTGGGTAAGTGTACACTTTTTTTGCTATACTAATACTACCACAGAAAGAACTAGTTTAGAAATTTATTTATTTTTTTAAAGTAATACCACGGAAGAAAAATATTGATGATGACCCCGCTCGTTTAAATGCAAAGATGTTAAACGTCTACCATGGTGCGCATACATTATATGTTCAGAGAACGCAAGATTTGACCGGTTTTAATAAATTAGCCCAAGGGCCTGGGTCGTCTCTGTACTCTGATCCCGATCTCGTGGATTAAATTGTGTATCTGTATGAAACTTTCAGGCTGCGGGTCTAGGAATAAATAAATAATAAATACTGTTAGTTTTAATTATAATATATATATATATATAATTGAAACTAACAGTATTTTTTAACTATATATAAGTTATATATACAACTATATATAATTGTATAAAATAGTAGACAAATCGTATATGCTTATATTGATAATTACATAAATAAAATTGTTTTTACTCGATATGGTTTAAAGTTTTTAATTAAAAAACTTTGTATATTGTAGACGTAAAACTTGAGCCATCCCCTGCAGATTTCAATCCAATATTATGGCTCGAGTTGGTTACGCGCGATATTCATGCACACTTGATTTCATTAGGAGACAGCAATGATTTAATAGGTGTCACGATGAATAGTGAACATTTTTCTCACGGTACTGCGGGCTTGTCGCTGCGTCCAATTGTAAATTTCATGTACGATGATTTGTGGTTACATGTTAGTAGTATAACTCAAAGTAATGAGAATTTTGAAATAGACTAAAGTTTTCTTGTAGAAGCGACCTATGTAAACATGCCGACTGGAGCGGGTCGTAGCACAATAAAATTGAACGTGGATACTATCGGGAAGCGGTCTTTGGGCGCTATTATACGTAATAAAGATAATTTATGTTTACCGCGTGCTCTAGTCGTAGGGCAGGCGTTTATAGAGTTGAAAAAAAATGCTACCGTGGATGTAAAAAAAATATGGAGAAGTATTTCCGACGGTAGATGTCTTTTACAAAAACAACGCGCTCTAGAGTTGGTAGCAGGGGCCAGGGTAGTTTTAGTCGAGGAAGGCTGTTGATTTCGCGAAATTGAGCAATTTCAAGCTCATTACGCATGGCATCGGATTGCCAATTTAGTTTACGATGTTGAGTCATTCGGCAATGAGGAGCCACCGTTTTTTGACGGCCGCCCTCTGCTACGAGATGTAATATGGAATAGATTCCCCGGATGTAATATATCTTTGTCGCGATGCCCGCGAGCGTCATTTTGATACAATTTTCAATTTACTGGGTGCTCTGGGAAGTCGTTTTTTCTGCACACATTGTAATAAGCGTTATCAATATGTGGATCAGCACGTATGCTCGACTATATGTGCGTGTTGTTTTGTAACGCCTGCGTGTAAACAGAATGATTGTGAAATTTTGAAATGTAATGAGTGTTTGCGAAGTTTTTTTGGGAATATATGCTTTACAAATCATAAGACACCCGGAACGTACAAAGTAAAGAATAAAGAACTTTGTAGTCTCGTAAAAATTTGCCCGACTTGTCAGAAACACGTTCACGTGTACCGTGGTAAACGCGAGTGCGGTATCCATCGCTGCAAAGTATGTCGAGCGAGTCACTCGCTGAATGCACTATGCTTTATGCAGCCTGTGCGTAATTTTGAACAAAGGCAAATGACGATAAAAATAAAAAATATCTATACGTTTTTTACGATCTAGAAACGCGCCAAGATGTACCGTATAAAAATCATCCGGACACGCGTCTGCATATACCAAACTTGTGTGTAGTTCAGCAAGTGTGCACCGAGTGTATCGATAGTGACAGCGATTTTAACCAACGCTGCGATACTTGTGGTATACGTGAATTTGTGTTTCGGCAAAACGTTATAAAACTGCTCGTTGATTTATACATTTGTACAAAGTCTATTTTCGATAAAATTTTATGCATCGCGCATAATGCCGGTGGGTTTGACGCGCAGTTCGTATTGAAGGAATTAGTCGAGGAGCGTAAAAATATTATACCAAAAGTAATACTCAACGGAAAAAACATAATTTTGATTCAATGTGGTCGCACCAAGTTTATAGATAGTCTAAATTATTTTCACATGGGGTTGAGCGCGTTACCAAAAACATTTGGCCTACCAGAGGGTGTGAAAAAATGGTATTTTCCACACCTGTTCAATAAAGCTGAAAAACAGAATAACGAGGGACCGATACCCGCCCTGCATTATTACTCGCCCGATTATATGTCGGCGAAAGAGAGAGAGACTTTTTTTTCATGGTACAATGTGACCGCTCCTAATTATTTATTCAATTTTCAGAAGGAGCTTGTAGACTATTGTCGCGCTGATGTACAGGTTTTGAGACTCGCGTGTGTCGCTTTTAGAAAAATATTTTTGAACGTCGGTAAAATCTGGCAACGACCATAGCGAGTGCAGGTTCCCTCATTTATAGAAAAAAATTTTTAACCTCGAACACAATAGGCATTATTCCTCCAACAGGGTATCGTCGGGAGGATATGCATTCTCAAAAATCTATAGAGTGGCTGCTCCAGTGCGAGCGCGAATTCGGCCGAGCAATCATTCACGATGGTAGTGCGCGAGAGTTTAGGTTACCCGAGGGTTTCCTCGTAGACGGGTACTTACAGCCACTGCAGGCGGGTGAAAAAAGCATAGTGTTTGAGTACGAGGGCTGTTACACACACGGTTGTCCGAAATGTTTCGATAAAAATCGCGATAAACCTCTGTCTTACGGACTCTTGCTTAATTTTCAAAAAAGTATTGACGTATTCGGTAAAAAATCCACCGCTATAGCCATCGAAACGCGTAGTCTCGTACTGCCAAACGATATAAATCTCGGTTATACGATAGCCAAGTTCAAGGGCTTTACGCGGTTCGTCGGCCACTCACGTGCCTGTAAGAGGTTTATCGCGATTTTTATCGAAACATTTCGGACAACCGTGTGTGTAACAGCCCTCGTACTCAAACACTATGCTTTTTTCACCCGCCTGCAGTGGCTGTAAGTACCCGTCTACGAGGAAACCCTCGGGTAACCTAAAATCTCGCGCACTACCATCGTGAATGATTGCTCGGCCGAATTCGCGCTCGCACTGGAGTTGCCACTCTATAGATTTTTGAGAATACATATCCTCCCGACGATACCCTGTTGGAGGAATAATGCCTATTGTGTTCGAGGTTAAAAATTTTTTTCTATAAATGAGGGAACCTGCACTCGCTATGGTCGTTGCCAGATTTTACCGACGTTCAAAAATATTTTTCTAAAAGCGACACACGCGAGTCTCAAAACCTGTACATCAGCGCGACAATAGTCTACAAGCTCCTTCTGAAAATTGAATAAATAATTAGGAGCGGTCACATTGTACCATGAAAAAAAAGTCTCTCTCTCTTTCGCCGACATATAATCGGGCGAGTAATAATGCAGGGCGGGTATCGGTCCCTCGTTATTCTGTTTTTCAGCTTTATTGAACAGGTGTGGAAAATACCATTTTTTCACACCCTCTGGTAGGCCAAATGTTTTTGGTAACGCGCTCAACCCCATGTGAAAATAATTTAGACTATCTATAAACTTGGTGCGACCACATTGAATCAAAATTATGTTTTTTCCGTTGAGTATTACTTTTGGTATAATATTTTTACGCTCCTCGACTAATTCCTTCAATACGAACTGCGCGTCAAACCCACCGGCATTATGCGCGATGCATAAAATTTTATCGAAAATAGACTTTGTACAAATGTATAAATCAACGAGCAGTTTTATAACGTTTTGCCGAAACACAAATTCACGTATACCACAAGTATCGCAGCGTTGGTTAAAATCGCTGTCACTATCGATACACTCGGTGCACACTTGCTGAACTACACACAAGTTTGGTATATGCAGACGCGTGTCCGGATGATTTTTATACGGTACATCTTGGCGCGTTTCTAGATCGTAAAAAACGTATAGATATTTTTTATTTTTATCGTCATTTGCCTTTGTTCAAAATTACGCACAGGCTGCATAAAGCATAGTGCATTCAGCGAGTGACTCGCTCGACATACTTTGCAGCGATGGATACCGCACTCGCGTTTACCACGGTACACGTGAACGTGTTTCTGACAAGTCGGGCAAATTTTTACGAGACTACAAAGTTCTTTATTCTTTACTTTGTACGTTCCGGGTGTCTTATGATTTGTAAAGCATATATTCCCAAAAAAACTTCGCAAACACTCATTACATTTCAAAATTTCACAATCATTCTGTTTACACGCAGGCGTTACAAAACAACACGCACATATAGTCGAGCATACGTGCTGATCCACATATTGATAACGCTTATTACAATGTGTGCAGAAAAAACGACTTCCCAGAGCACCCAGTAAATTGAAAATTGTATCAAAATGACGCTCGCGGGCATCGCGACAAAGATATATTACATCCGGGGAATCTATTCCATATTACATCTCGTAGCAGAGGGCGGCCGTCAAAAAACGGTGGCTCCTCATTGCCGAATGACTCAACATCGTAAACTAAATTGGCAATCCGATGCCATGCGTAATGAGCTTGAAATTGCTCAATTTCGCGAAATCAACAGCCTTCCTCGACTAAAACTACCCTGGCCCCTGCTACCAACTCTAGAGCGCGTTGTTTTTGTAAAAGACATCTACCGTCGGAAATACTTCTCCATATTTTTTTTACATCCACGGTAGCATTTTTTTTCAACTCTATAAACGCCTGCCCTACGACTAGAGCACGCGGTAAACATAAATTATCTTTATTACGTATAATAGCGCCCAAAGACCGCTTCCCGATAGTATCCACGTTCAATTTTATTGTGCTACGACCCGCTCCAGTCGGCATGTTTACATAGGTCGCTTCTACAAGAAAACTTTAGTCTATTTCAAAATTCTCATTACTTTGAGTTATACTACTAACATGTAACTACAAATCATCGTACATGAAATTTACAATTGGACGCAGCGACAAGCCCGCAGTACCGTGAGAAAAATGTTCACTATTCATCGTGACACCTATTAAATCATTGCTGTCTCCTAATGAAATCAAGTGTGCATGAATATCGCGCGTAACCAACTCGAGCCATAATATTGGATTGAAATCTGCAGGGGATGGCTCAAGTTTTACGTCTACAATATACAAAGTTTTTTAATTAAAAACTTTAAACCATATCGAGTAAAAACAATTTTATTTATGTAATTATCAATATAAGCATATACGATTTGTCTACTATTTTATACAATTATATATAGTTGTATATATAACTTATATATAGTTAAAAAATACTGTTAGTTTCAATTATATATATATATATTTATAATTAAAACTAACAGTATTTATTATTTATTTATTCCTAGACCCGCAGCCTGAAAGTTTCATACAGATACACAATTTAATCCACGAGATCGGGATCAGAGTACAGAGACGACCCAGGCCCTTGGGCTAATTTATTAAAACCGGTCAAATCTTGCGTTCTCTGAACATATAATGTATGCGCACCATGGTAGACGTTTAACATCTTTGCATTTAAACGAGCGGGGTCATCATCAATATTTTTCTTCCGTGGTATTACTTTAAAAAAATAAATAAATTTCTAAACTAGTTCTTTCTGTGGTAGTATTAGTATAGCAAAAAAAGTGTACACTTACCCACGTTTTCACTTTCAGCAGTCATACACTCGCACTCTCTACGACGATGTCTGTAGAATTGCTGTAGCATGGAAGATCTCGGTGTCTCACTGTTTGCAGAGAGCGTGGGACTTGCTTCCGATACCTGCATCTCATCAACGTCGTCGTCGTCTTCGCTCTCGAATCTCAGAACACGAGCCACCTGATTTACGACCGTTGTGTGTTTTGCGATAAGCGACTGTGCCAAGCGTCCTGTAGGTCGTTGACCACGCTCGATGGTACGTCCTCATCCTCACTGCTCTCCGATACATAATACTCATTTCCCGATTCATAACACTCCTCCATCCAGATATCCTGCTCGTGTATGCGTTGGTTTAGTATATTTGCTTGCGGCGAGTGTTGTTGTCGGGGGCTGGTTTCGTCGTGGTCATTAAAAATTATGACACTCCCGTCTTCACTGTGTAAATACGGCTGTTGTGAATCACCCGCTTCTACGCAAAGATTTGCATTACAGGAACTACAGGGACACTCGAGGCTAGTACAAATCAATTCGCACTCGCGCTCCGATTCATCAACCTCACTATCCCCCAGATCGGCCGGTACACTCTGAGAATCATTCGCTGCGCTTTCATCACCACCAGCGAATCTACCAGAAGCGAAGTCACTTTCGCAATCTCTAAACATATTTTCACACGTTGTAACAGAAATAAAATATAGTTATATAGTGCTTTAAGTAGCATTATGTTGTGAAAAATACGAATTGTAAAATTTAAATATTACTTAAATGTTTTAAACAGTTAAAAGTTAATTAAAAAATGTAACGCATTTCACGAATTTTCTGGATATAAAACCTAAAAAATCGTATGTTGTTATGTATAATTATATAAATAATTATATATAAAAACATTCAGAATTATTATACAGTTGTATAGAATTATATATAGGCGTATATATGGCTATATAGAGGTATATATATATTTAGGTTTTTGATTTTATATTATCGCATATAATCATACATAGATATATAGAGCCAAAACTTATATATAACCATGTATATATATATTTCTATTTTACTAATTTTTAAATGACCATTTCAAACGCCTACTTTGCAACTTTTTTTTCACTGTTATTACTAGATTTTTTGTTAAAAAATACAGTATATTCAAATATTAGACAAACGAGGCTTTTTTCTAATATACACTATACATAAAAAGTTTTAAAACCCTTTTATCACGCGACGGAGTTCTCGTAAGTTCTAATGTCTCTGCTAGACGGACGTTTCATTTTATTACCAAAAATCGGAGATATAGATAATGAGTAGCAAAAGGGGGTGTGCACCGATTTGCACAGCACATGCTTATAGAATGCTCGTTCGACAATTTGTAGCAACGTCCACGTGCTAGAAAACATACTAATCGCTATTTACTGGTGTCTTGAAGCTTTCGATGGTTATACCAATTACGCATCTGCATAGCACCCGTCTGGTCTTTACACGCACACGTCGTGTAATACCTGGCCCTGCGCGGTAAAACAGCCCCCCACTGATAAGAGAGTGCATAGGTAATATGCCTATCTTTAGCCTACAGAGATACAGGGGGACTAAGTTTTGGAAGCACCCGTCGAGAATGCACAATTCTAACACCCGTCGCTCCGTCTTTACGCATAACACCCGTCTCTACTACTACTACTAGTAAATAACAGCGTTTTACTTGTAAGCAGATAACAGATGTTTTTGGCCTCAAGATACTTTTTCTACGCTATACCAGCCCAAAAACGAATATGACAAGATACATAGATGCTTTTTCTCTGTTATCACTTTTTCCGACGGTCGCCCAGATCTTGAAAAGTTTTCACTGCACTTTTCAGTGTCGATTTTTACGTCGTACTTACCGGACCGCTCACGCCTTTAGAATTTTTCGTAAGAAAAACTTTGTAAAAGTGCTAAGAAATAGACATGTGTATAGTGTCGACGATATTGTGAATTTTTGTAAAGTGCTAAGAAATAGACGTGTGTATAGTGCCGACGATATTGTGAATTTTTTATAAAAGTTTGACGTGTAGTGCAAGTGGTCAGCGCAAAAATCTGTAGTGCTCATTTACATTTTTTTTTTAAAAATGGCGTTTAACACCGACTGTCTAATGGATGAGTTAATTGCACAGTGCGGAGAAGGCAACTACATCGTACCGCTTTCCGAGGACCAGTATGAATGGCTGGACGATTTAATAATTCAGCCGTCGCCGTCGTCGTCGTCGCCGCTGCCGTCTTCTGCAGCGCTTACCGAGAACCAGTATGAATAGCTGGATAATTTAATAAATCAGCTGTCGCCGTCGTCGCCGTCGGTAGCGGATATATCGACGCGCAACGCACTAGCAACCGATTTAGAGAAATCGGTCGCAACAGTGCGTTCGACACTATCTCGAGATCCACAAATATTGAGCGGAATGGGGACCGCAGAAGAGCAGCGGCAAGGCGGCGACCCATCGACAGCCTCTATGCCGGGTTCGGCGTTTAATCTTCCGCACGATCGTGCATCAGAGAACCTCGAGGACCTCATAATAATAACCGATAAGCCGGCAGCATCATTACCGTCGGCAAATAAAACCAGAGGCACGAAGAGATCGTGCGCCTTCCGTATGTCACCTATAGAGCAGAAGAGGAGGGCCACGGTCTTTCAAGCGCATATTAATTATTATATAAATAATTATAAGCGCATATAAATTAATGGTGGGGGGATCTAGAACTGTCATTGTATACCTACTATTATTGCATATCAGAAGTTGAAGTGTGTGTCCCTCTGCAACATATGCTGAATAAAACAGCTAAGTGATTATGCGAAGCCGTAGCGTTAAACTGGAAAGAAGATCATCTTCATAAGATGGGTAAATTTTTCTTATAAATTAACGGGTATTTATGAGCTAATTTTTAATTTACTTTTGAGTGAGCTTGAAATGAGTTTGATAGAATTATCGATAATTTGCATTCAAATTAACATACTTAGAACAATTAAACCCAAATTAATAAGAGATTAACACTGGTAGAAAATTGACCGTTTTCGTTGGTGAACATGTTAATCAAATGAAGGTATTTTTACTCATAATTAATATTTAAATTTAATTAAAAATTTTTTAAACTATGATTATATGTTAAAGTGTAGATAATATAACATGTTCGCATGTCAATATATTTGTTTTTTGTAGACAACAACGAAATAAACACAGTTATTTGTTTTTCTTTTGCATATTATTTTTCCAAAGATAGTTCTGATCAGGTAATTCAAGGCCATGGAATAACAAATACGGTAATCTTGCTCGAAAATGATTTCAAGAGCCCCGCGTTTTTGCTGAAGCCTTAGGGGTTGATCCGAAACTGGTTATAAACATAGCAAATATTTTGGTTGCTCATAAATGCAAACAAAGTTTAGATTTCGATAAACTTGAAAAGTTTTGTTTTGAAACGTATAAAATGAATTACGAAATCTACCCTTGGTCGCGATTAAGTCCCACAGTTCATAAGCTTCTAAGGCATGGTTGCGAAATAGCACGTAAATATCCTATTGCCATGCTATATTATTCTGAAGATTCAATTCTAAGAAAATTACGATAAGTTTATGAAAACATACATAGTTTTAACAAGTTTAACGTTCAAAATGACCAATTTTTTTTTTACACTTTTCTAAATAAATAATTAGTTATTATTTCACAAAAGTAACTTCAAAGTTATTATTAGATACATCAAATAAAAGGAAATACGCAGAGTATATGAAAAGGTACATATTTCTTACAACTTTAAAGTATAAGAAGGTAAGAAGTATTTTTTTTATTTTTACAATTTTTAAAAATTGTTAATTAGTTATTATTTTACGAAAACAACTTTAAGGCAGGTTTGCCGTGGATTTGCCCTATTTATTCAATAATTTTTATTTCACACAAAAAATAATCTTTATTGTTCAAACTTTTTACATATTAAAATACACATTTTGAAGATATAACAAAATTTTTTTTTTTTTACGGATTTTTCTTCACAAAATGGCCGCATCAAAATTATTTTTTTGTTTGACTGTCGACACGATATCTCACCAACGGATCATCTGAAATCAAAAAACTAAAAAGATTCTTAAAACTTATAGTTTTGGCTATTGCATAGTCTAGGATATTTCATTTTTACCGGAAAAAAAAACAAAATGGCGGACTTTTGAATTTTTTGGCTCTTTTTTTGCAACATAAATTGTTTATAACTTTTTGGAAAATTTATTGTTCGTTATAATCCTAGATCATGCAATAGCCAAAACTATAAGTTTTAAGAATCTTTTTAGTTTTTTGATTTCAGATGATCCGTTGGTGAGATATCGTGTCAACAGTCAAACAAAAAAATAATTTTGAGGCGGCCATTTTGTCAAGAAAAATCCGTAAAAAAAAAAATCTTTATATCTTCAAAATGTGTATTTTAATATGTAAAAAGTTTGAACAATAAAGATTATTTTTTGTATGAAATAAAAATTATTGAATAAATAGGGCAAATCCACGGCAAACCTGCCTTAAAGCTATAGTTAAATACACCAATTGAAAGGAAATTATACATAGTCTATGAAGACATACATATTTATTACAAGTTCCACGTATAAAATAAAAAAAAAAAATTTTTCGATTTGAAATTTTTTCAAAATTGTAATTTTTAACAAAAATTAAGTTAAGATTATCCTTTTAGTCTCAAATTTTAATCAGTTCTAAAATCAAAGTTGTGTAATACACCTTTACAATTTTAGCGTGCAACATGCTTCCGTTGAAGAGTTAGCGTGGACACAAAATTTAGTATCATACGTACATACATACATACATACATACATAAGTACATTTTTTAAAAACCTATTATTCTGACTCTGGAACTGTAAAAACATAGATATTCATCAAAATCTTTGTTTTGAAAATTTTCACCGTTACAAAGCTTTCTCTTTTCGAAAACAAAAAGCAAAAAATATTGAAACGTAAACGCATCGACCAAGTACATTTTTTAAAAACCTATTATTCTGACTCTGGAACTGTAAAAACATAGATATTCATCAAAATCTTTGTTTTGAAAATTTTCACCGTTACAAAGCTTTCTCTTTTCGAAAACAAAAAGCAAAAAATATTGAAACGTAAACGCATCGACCAAATCACCGAAAATTTTTTCAGAAAAATTCTCTACAAGCTAACCACAATCATGTACATCCACACCCCCCCCCCCCCACACGAACATAACCACAACTTTTTTTTTTTTTTTTTTATTATTATTTAACGTCGCCATGTTTGTGCTTCCATGTGGTGCTAATCGACGACGGGGGTCTGCGGTGTGTTTGTAAACAAAGCACATGTAATTTTTACAGAGGTGCTTGTATCAATCGGCAGAGACTAGAATTCGAACCCGGGTCACCGGCGTGGGAATCCGACACTCTACCGACTGAGCCGCCGCAGGCCCCAACCACAACTTCGTTTTCATTTTACTGGCATTGAATTCCTCTTAAGTACCCGATTTGTCACCATTCTAACATATATTTGCCATATAAGACTTATATTATTTTGTTCCCTATTGTTAAGATGCATCTACCTCGTACTCACTGGTTTTGTCCTTGAGTTGCAATACCTATGTGCATTACCACTGGTCCTTCAGTTTAATGTGTGATCTGAAGCACGGTTAAACCCGCGGTGTTAATATTAGCACAATAACATTTTGAAATAAAGTCTGAGATGCCCAGCCAGAAGTAGAACCTCGATTCTCCATGTGGAAAGCCGAGCTCCAATCGACAGAAAGACAGCGACTCTCTACACTATCCCAAACACTGACGAACACACACATGAGCAGGCTTACTAAAACACGCTAAAAAATTAACAGACACTCGCACGCACTTACTAAAACATATTAACAGGTTAACGCAAACATATTAATAAAAAATACGCACACATACTAAAATATTAACACACACCGAACACACATTAACAAACATTCTATCACACACACTTACACACACTTGCTCACGAACACTACCACACACATTCACCCACTCATACAAACACACACGCATTTCAATGCACATTCTACCACACACACTGACACATTAACATGCATACACACACAGCCGCACTCCAGCGCGCACATACTACCATGTACACGGATACATTTAAATTACACGCATACGTATACAACCACACGCATATAAAGACACACTAACATATCAACACACACTCATCCCTGCGCACACAATTACACATATCCACGAACTTACTAACATGCACTAACACATTGACACGCACTTGCCCTCACTTATTAACACACAATATCAAATGGACCCACACATATTAACAAACACACATACACTAACACATTAACAATCACATATTAACCCTTTCGCTCCCAAATTATATTCCGAATTTCGGGATTTTCTTATAAAAAATCCATTGTTAAAGAAACAATTTATCAAAAATAAAATATTTTTCTTAATGAAGTATATTCTCTGGACTACAGTGCAACTATGTTTATCAAAAAATTCCATATAGATGGCACATAAACTTCATAAATGCAATATCTTGTTTATGTCTCAAACGTGCCATATGGCTACAGTGGATGTGAAAGGGTTAACAAAGACATACTACCAAAAAAAATGCATTTCATAATACTACGCACACCGACACATTGACACATATACGTGCACAATTTAACACACGCGCGCAGACACTCACGTATTAATAGACACGCATATCTCCACATATATGCGCACGCACACACACATATGCACGAAAGATCGCATACGGACACTTAGTCACACACACACACACACACAAACGCACGCACGCGCACACACACTCACAACCACAACCACACACACGTGCGTGCGCACACCCTCATATCGAATTATTTCTTATGAAGAATACAATATCTGCAAGATAGTCGTATATATCGTTTATTGAACACTTTTAACAGGGTCATATACTTATCAGATCTATTAGTTTCGACGATATAAATAGAAAAATGAAAGAAGGAACACAAGGGTCGGCCTCTTTCCCCTGAAGTAAAAAGTTTTCTTGATAAAAGGTAATTGATCTGAAAGTATTAGATCTCGATCCAAATATACGGCTACCCGTAAAATTATCTTAAGGTTCTTTTTAATCTGAACTTCTTTTATATCTATCCAATGAAATAAATGAAGTTTATCAGTAATAACAATGTATAACTTTATTATAAAAAGTTTTATAGACATACAAAATAGTGAAAATATAGTGAACTAAGGAACAGCGATACTGAAGAAAATTATTCAGTGAATCAAAAATTTTTTTCAATGACATATAAAATATAAATGGTCTTTATTTCAATAATGTACAAGGCAATACCTTACGAAAATACATAGACCTAATATTAAAAACCATAAAGCGTTTTCTTTAAATATTTATAACCAAACCGGAGTAGCGTTCCGAAAGGCATATAATAATGTACTAATCCATGGATTTTTACCAAAATTTTTCGTGTTACAAATGTTGCCGTGTTAGAGATCACGTTTGAGTGGCAGGCTAATGATAAACTATTTATTTTTAGAACAATTAAAGTTAAAATTCTCTGAGTGAATTCCATCATGTCTACTATTAAGAATACACCGACATGTACCGATTCAATTAGATCAGACAGATGCAACAATCCATTCCGTCATAATGGACACGTTGACAAAGACTTACGACTGATTTCTAAAAAATTCCAAAATCTCAAGATTCACTATTATAGTGAGAAGGATCATAAATACGATTCAGCGTCATCTTAAGAAGAGATTTATGGAAGCTCCACAAGTACCTACCATTCAGAGTACGCATGCGTTTCTAGTAACAGGTAAAAAATTAAATTTATTCATATATTCGATTACTTGGTTTCAACCGGATGTCGAAGCTCGATTCAGCGACCCCGAAAACATAAAGGTACGTTGGTTAGACTTCATTCCTAAACGGAGAAAAGTGTAATCTAAGCAATTTGGGGTATTTTTTAAGGTTAGGGCCGAACTCTGACTAGTTGAAGTTATACGGATATCAGAATCGGTTTCAGCGATCCTGAAAACATGTAGTTGTGGTGGTTAAACTGTACTACTCATCGTAGAAAAGTGTTATTTCAACGATTCGAAGTATTTTTAAGGTTAGGGACAAATAGTGACCAGATGGGGTATAACGAACATTGAATTGGAATTCAACAACGCCAAAAACGTATAGGTACAGTGATTCAGTCTACAAAACAGTATTTTTATGTTTATAATTTATCAATATTAATCATCAAACAGAATTATCCATGATTTCGGCCGCCATATTGCAACCGCCATAGTCCTTTTTTTTAAATCACCAGACGGTTTTCGATAGAGTTTTTAAATATGAAGATTTTGACACGTCGAACGAAAAATGCATTAATATTGATGACTTTTTATTCTGGGCAGCTCTCAGTGCCCGTTGACGTGAAACGTCCAATTTACATTTATATTCTCTGTAAAATCGAATACAACAAATTTTTTTTCTCTAAAAAATTTTAGTATGTTTATAGGGTTCTTATAAGTGTCTGTGAATTTTTTCCAAATTATTTGACCGAGCGTTTTCCGTATACAGTGGGTCAAAGATGATAATTTTAGCATTTTTTGCATTTTGAAGCTGTTTTGAATAAATTATAACTCAATAGGAATGTATTATCTGAACTTAAAAAAATATTTTTAAGGTCACATGAGCTTATTTTTAATGAACTATGTCCAATTTAAATCTTATAATATGAAAAAATAAGAGTTTGATCATCCGGATCATTAGCAGAAAAATCATGTAGTTAGCTTCATTTAAATACAAAAGTGCCTGTATAACTCCTAGTATGTCAGTCGATCATTTTTTGACCTAAAAAATACATCTAATTTTTTAAGTCTAAAGATAAGGCTTTTATGGGGTTGAAAAAATATATTTTAATTCTATTGAAAATTAATTAAAAAACCGCTGCCATTTCTTTGGCACTTAGCTTCCTCCTAACTAGTTTACTGTTAAAATGTAAACTGAAACCGTATGCATTGATAAAATTATTAAAATGGAAAATATATGTATTTTCATGCTCTTTAAAATGCATATTTGCTAAATTATTTTAATTATATTGATGATATATAATTAAAAAAATGCAAAAAACGAATAATTGAAAATCGAAAAATCGACATAAAAAAATATATATTTAAAAATTTGCAAAAAACTAATAAATGAAAATCGAAAAATCGACATAAAACCAAACAAATCACAGAAACAGAAAATATATTTTCTTCCACCTTCGTATAGCAAAATCAAAGTCAAATGAGTTATCGTTTGATAAAATCCGGTAAATAGATCCTGAGATTTAGGCGTATACATCTCAGCTACCAGCAAATCCCCGCTACATATACCGTAAAGTTAATTACAATGGATTTGAGGCTATAACAAGGTAAATGTCGGGTAGATGGACACCATATTGGGATCGCTATTTTCAATTCTAAAATTCTGATGCAAGATTCGTAATAAGAGACCATAAAATCCCTTATACCAATACTATCTAGTCAATTAAAATTGTTTTGTGGTTACAAGAAGAGATACGTCGGGTAGATGGTCGCCACATTGGGTCCGTCATTTTTAATTCCGAAATTCTGATGTACGATTTCTAATCAGCGACCATGAAACCTCCGATCTCTATTTTCTTACGTCAATTTTAATGCTTTTATGGCTATTAGATGGGTCAGGTTAGATACATGGCCACCATATTGGGTAGGCCATTCTAAATTCCGAATACATGGCCACCATATCGGGTTCAATTCTGAATTCTGAAATCCTGATATAAGATCCGTAATCAGCGTCCATGAAAATCGGTTCTCTAAATTCTTAAGTCAATTTGAATGGTATCGCAGCTGTTAGATGGGTCAGGGTCGGTAGATTGCCGCCATATTGGGTCTGCCATTTTAAATTCCGAAATACTGATGTACGATTCGTAATCAGCGACCATGAAAACCCCGTTCTCTATATTCTTAACGCAATTTTAATGGTTTCACGGCTATTAGATTCGTCACGATAGGTAGATAGCCACCATATTGGGTCCGCCATTTTAAATTCCGAAATTCTGATGCAAGATTCGTAATAAGCGACCACAAAATCCCCTATACCAATACTTTCTAGTCAATTAAAATTGTTTTGTGGTTACAAGAAGAGATACGTCGGTTAGATGGTCACCATATTGGGTCCGTCATTTTTAATTCCGAAATTCTGATGTACGATTTCTAATCAGCGACCATGAAACCTCCGATCTCTATATTCTTACGTCAATTTTAATGCTTTTATGGCTATTAGATGGGTCAGGTTAGATACATGGCCACCATATTGGGTAGGCCATTCTAAATTCTGAATACATGGCCACCATATCGGGTCCAATTCTGAATTCTGAAATCCTGATATAAGATCCGTAATCAGCGTCCATGAAAGTCGGTTCTCTAAATTCTTAAGTCAATTTTAATGGTATCGCAGCTGTTAGATGGGTCAGGGTAGGTAGATTGCCGCCATATTGGGTCTGCCATTTTAAATTCCGAAATACTGATGTACGATTCGTAATCAGCGACCATGAAAACCCCGTTCTCTATATTCTTAACTCAATTTTAATAGTTTCACGGCTATTAGATTGTTCACGATAGGTAGATAGCCACTATATTGAGTAAGACATTCTAAATTCCGAAATCCTGATATAAGAGTCGTAATCACCGACCATGAAAACCGAGTTCTCTATATTCTTAAGTCAATTTTAATTGTTTCGCAGCAATTAGATGGGTCACGTTAGGTAGATTGCCGCTGTATTGGGTCCGCCGTTTTTAATTCCGAAATTTTGATGTACGATTCGTAATCAGCTTCCATGGAAACACCGTTCTGTAGAATCTAAAAATATTTTAATGATTTTACGGCTATTAGATGGGCCAGGATATGTAGATAGCCACCATATTGGGTAAGCCATTCTAATTTCCGTAATCCCGATATAAGATTCGTAATCAGCTACCATGAAAACACCGTTACCTATTTTCTTAAGACAACTTTAATCGTTCCGCGGCATTACATGGGTTGGTTAGGTAGGTTACCGCCATATTGGGTCAGGCAATTTCAGTTCCAGAATTATGCTGTGAAATTCGTTATCAACGACCATGAAACCCCAGTTCTCTATATTCATAAGTCAATTTTAATGGTTTCGCGGCAATAAGGTGTGTCTGATTAGGTAGATTGCCGCCATATTGGGTCCGCTATTTTAAATTCCGAAATTCTGATGTACGTTTCGTAATCAGCGATGATGAAAAGCCTGTTCTATATATTCTTAAGTCAATTTTAATGCTTTTACGGCTATTAGATGGGTAAGGTTAGATACATGGCCACCACCTGGAGTAAGCCATTCTAAATTCCGAATACATGGCGACCATATCGGGTCCAACTCTCAATTCTGAAATCCTGATATAAGATTCATAATCAGCGTCCATGAAAACCGAGTTCTCTAAATTCTTAAGTCAATTTTAATGGTTTCGCGGCAATTAGATGGGTCAGGGTAGGTAGATTGCCGCCGTATTGGGTCCGCCATTTTTAATTCCGAAATTTTGATGTACGATTCGTAATCAGCTTCCATGAAAACACCGTTCTGTAGAATCTAAAAATATTTTAATGATTTTACGGCTATTAGATGGGCCAGGATATGTAGATAGCCGCCATATTGGGTAAGCCATTCTAAATTCCGTAATCCCGATATAAGATTCATAATCAGCTACCATGAAAACACCGTTCCGTATTTTCTTAAGACAACTTTAATCGTTCCGCGGCATTACATGGGTTGGTTAGGTAGGTAGATTGCCGCCATATTGGGTCCGCCATTATAAATTCCGAAATTCTGATGTACGATTCGTAATCAGCGACCATGAAAACCCCGTTCTCTAAATTTTTAGGTCAATTTTAATGGTTTCGCGGCTATTAGATGGGTCAAGTTAGGTAGATAGCCGCCAAATTGGGTCCGTAATCAGCGACCATGAAAATCCGTTTCTCTAAATTCTTAAGTCAATTTTAATCGTTTCGCGGCTATTAGATTGGTTACGTTAGGTAGATAGCCGCCATATTGGGTAAGCCATTCTAAATTCCGAATACATGGCCACTATATCGGGTTCAACTCTAAATTCTGAAATCCTGGTATAAGATTCGTAATCAGCGTCCATGAAAACCCAGTTCTCTATATTCTTAAGTCAATTTTAATGGTATCGCAACTGTTAGATGGGTCAGGGTAGGTAGATTGCCGCCGTATTTTGTCCGCCATTATAAATTCCGAAATTCTGATGTACGATTCGTAATCAGCGATGATGAAAAGCCTGTTCTATAAATTCTTAAGTCAATGTTAATGCTTTTACGGTTATTAGATGGGTCAGGTTAGATACATGGCCACCATCTGGAGTAAGCCATTATAAATTCCGAATACATGGCCACCATATCGGGTCCAACTCTCAATTCTGAAATCCTGATATAAGATTCATAATCAGCGTCCATGAAAACCGAGTTCTCTAAATTCTTAAGTCAATTTTAATGGTATCGCAGCTGTTAGATGGGTGAGGGTAGGTAGATTGCCGCCGTATTTTGTCCGCCATTATAAATTCCGAAATTCTGATGTACGATTCGTAATCAGCGACCATGAAAACCCCGTTCTCTAAATTTTTAGGTCAATTTTAATGGTTTCGCGGCTATTAGATGGGTCAGGTTAGGTAGATGCCGTGACATTGGGCCCGCCATTTTTACTTCATTAATTTATAACAGATATGTTTTCAGAATTGTTTTCAGTAAGAATTTTTCATATTATAGTAGTCTACCGATGATTCATATCAGGTGATTCCTTGTATATAGGGTAGATGTCCCGACTACTGACACCCCCGAAGATCAATTGTTGCATTATTGCATAATTTATACTATTTGCTAAATAAAAATATATATTTTCTATTTATTTATCGTAATATATTACATGTAGATAATAAAAACGAGGTTGCAATTTCAATAAAGATTATTATTAATTATAAATTCATGAAATTAATAATAATATTCCCATGAACTATTACTGACACCCTGAAAATATGCCGGAACCAACTACTGGCACCTCGACTATTGACACCCATTTACTTTCATACATATATTTAATTTTATATCTATTAATTAAATAACATTCTTAAAGTATACTTTAGACTTAAGTTTTTACGTATAGGTATCTAAATGATTAGTTTAAATGTATCGTCACAAATATTTGAAATCTTTCCCCTGAAAGCGTTTAAGATCATGCAAAATGATCGTCGCCGTTGTAGCCAAGGAGGCTAGATTGTGTTCACTAACTCGCGCAACAGTGGCAGTAGTTGGGCAAATGCACCGTTATCTTGCCGAACGCTGCCATCCAATAATTAAATAAAATGACTTTGATAAGTCTCCTTTTTATCTAGTAAATATATCTGGTATATAAATATTACCTATTAAACTATTTTTATTGCATATATCGCTCTAATATATAAATAATAGTCTTCTCTATTTCGCAATATTTTCATGTTCACTCTGAACACAGACATAATTTTAAACGGTTTCGTAGCCTGGAATTTTATTATTATTTTTTAAAAGTTTCTGAAATCGAAAGATGTCACGTTTGTTTATTCATTATATTAATAACAGTTACGGATTGCTTATATATTTTTTTCAGGTATTATTTGATAGAGTTTTTATTTTATTTATAATGAAATAGATTTAGGTGTCAGTAGTTGGTTGGGGTGTCAGTAATACGGACATCCACCCTAGGTGATCGAATCCATTTTCAATGTGTGGTTTTAGGTTATAATTTATTTTTTGTTCTTAACTTTGTTAATTAGACCAATATCTTTGTGAATATCTTCAAAAGACATAAATAACATTTTTTTTTTGACGTTGCTACGTTAACAACACTAATTTTTTTCATAGTTTAATCTTTTTTAGATTAAATTTTCATAACAAATTATCACTTTTTGCAACTTTAGTATATTTTCCTGTATTCCCTAAATCCTTAGCTTTATTCGCAAAAAAGAATCATTTTAATATCTAATTTCCATCCAAAGTTATACGATTTTGAATAAAAAACAAGCTAAAGCGCCCACTATGCGGCGGCAGCAGTGGCTGCACGCAGCAGCAACGATACCAGTCAACAGCTGAGCAAGTCGACCAGAGCGGCTCGTATCCAGTACCGATGGCGAATGGGTCAGTGTAGTAGCTGCGTCGACAGCAGCAGCAGCAATGATGAGAGTTGCTAGCTGGGCGCGCTATGGTGGTGCTCCATGTAGCTTGTAGTCGAGCAGCAGCATTAGCATCAGTAGCAGTAGTAGAAACCAAAGTTGCACGACGTGATAAGCGGCCGCGCGTAGTCACGTGCCACTGTGTTGTCGGTAGGGCAGAGCTCTCAGTCGCTGTGTTTCTTTCGTTCATGCGAGTGCTGTGTGGTCGTCGGTGTCGAGTCTGGGACCGGTCCGCACTACAGCGATGTCGTAGTGCAAGGCTCCTAGCTTCGTTGCAGATTAGATGTATGAGCGTGAGCGGCGGCGGCATCGTCTGCTTGAACAGCAACGATGTCGACGCTGGCCGCGGCCGGGCTACCGTGCGCCGCTGATGTTATGATGGCGGAGTGGCAGAGCTCGATCGCTCTGTCTCTCTCGCTTCTTGGACAGGCTGCTGCACGTTGTCGTCGGGACTCACCTGGTCCAGGACGACCGAGGTTGACAATAGCAGCTGCTCGAGCAGATTGGATGTATAAGGTGGCGGTTGCGTGTGATCACGCACCGCTGCAGAGACGCTCCGTGATGTGATGATGATGTTAACGGCGGCTGCGCAAACCCGTGTTTCGAAACGTCTTGCACGATGCTAAGAAAGGCCTTGGTAAGACTGCCAAAGCGTTGAGATGAGATCGCGTTTGTAAGATGCGACGCTTTGAATTGAACGATCGCTTTCTTTGTATTTTGCTCTCTCTTTCTTGCACTTTGGATTTTCCGAGATTCACACGGATTGAAATTGTCATCGAGTAGTCTTGAGCGAGTTTCGTTGCGCGAGTTCAAGATGGGGGCGCGTCGCGACTGAGAGAGTTTTTGATTTTAACTCACCGTTTTCTCGTCCATACAGTTGCGAAAGACCAATGTTTGGATTATGAAGGTTCGATAATGAATGGACGAAAAGTAGTGGGTAAAAAAGATATATATCCTTGAATGGTTGAATCGCTTGATGTGTTCGCACAGGCACAGTATAGAGCAAGTGCTCGGTGCGAAGAAGAGAGTGCAGCTGAGCGCCGCGGCGTTGTTGCCAGACGTTGATGGTGGGCCTCTCTCTTGTGTCATCGCTGTGATGCATATAGCCAGGGCCGTATGTAGGCTCGATTTCGTAATTGGGTCTTGCCAAAATTCACATACCTATCACTATAATACATATTCAAGAATCCAAGGCATACTGCCATTTTAAGCTAGGCAGCGCCGTCAGTAAATCTCACAAAAATAACGACATTTGTTACTTTCTACATAGTGTATACGAGAACATTGAACAGCTCACCAAAGAGATAAACAACGCGCATACTGTGCGCGATCATTAAGTGCACATACCCACCCAAATTCAGAATCTTACACTCTATAGTAAAATTGTCAATGCAAAGAACCGCATTATACAAGATTTAATGAAAAAATTCGACACGTATTCGGCTTCGAAAGCGTTGTTCATAGAAAGACAGGTACTTTTGTAACATCCAACTCGAGAATTTCCGCTAACATAGGGAGTAGACCTGCTTGCTTGGGGAGAGCTATACTCAATCAGATGTACGGCTACACGGATGTGTGTACTCCATGTACCGTTGGTGAAATATAAGCTGCATTGCTACGTATCGTCTTTTTCGAGAGTACAAAGTATAAATGGTGAATTAACGTGGTTAAACAATTTGCACCGATTCACTACATACCATTACTGCACCATAATTTTCAAAATATAATTATCGATATAAGAGATCAGCATTGGCGCAAAATACCATTTAAGTACAGAACGATGATGAATACGCTTCATGTCAAGCATAATCGGTAATTTTTATCCAACATGAGTCATTACGTGCATTACTAGAACGAGCAAGTCGGAAGAGGTAGAGGTGTAAAGATATTTTTTACCGGATCGGCATATCGACGAGGCTCAGGATTAGGAATCTTCTTGGGCTCAATTCCTCACACACGTGCTCGAGAGTCTGAGAAAAATCTGAAATGAAAAGCAACCAGTAAAATCAGCGAAATAATGAAGGGCAGTGGATATAAATCGCTTGCCTCCAAGCGTAAGCGACAATCAAGAAAAGGTCGTATATCAGTGCGTAACATGTCACCCGTTAGCTAGAAGAAAAATAATAACAGCAGCAAGAAGAGCCGAGCCAACGCGGGTGTGAAGAGGGCGAAGAAAAGAACGAATGTTGTCTACAAAAAGAGGAAATGTATCAGAAACGTAGCCGATATTTTTGAACCTAAACCTAATCTTTGAATAGTAAGAAAATGGCAGTTTTACACGCCCGCAGTGGTGAGAGGATGAAAAACGAACTCGATTTCTTCAGCCTTCCTCTTATACACACTCCATCTTATCACATTCCATAAAAAACCGTGCTTTTTCTATTACAAATCTGTATAATCTCATTAATAATTTCATTCCATGTTTGATCAGAAAGACATATTCTTCAATCAAGAACTATCTTACCACCAAATAACACGTACCCATATAGAGCCTACATCGAAATACTATTGAATTATGCTTCGCCAAAACTGCAGTTATATTTGACTGCAGCTCTCTGGTACACTGGTACGCTCTGTTGTGCAGCACCAAATATTGCTCATGGAGAGTCCGGTGTCAATAAGGGAGCTCAGAGTCTCCAATATTTTACTCTTGGTGCAAAATGCGTGGACGTGGTCGTTCATCTCCATTGTGACCTGTATAACCAATCAATATTTCTGCTCAAATAATACGAAAAAATTAATCGATTTCAAAGGCGAAAGGACAATATGCGAGATAAAGTCATCTTAGATAATAATAATACCTAACTCGATAAATAGTGTTTGCGTCTTTAATTATGTCTCATTCACATTCAATCCACCACCACAACAGCAATAGCTGCAGCTCGCGGAACATCGCCCAGCAGGGAATTAGTACAAACAAATACGAGGGAGATAAAAAATCTAATTCACATTGGAAACTGTTTAGATTGTTGCAATCTCAGGTTTCTCCAATCAATGGTATGCTCGTTCCGAAGGAGGTGGAAACTGAAAGGTGCAGTAATAATGATATCAAGTGTTACAAAGTTGATTCTAGTTTATTAATGTAAGACAATGGCAATTAGACAGTGAAATGAGTAAATAATAATATTGAAATATGATACAAATACGGATTGTCGGTGTAGCCACTCTCGATCACGTCCTCACACCATGAAGTCCGGAGCTACTCTGCCCGAAGCTGCCGTTCTCTCCGGTGGCGCCGGCGAAGCGCGGAGCTACTGGCGCCATCTGTCGGCTTCTCTCGCAAACCAGCGCGCGCATTTCAAACCAACAATCCGCCCGCCTCGTTTCTTGAACGAACATCCGATGCCGCCCGCCGTGACCGATTTGTCCGATCGTTGGGCAGCGGTGATGAATCTATTGAGGCTGTCTCAGTCACGGGCAATCGTGACAGCTTGGTGATAGGACGAGTGTACACCCCGCCCGCCGTTCTCACAGTCGCCGCCCTGACGAGACCATCAGGGCCGGGGTGGACGTCGGTGACACGGCCCAGTGGCCACTTGCCATTAGAGCGAAGGAGGGTGGCGTCCAGGACAGCCACAAAATCGCCGATTTGGAGGTTTGGACGTTGTTGAGTCCATTTGTGTCGTTGCTGGAGGATATTGAGATACTCTCGGCCCCAGCGATGCCAAAACTGGGATCGCAAGCCAGCTACGAGCTTCCAGCGGGCAAGATGCTCCACATGAGATGGCTCAGTAATCAGATCGGGGACGGCAGTAAGCAAGCTGCCCACCAGGAAATGTCCGGGGGTGAGCACATCCAAATCCTCGGGATCACCCGTGAGTGGAGTGAGTGGCCGGCAGTTTAATATCGCCTCGATACTGACCAGTAGAGTGGTGAACTCTTCGAAGGGTAGATGACGAGGTCCGACAGTACGTCTCAGATGAGTCTTGAAGGACTTAACGCCGGCCTCCCAAAGTCCGCCGAAATGTGGAGCAGCCGGGGGGATGAATCTCCAGGAAATTCCGTCTTCAGCAAGTGTCTCAGAAACTCGAGGCCAGTCAAGGTTGGCCTCAGCCAGCGTTTTGCGGAGGTCTAGGTCAGCGCGATGAAAGTGAGTTGCGTTGTCGCTCCAGATCTCTGCAGGACGGCCTCGTCGTCCGCAGAAACGGGTCAGCGCTCCCATGAGGCTGTCAGTAGCGAGATCTCCGACCAACTCCAGGTGTATTGCCTTCGTGACAAAGCAAACAAATACTGCGACGTAGGCCTTTGTTGTACGGACCCCTCGTCCTTTGGTAGCCAACACGTGGAATGGCCCTGCGTAGTCCAATCCTACACGGGTGAAGGCACGTGTCGGTACCACTCGCTCTGGGGGCAGCGATGCCATTTTCTGCCGATTAGCCAGACCCTGCGAACTGCGAAGACATACGTGGACCGGAATCCATCATGCAGCGACCGTTGGTGGGCCCAATTGATGACGAGATTGGCCAGAGCTGAGGCTCCGTCCACGATCGGTGGGTGTCGCAAGTTGAACGGAAGGGTGGAGTGACGTAGTCGACCGCCAACTCTCAAGATACCGTCGGGGCCGATGAAGACGTCGAGGCCATGCAGTGGGCCGCGTACGGGCAGCGGTGAGTTCTTTTGTAGCAACTCTATTTCCCTAGCAAAGGACCGTCTCTGACTCACTTGGACACACGCAGTAAAGGCGTCGTCTAGTTCTTGAGCGGTGATGGGGCTCACGACGTTGATCGTTGGGATCCGAGCCAGATGCCGGCGGACCCACCGGCGCAGTCGAACCATAAATCGCAGCATGACGTTGAGATTCGAGAATGCAGTTGTGGGATCAGTGGGGGCGCTTCGGGTCAAGCAAGTAAGGGCGCCGGGTATGGCCGGACTAAACTCACCAGGCGATGGGTGGGGATGGTCGTGAGGCCAGGTTGCGGGCGGGTCGGCCAGCCATGGCGGTCCATCAAACCACGCTCGAGAGCGATGAAGCTGGGCAGGATCAGACCCACGACTGGCTATGTCTGCTGGATTGGCTTGAGTGGGAACGTAATGCCAGACACTGGACGGAAGTAGCTCCTGAATGTGACACACGTAGTTATCCACGAGGGAGTTTCCCACAGGCTCGGAGGATCGGAGCCAGCTCAAGACTATCTGCGAGTCCCCCCAGCCAAAGCATCTATCCAATGGCACTCCTAGCTCCTCTGACAGGGATCGAAGCAACCGAGCAGCGATCAGGGCGGCTCGCAGCTCCAGGCGGGGGATGGTCATCCGCGGATTGGGTAGTGTGGCAGGTTTCAAGCTCCGGATCGGTGCAAGCTTGGTCTTGGCCACTAGGAGGTTGACGGCAACCGACGAAACACAGCTGGATACTCTAATGTAAACGACAGCTGCCATGGCTCGACGACTTGCATCTGAGAAAGCGTGGAGTTGAGTGTCCCTATTCGGCCCCGTTTGCACCCAGCGCGGGAGCTTGATGTCGGGGAGCACCTGGAAACCGTCCTTGATTCCTTCCCAGCGACGCGCAAATGAGGGGGGCAGGTCCTCATCCCATTCGAGCCGGGCTCTCCAAAGATCCTGCATCAGGAGTTTAGCTAATAATACAGCTGGGGCGAACCATCCACAGGGGTCAAACAGCGAAGCTACGGCCGCAAGAATCTCTCGTTTGGTTTGCTGTCGGCCTTGAATTGAAGGAGAGTCGAGGCGAAGGCTGTCATCCGAAGGGTTCCAGCGGATTCCAAGTTCAGTGACGGGGCCATTGGTTCCCAGTTGTCGTCCTTCAGGACGGAGACAGTCCTCGCTCGGAAGGTCCTTTAAGAGCTCCTGTGAATTGGCAACCCATTTTCCAAGTGGGAAACCACCCGCCTTCAGCAGCCTAATCACCTGATCTCTCAGTCGAAGTGCTGACTCTACATCATCTGCGCCTGTGAGTATGTCATCCACGTACCGATCCTTGAGCATAGTCTCGACAGCTTCGGGGTAAGGGCCACCTTCGTCGTGACACAGTTGCTCAATCACACGTAAAGCCAGATAAGGAGCGCATGATTCTCCATATGTTACGGTGAGCAGTTGCAAGTGCAAGGGGGGGTCTCGTTCTTCAGGGGCCCATAGGATGCGTTGGAGATCAACGTCCCGTTCATCGATCCAAATTTGACGATACATCATCTTCATGTCAGCACAAAATGCCACTCGATGTCTTCGCCAGCGAGTAATCACGCACCAGACCGAGGTTTGGAGCTTTCGCCCGGTGTAAAGGGTGTCATTGAGGCTGCGTCCGGTGCGGGTGGGCCTGGAGCCGTCGAAGACGCCTCTCACCTTGGGATTCTGATCACCACGTTGCCAGATTGCATGATGAGCGATGTAGTGTACTTGTGACCCTGGTAACAGCTGTTTGTCATGGGGCACCACTCTCATGTGACCAAGGCTCAGGTAGTCGCTCATAAACCGTCGATATTCTGATGCCAGAATGGGGTCCTGGGCCATGCGACGATGCATGGATCGATAAGCAGCTTGAGCGCCTGACAAGCCGTCGCCGAGGAGTGCTAAAGCACCAGGCTTGACAGGTAGTCGCAGAATGTATCTACCATCTTGGTCTCGTCTATGAGCGTTGAAGATGCGCTCACACGCCTCCTCGTCCGGGGCTATCCGCACCGAGCGGGGTATGTCTTCCAATTCCCAGAATCGCTGCACAGCCTGCAGCAACTGTGGATGCCAGTGTGGATCCGTCTCGCTTTCTGCCGCCAGACACGACAAGTTGGCTGACCTGGGATTGCGCTGCGGGGCACGTCCTGAGATTGTCCATCCAACAGCCGTGCAATGTGCCACGAGACCGGCGCGTTGGAGAAAACCTGGTCTCATGATGTCGGGGAGAACATTCGCACCCAGGAGCAGCTCAACCTCCCTCGGAATGCCGAACTGAGAGTCTGCCAGTCTGAGCCCCTGCCATGCTCCTTTTGACTCTTCGTCCAGCTGCGACGCGGGTGTGGAAATCATGAGATGCCTGAGGCAGTGAGCTTCAAACTCGACCAGGGGTGTTAGGCCAGATGATTCCAGAGTGTAGATCACAAGGCGAGCTTTCAGGCGAGCTCGCTCAGACGTCAATCCCCCAACGCCGGATATATTTACTGCACTCCGCTCTGGGTCAATGTTGAGACGATTAATGAGCCTGAGAGAAACGAGTGAGATTTCTGAGCAGGCATCCAGTAAGGCACGGGCGATGATTGTCCGTCCGCGGCCGCCGCCAATGCGGAGGGACGCCGTAGGCAATATGGCCAGTCAGGACGTCAGTGGATCAGGTGGATCTGAGGACACAAGGTCGACATTGGGAGCCGTCGGTTTTGCCTTCTTTGAGGGTGCGGGTGAGGCGCCAACCGACGCAGCGCGTTTACGATCACTGTTATGTAACAGGGTGTGGTGCAAAGCTTGGCACACTTGACAAACAGACTTGGAGAGACAAGCTCGCGCTGAATGACCTGACCGAAGGCAGTTGAAGCAGAGACGCGCCTGTAGCACCGTGTCTCGTCTCACATCCGGTGACATGCCCAGGAAGCATTCGCAATGCCCAATGTAGTGAGCCCCCTGGCAGGTGGAGCACGAAGTAGCCACTGCCCTGGTGGCGAGGCTGCGGAAATTGCGGCTGGAAGATGGACCGCTGCCGTGAGCACCGAGGGATCGCCCTGGGGCGGAACGGGAACACCCTGAGCTCTCCACTGAGCTCATCATGTGGCACCTGCGCTGGAGAAACTCGGCTAGAGTGGAGAAAGTGGCCAGGGTATCATCCGCCTGAGTGGATTCGGCTGCCGGACGTGTCACATCGAATGGACTAGGGCTCATCTTCTCCAAGTCATTCTCCCAGGCTCGGCGGGTCAAGGGGTCCATGCATGAAGCGGCGATGGAAATGAACCAATCGTCCCACTGGTTGACTGGGCGATTGAGGACCTGCAGCTGATCACGGTGTCGGTTGAGTGTGTCATGGAGATTCTGAAGGCCGGTCGACGTCTCATCTCGCAAGGGTCGAATGCTGCGAAGGACCGTCAGGTGATCTTGGACAAGCAGCCGTCGGTGCTCGTAGCGAGACTCAAGGAGGCGCCAAGCCGAAGCATAATTGCTGCTGGTGAGTTTCAGAGTCTCCAAAGCTGCCCTTGCCTCTCCATGGACGTGGGTCTTCAAGTAAAAGAACCTAGCGACGTCACTGAGGCGCGGATCTTCATGAACGAGAGCTTGAAACAAGTCTCGAAAGGACTCCCAATCCTCCCGACGCCCAGAGAAGGTGGGCAGATCGATCTGAGGAAGCCGAGAGAGCCCAGTTCCAGGAGCCAAGCGGGCTTGCCCTAAATGTTCGCCTTGATTGGTGATCGCATTGACAGCTGGTGCCGGATCTAAACGCCGTTTGGTATCGAGGAGCGTTGATCGCCCGGAAATGTATGCCTGCTCAATTTCCGCATAGACACCTCCGTGGTCATATTCGGCTGCTGGGACAGCGTCAGAAATTATCTCAAGATGGTTGCTTTGGAAATCAGCCCAGTACCCTTGCAGTACCTCCATTCGGGCCTGCACCAGGCCTACCGTCCAGTCGTCAGGGAGAGTGGCCTGCAGCGTTGTTACGAAGTTCTTGATGACTACCACGAGGGCATGTTGGGTGTCCACCAGCTCAGCCATTGCACCTGTAAACAATAACATGCTTAGCTCGACGCTCTTCATGAGCGGAGGCTCGACTCCGCGAGGCAGCGTTATGGCCAGCGAGAGGCGTGACAACCGAGCGGCCCTCGAGCTCTGTCCCGACGACAGTAATAGAGCGAGTGTTAAAAGGAATCAAGCACCAAGGTCGTGAGGATGCAATAATCTACGCGGACAAACTAAATCAACCTCAAGCCTCCACTGACGCAGCAGCGCGGCAAGATGCGCACCGACTGGGTGGCTGATGCGAGAGGCGAGTATGCGCGTCCTCGAGCCTCCCCTGATGCCGCAGCGGGCCGAGACATTAGTTCAATGGTAAATTGCGTGTATGCGGCACGCGAGTGCCGTCCTCGACCCCACTGACGCTGCATTGGGGCGAGGTGCCAGTTAAAAGGCAACCGACGAGTGACAGGCGAGCGAGCGCCATCCTCGAGCCCTCGGTGGCAGCATTGGGGCTAGGAACAGATAGCAAGGCAGCTTACGTGGTTGCACCGACCTCGAGCCAATGCCACGCACGGCTCCGTGGAGCGCTTGCGACAGCACTAATGGCGAGAATAATCTTCATCAAGGTACGCCTCCCCTCCCGAGCGCAACATATGATGCGTATGAGTCGGCGAGCGACGCCGCTGTGTGCCACGTCGGTAGACCGAGATCAACTTCGAAATGCTCTAGTTGTAACTTTCAAACGCGTGGTTAGTATAGGATAAAACCTCGTCACATGCGCGTTCGGACTTGAGCGGTCGGCAACAGAGCGACGTGCAGCAACATAAGGTTGACTGCGATCACGCGTCTATCTCGAGCAACTCCACCCGATCGATAATGTTGCGTGAATCTGCCGTATCAAACGGCAGCGTGCCGAAACCAACCCGAGAGATTACCGACCAGTCACTCGACGAAACTATATCTTTCATCCAACGGACACGGGCGCGCTACGTTATAAAGCCACCACGAACTATCGAATACCTTGCGAGCCTGGGGCGAAAACGTCAGTACATGCGCGATGGATAGGAGCGGTCACCGACTTAACTGCCACTGCAACGACGCGCCACGCCAAAATCGATATGGACGCGAGTGCACTTCCGCCGCGAACCGCATGGTTTCGTGAGGATATGACGAGCACTGTTCGATGCGAGATAACAGCACGCCGCGCTAGATCCGAGCGGCCACCCGACGACGCGCCACAGCACACAAGATGGACGCTGGCGCACTTCCGTCGCGACTCGTCACGTGGCGACGCACGATAGGGCAATGAATGGCTGCCGCGCGTGTTAGAAATGTTCACTTTGCGAAATTTCATTACACTGCACTATGCACACTGGACTAACCTGTGTTCAGCGTTCTTCGTAGATTAGCAGGCACCGTGATGAATCCGGCTCGAAGGACCAAATGTTTAGATTGTTGCAATCTCAGGTTTCTCCAATCAATGGTATGCTCGTTCCGAAGGAGGTGGAAACTGAAAGGTGCAGTAATAATGAAATCAAGTGTTACAAAGTTGATTCTAGTTTATTAATGTAAGACAATGACAATTAGACAGTGAAATGAGTAAATAATAATATTGAAATATGATACAAATACGGATTGTCGGTGTAGCCACTCTCGATCACGTCCTCACACCATGAAGTCCGGAGCTACTCTGCCCGAAGCTGCCGTTCTCTCCGGTGGCGCCGGCGAAGCGCGGAGCTACTGGCGCCATCTGTCGGCTTCTCTCGCAAACCAGCGCGCGCATTTCAAACCAACAGAAACAATACAATCAAAAATTTTCTACTAATACATATGCTATTCCTAAACGAAACGTTTATAAAAGAATATAATTAATATTTTATATTTTTCTTATATTTTTTATAAACAAATAAAAAGGTCCTCTTCAGATCCACGAAACAATTCAACCAGAAGAACGCCTGTTCAATACTTAATCCTATTATAATTATATAATTTTTATACAAAATTATTATTAGAGAAAAGGCTTAATTGCGTCACATCTGTCACATGATTAACATTTGACCTCAATCCCTTCACACGCACTAAAAAGGATAAACGAATGTGGATGCTAAGCTACAAGTGCTAAGTATTTGCGCAGAAAAATTAATATACTTCTCATCATACCAGCCTTCTCATACCCGCCCCTCCCGAACTCGACAGAATAATAGTGGGCTCTTTGTTTCGCTATACCAACCTTCTCAAAAGAACAGTAAGTGTCTCCCTTACCACACTTCTTACTTCTGATGAAAATCGATTTCCGCTAATATCTTCCGAACTGTTACAGAAACGTGAAAATGGACGAAATTATGGAGAGACCTGAGGAACAGTTACTTTCTACTTCTCTACCTATAAGCATACAAAAACCCCCAAAATTGGGGTGTTTGTGGGGGCGGTGCATATCGATTATCGCTAATATCTCCTGAACGGTTCCAGATACGCGTAAAGGGACGAAATTATGGAGGTTGCACCGGAACAATCACTTTCTCCTCCTCTATCTTTAGGCATCCAAATGTCCCCAATATCGCGAGTGTTTGTGGTGGGAGTTGAAAACGATTCTCGTTAATATGTGCTGAACGGTTCCAGATTCGCGAAAAAGGATTACATTATACAGGTTGTATGGGACCTTTGTCCTCCTAACTATACCTATAGGCATACAAAAAGCCCCAATATTCAAGGGTTTGTGATGGGAGGCGACCGATTATCACTAATATCTCCTGAACGGTTGCAGATACGCTAAAACGGACGAAATTTTGTAGGTTCCAACAGCACAGTTACTATCTACTCGTTTCCTATAAGCACACAAAAACCACAAATATTGGGATGTTCCCCCCGAACAGTATTTCTGAATGCTACTGCAGATACGCCAAAATGGACGAAATTATGGAGGGACCTACGGAACAGGTACGTTTTACTCCTCTACCTATAAGCGTACAGAAACCACTAATATTGGGGTGTTTGTGGTCGGGGCAAAAATCGATTACCGCTAAAATCTCCCGAACGGTTCCAAATACGCAAAAAGAGGTGACATTATGGAGGGACCTAAGGACCAGTTAGTTTCTACTCCTTTACCTATAAGCACATAAAAACCATCAATATTGGGATGTTTGAATGGAAATCGATTACCGCTAATATTCCCGAAACGGTTGCAGATTCACTAAAACGGCGAAAATTATGAAGAGACCTATGGAACAGTTACTTTCCACTTCGCTACCTATAAGCATAAAAAAAAACAATATTGAGGTGTTTGTGGTGTGGTTGAAAATCGATTTTTGCAAATATTTACTAAACGGTTCCAGATACGCGGAAAGTGACGACATTGTGCGGGTTGCACGGGAACAGCCACCTTGTCCTTCTCTTCCTATTGGCATACAAAAACCCCTATTATTGGAGTGTTTCTGGTGGGGGTGAAAATCGATTATCTTGTGAAACGTTGTGGATACGTAAAAACGGCCGACTTTTTTAAGGGTCATACGGTACAGTTACCTCCTCCGCCCCTACCTATAGGTACGCAAAAAACCACCAATATTAGGGGGTTTATGGTGGGGATGAAAATCGATTACCGCCAATTTCTCCCTAATGGTTGTAGATACGCGTAAAGGGACGAAATTATGGAGGTTGCACAGAAACAGTCACTTACATCTGTATCTTTAGGCATCCAAATGTCTCATATAGGGGGGTGCTTGTGGTGGGAGTGATAAACGATTCTCTTTAATATGTGCTAAATGGTTCCAGATTCGCAAAAAAGTATGACGTTATGGAGGTTGTACGGGACCTTTGTCCTACTATACCTATAGGTATACAAAAAGCCCCAATATTTAGGGATTTGTGGTGGGGGGGGGGGGGATGACCAATTATCACTAATATCTTCTGAACGGTTGCACATACGCTAAACCGGACGAAATTTTGTAGGTTACAAAAGAACGGTTAATTTCTACACCTCTCCTATAAGCACACAAAAACCACCAATATTGGGGTGTTTGTGGTGGAGATGAAAATCGATTACCACTAATATTTCCCAAACGGTTGCAGATACGCGAAAATGGACGAAATTACGGAGGGTCCTAAGGAACAGTTACTTTCTACTCATCTATGAATACGCGTACAAAAACCACCAATATTAGGGTGCTTGTGGTGGGGGTTGAAAGTTGGGTATTGTTAATATCTGCCGAACGGTTTCGGATACGCGAGAAGGGATGACATTATGGAGGGGCCTAAGGAATAAAATTGTTACATCATTCCGAACACTTATTATGGACGTTGCACTGGAGCAGTAACGTTGTCATCCTCTACTGAAAGACATACAAAAATCGCCAATATTGGAGTGTTTGTGGGGGAGGTGCAAATCGGTTATCGCTAATATCTCCTGAACGGTTCCACATACGCATAAAGGGGTGGCATTATGGAGGTTGCACAGGCACAGTAACTTTCTCCTCCTCTATCTTTAGGCATACAAATGTCTCCAATATTGGGGGTGCTTGTGGTGGATGTGAAAAGCAATTCTTATTATTATCTGCTGAACGGTTCCACATACGCGAAAAAGAATTACATTATTGAGGTTGCACGGGACCTCTGTCCTCCTCTACCTATAGGCATACTAAAAAATTCAATAGTGCGGTGTTTGAGGTCGGGTGAGAGGGGGGGGGGGGGGAGGGGGGCATTATCGCTAATATCTCCTGAACGGTTGCAGATACGCGAAAATGGACAAAATTTTGGAGGCCAAAATTTTGGATCCAGTTAACGTGCGTGCGTGCTTTCGTGCATACATGCAAGCGTTCGGGCGTTCGTACAAGCGTTCGTGCGTGCATGTGTGCGTATGTGAATGTGTGTGTGTATATTTGTTTTGGTGTTAAACTAAAATTTGTGTCCACTATAACTCTTGTAGGAAAACATGTTAGACGTTGAAATTCGACAGACATTTGAACTTAGGACTGATAAGATTTTGGCGGTAAATGAATAATATTCAGGACGTTTCTTTATAAATAATCTCTTTTGAAAAAAATGTTGTAATAAAAAAAAAGATATATAAAAGATACACATACGTTTTTAAGGTATTCATGTTTTTCTTTCAATTTGTCTTTTAAACTATTCTTAAGCTTTTTTTTAAGTAAAAACGCAATTTTTAAGAATGTATCCATTTATATTTAACGTAACTATTTTAACAAATCGACAATTCATTTTTTAGCACTGCTTACTAAAATATATAAATATACGTAAATATTCACAAAATACGCATCAGTTTTATTCGAACTATGTCTTTCAAGGCTGTCTGAAGCCTGAAATTATGATTTAATTTTAGCATTAATTTATTTAATGCGAATTTCTATTATAAGATTCTATAATCGATTAATCAGCACCTTTCTTTGAGAAGGCATTCTGTTAAAGCAATTAGCAGTTGTTCTTTTAATAAATAATGAAAGTTTGTTTGCGCAATAATAAAATTGATATACCTGCGTATATGTATTTTTTATTATTCCTTTAAGATAAATAATTATTTCAATTTATTTATTTGATGTAATTATATTACTGAAGTGTCATTAACCTTGGTAGAGGGGTTAAGGTCAGTTTTTTTGTGTCTGTCCAAAGTGGCCCCATAACTATTCATACTGGTATGTCGTAGAGCAAGAGTGTTTAAACTCTTTATTAAAACAATTAAATTTTTAATTGCAAAAACAATTGATTATTCATGGAAAACAAATTTTCATTTAAAATTAAGTAACTAACTAAGAAACCAATAACTTAAAAAAGCAAAATTTTGTCCGACTCCTACACGGAATGATGTAACAATTTTATTTTTGTACGAAAAACATTATTATAATTGACAAATCGGTGTAAAACATAGTGATGGTTGAAAGTAGAATAGAAATTTTAAAATTACTAATTTTTACGGAAATATCTGGATCTGCACATATATATTCGTTAATATTTTTATTTTTTGTTATTTTTAGTTATTGGTATTTTGCAATTAAACTAACAATTATATTGATGTCCAAGAAAGAACTTGCTTTGAAGAAAATTTAACTTGCTACAACTTTTGTTTATAACACTTTTCTCTAAAACTGGTAACAAAAGAGATATTTTAAAAACCGGATTTTTCTCATCTGGAATTGGCAACTGAACTGGTAGCTCGAGTGATGTACAACTTTCCGGTTAGTTGTACATCTAGAACGTGATATCTCAAACTACAGTTTCCTGCAATAATATGAACTCCATGTATGCTTGTACCAAAAATGTCTAATGTTCCTGAACCTTTTGCAAGTGCATTAGAACAGAAGGTGATACCTCAAACTACAGTTTCCCGCAATAATAAAAACTCCATATATGTTTGTACCAAAAATGTCTAATATTACTGGACATTTTGCAAGTGTATTAGAACAGAAGGAGATATATGAAAAGTTTTTATACTTGATGGGTTTAATAAGGCTGATAGAATTTTACTTTGTGATTTTTACCCCCATCCAACCCCCTGTTTGAAAGGGTTCCGAATTGACTTAGGGGTTCGAACTTTTCGCAAGATTATTAGAGCACATAATATAATGTACATGAAATGTTTTAGATTCAAAGGATTTAATGAGGCCGAGAATTTTTGACGCGATTTTCATTCCCTATTAACCCCTGTTTGAACAAGTCTCCAGTCGACTTAGGGGTTCAATTTTCTTCCATGTGTATTTAAGAAGGTTCAGGAGTTACAAGAAATGCAGAAATGTAATGAAATTAAAAATCACAATTGTTTAGAGTATCATAAATTTGACTGAGTGTTTTGAATACTTTATACCAAACATATTTTTAATATATTTGTGTGGTCGCTATACACGTACTCTTACGGGACTCGTCATAAAAACAGAATGATTTATCGTGCGATGTGTGTAAGAATAAAGAGACAATAATAGATAACTACATAGATAGTGGGTGAATGTTTAGAAAGCTGCATGTGAAAGTTTAACCAGTGTTACCGCAAAATGTGATCAAAAACTCGAGCTTATATGCTGCGCGAGGTGGTGCGCGGGAAGCGGAGCAGCGCATGGGGAAAGAAAGGAGACTCCCTTTTCTCAGCGCAACCAGTGACCCTCGTGAACCTCCTTAAGGAGGTTCGCTTAAAAATCGCATTGTTATATTGAGACGGCCTGTACCTATACCCTTATTATCAAGAACGGTACCATTAATTATTATTGTTAATGTTAATATGATATTAACATTAGTAATTATTATAAGCAAAATAAATTAGTTAATACATTTAGGATATAAAAAAACGTAGTATTAATTAAAAGTTAGATTTTTTTATAAGAAATCATTTAATTAATTATTTAATTATTGCGGAAATGATTCGGTTTTATATTTGTTAACTAAGATGATACGGCGGGGCCTACGTAATGACTAAGAACGCGCGCGTGTGCATATACACACACGAGCGCGCAGACATACGAAAGCGTGTTCAGCGAGGATCAACGAATTCGCGAATATTGGAAGAGTGGGGATTCGCGAATATCGTGAGAAGGAGGACGGGAGCGAGAGAGATGGAGAGAGTGGGCTCGGGTATATATCGGCGACGCACAGCCGAGGAAGCACTGAGTTTTCTCTGACCTCTCAAGCCGTGGCTAGCCAGCGAGCAGGCCTCGCGCTCGGGATACTAGGGTGAACTCGGGCCGCTTCTTGTGGTGAACACATGGTGATGTGACGAATCCTCGCCTATCTACCGCGTGTAATCTCTCTCTTTCGCTTCCCTCTATCGCAACTCCACTCCTCTTTAATTGTACTTTTACCCTCAATAAAAAGTTTCACACTAATAATTATAACTCATTTTTCCCCGCCTCCACCTATTATTCGGGTGCGCCGGACGTCCTTCAGTAGCCACTGGAGGGGGAAACGCGCTAACGAATTTCATAAAAGGCATAGCTCGGGGCAGCCAACGCGCTGCCCGAGACTACGTCTTCAGGGTTTTACCCGAGAAAAGCGCGCTGGTGCCTTTCTCGGGGTTTTGACTGCTTGCCCAGCGGAGAGCTAACGCGCCCTCCTGCTGGTTCGAGTTAGCATACCAAAACCCAAAGCACAGTTGCACTTCTGCAGCTCCGACCTCGGCGGCTGCAGGAGCGTAACTATCAGGGGGAATCCAGGAAGAGATTGTTTCTCGCGCACTTCTTCGGGTCCGTACGCGAACCGCGTGTAACAAAAACACAACTGGAAAACGAACTCTCCTACGTTGGAGTAGAAGAACGGCTTAAGTCCATCACATTGGCGCCCGAACAGGAACTCGAGGAAAAAAACACGTAGAAACAGCCTTAAATGATTCCGGAATGGGACGGGACGTTCACGGAAACGCGTATACATTCGCGTATTACAGACACGCAAAAACTGATAAATCGGTTAATTAAGATTGATGAGGAGAGATGGGGAACGATATTAAGTCTTGACGAGGAAGTACGAAATTTAAAAACATAGAATGATAATTTAAAGAATAAAATTGCACATCAGCGTCAAGACATGCAAAATCTATGGAAGTCGTTAGAGGAGGCGATACAAGTTGTCAACAAATTAACGATAAAAACCGAAAAATTGAGTTGCCATCTGGGAATAGTTACAGGAAAAATGATAACAAAATTCGGGAAATTCGAAAAAATACAGCAGGAACAAGATGATAAGATCATTGAGCTCACGCGCCGTATAAATTCTTTAAAAATTGAATAAATTTAATAAAGGGAAAGGTCAATCCATTTTTTGCAAAACGAGCGAAAATTTAAATGATAGATGAAAAATTAGGTCATTAAAATTATAATTTCTGGCGGATATTTATATTAATAAAAATATATTATTTATAAAAATAAAATATTTTACAAGTATTTTTTTTTATTAATATTTTTTCTTATAAAAAAAATACAAAATGCCACAAAATAAAAGGTTATCGGGGGCGTTTATGACAGACATCGAGACGACAGCTCCCGTGGAGAGTCTCGATGATGAGCAACGTAAGCACCGTGATTGGGAAAAGGCAGTTTCCGAGGAATTAAAATGCCTAGATGAGAGACAGGACGAATTAGAAAGTAAAATTACTAATTTAGTTAAAACTCCGGATGGACTAGAGTCACCTACTTTAAATACTTCACGTATTGAAGCGATAAATACCGATTTAGTTGCACGCATAAATGCACTGTCAGACTTGTTAAAAAAAACCCAAGACGCGAGCACCGCAGAAACGCAGCGGGGCGCGAAACTAGAAGCGGCCGTGAAAGCCTTAGAAAATCGTGTCAAAATACTGGAAACGGAAAATGATAATTTAATAACGGAAAATACAGAGTTATATTCAAATTACGAGAAGTTGAGTAAACAATTTGAAGATAGTGATAGCGGGGGAGAATTGAAAAAATACTTAATCGCGCGATTAGATGAGGTATATGAGAAAAACGAACAGGCGGTTAAAAAACTCGAAAATTCGATCAACAAACACAATGCGGGGCGTGCCAGTTCGGCAGGGACCAGCGGAAGTGAAGCATCGAGAAAAATAAAATTAAATATACCTAAATTTAAGGGGTTACCCTCGGAAAGACCGATGAAATTTATATTTGAGTTAGAAAACTATTTTACATTAATACGGCCGGATGCCGATGAAACACTATGTGTAATTTCGCAGGCACTAATAGACGATGCTCATAACTGGTGGTACCTGCAGGAGGGCCAAATAAAAGATTACGACGATTTTTTAAACAAATTCAAAGAGAGGTACTGGAATTCGAATATGCGACGAGTGGCGAAAAGAAAAGTAGAGTTCGGGCAGTGGTATGCTTCAGCGTCCATGAATCGCGTAAATTACGCGATTTATATCCTGGGATTAACCAAAGAACTTGAGCTCGAATTACCCGAGGAAGACCTGGTATTAAAAATCGGCGAGCATTTTGAGAGGAGTATCAGGTTAACTATAGCAGGGCAAAGGGTAAAAGATAAAAATAGTCTATTGAAAATACTAGCAGAATACGACAGCGATGATCAACGCACAAAAGGCGACCGCGCGCCCGTTAACACGGTAGAAACGAAAAAATTCACGTGTAACGCGCCGAGCCAATCCGCGGCTCCTGTTGCAAATACGGAAGGTAAAAAACCTTGGCAAACGAAAAATATGAGTGCCATGCAAAATGCGAAACCAACCGAAAGTCAAAGAACCGGGAATAATACGTATAAAAATCCTAAAGAATGGGAAAACAACCAAACCAATAAGTGGAGAGATAAGAAAGATCAATCGGACATAAACGTGTTCGATGTAGATATCAGCGATGTTCGAACCCCGGGAAACGGGGATTAGTTGCGTCACATAATTCGGATCTAGAAGTAAAAAATAGACGGGGCGCAACTGAGCAATTAAATGTAGCTTCTATAATAGAAAACCCGCGGGAAACATTATTATACGATGTAGAACCCGCTGGAGAAAATGCCGAAACCACGTGTTGTCCGGAAATCAGCATAAGCGTATACGGAAACGAAGTAAAAGCGTTAATCGACACGGGGAGTGAAGTCACGGCGATTTCAGAAGAATTTTATTACGCAAATATTGATAAACTTAAAGAATGCCCTACACTACCTATAAGTGGAAAAGTCATTAAAGGCGCGACGGGGGCAAAATCGGCGAGATTAAAGTTCCAAATACTGCTAACTATAACTATCGGAGGATTAGAGGCAAAATTAATAATTTTAGTAGTGCCAAAATTGGTAAAACCGTGTATCATCGGGTATGACTCAATGAAAGCGTTAAAAATGCTAATTGACACGGTAAATCAAAACTTATTATTTCAAGTAAATCAGAAAGACGGTGTTATCGGTTACACAGATAGGCGGTTCGCGTCGAACGAATATACGTCTCTGTGCATCGAGCATGCAAATGAGTACCTCGAAAATGAGGTAGATCTCAGGAATCACTTCGACGAGGACGATGGAAAAGGTACGGAATCCCGAGAAGAATCGTACGATATCTCAGTAGAAGAAATCGACGATAAAGTAAATTTATGTGAAAATCTAAATGAATCACAAAAAACAAAATTAAAAGAATTACTTGTAAAATATAAAAAAGTGTTTGAAAAAAAACCCGGTTTGCTAACTACCTATGAGCACGAGCTAATTTTGAAGGACGATACACCCTTCTATACTAAGCCCTATCCTATACCACTAGCATATCGCGAGCACGTAAAAAAGGAAATAAACCGAATGTTGGAATTAGGAATCATTAGGCGCTCGACCAGCCCGTATATTAACCCAGTAGCCGTAGTTAAAAAAAAGGACGGTTCTGTGCGACTATGTTTAGACGCTCGAAAACTGAACGCGCGGCTTATTGATGATTACGAGGGGCCGCCAGGCGTTGAGGAGGTATTGCAAAGATGCGCGGGAAAGCCGATAACAAGTACCTCAGACTTCACGTGTAGTTATTGGCAGGTAAAACTCGCGGAGTGGTGCACAAAATATACGGCTTTTAAGTGTGATAATCACATTTATGAGCATAACGTAGTACCCTTTGGGATAAAAACTAGCGGATCAGCCTTAATTAGAGGACTAGATCAAACAACGTCAGATTTTGACGAATTTTTAGTATTGTTTGTGGACGACATGGTCATAAAATCAAAAAATTTCGAAACACACCTGTCGCACTTAGCTGCGCTTTATGAAAGACTCTTAGCCCATAATCTAAGATTAAATTTTAAAAAATCAAACTTTATGTGCGAGGAAATCGAATTTCTAGGCCACTTTATATCAGCACACGGAATCAGGCCGGATCCCGAGAAAATAAAAACAATAACAAATTTTAAAAGACCCCGTAATGTAAAGGAGTTACAGAGTTTTTTGGGGGTTTGTCAATTTTTACACTAAATTCGTAAAAAATTATTCGCACCACACAAAACCTTTGATTGAGCTGCTTAAAAAGGGTTCATTTTTTGATTGGACCGCAGTGCAACAAAGAGCTTTTAACAATATAAAAGAAATTTTTGATGAAAACATTATTTTAAAATACGCAGACCCGAAACGGCCTTACATACTTTCCACCGACTCTTCGGATTTTGCGTGCGCCGCGGCACTATCGCAATTAAATGACGAGGGTGAAGAAGAAGTCGTGTGTTTTGTAAGTAGAACTTTAAAAGGGAGCGAGGGCGCATACTTTACCACTGAGAAAGAAATGGTTGCATTAGTATGGGCATTAAAGAGATTGGACACGTTTTTACGGGGGGCAATAAATATTTACGTGAGGACAGATCATGAAGCTCTGGCCTTTTTAAAAACATGCAAGTACCGTAATGCCAGGTTACAAAGATGGAATTTAGCTATACAAGACTTTAATATCGACCCGGAATATATACCGGGCAAAGAAAACGTCGTCGCGGACTATCTAAGCCGCGTCACCGATTTAGAGCCGAACCGCGCGGAAAAAACTGAAATAATTATAGCCGCAGTGGTACAACAAAAGCCAAACCCGGCGTTAATCAATTTGTGTAAAAATATGGATAAATTACAAAGAAGTGAGCCGTACGCGTCTCAGATTATGGAAAAACTAAGGGCTGGGGACGCTAAAATAAAAAAGAAATTCGAAATTCGAGAAAATATATTATATAGAATTATGATTAATTGTGCAAAAATATATATACCAGAGGGGAACTTAAAACCACTTGTAACGGAGGTACACGTGATATATGGGCATGTGGGGCCGCGAAAAGTATATAAAATAATTTTAGAGCATTTTTACTCACGAAATTTACGAAAAAGGGTAGCTGAAATACTAAAAACGTGTGATACATGCCAAAAAACTAAATATTTAACGCAGCGATATGACGAAATCACGCAACCTATATTAACTAATAAACCGCGAGAAATGTTATCGATAGACTTTTTTGGTCCCTTACCCGTGTCGAGAGGTGGTGTAAAATACATCTTAACTACTATAGACGTATTCAGTAAATACGTAGTATTTTATCCTCTAAAAAAGGCGAACACGACAGCGGTAATTAGAAAATTAATAAATGATTACATACCAACTTATGGGAAACCGGAGACAATAATATCAGACTATGGGACGCAGTTTACGAGCAAAAAATGGATTGATACATTAAAAAACGAGGGGATACACATAATATATTCATCTATCAGACACCCTCAAAGTAACATAATCGAGCGCGTACACCGAGAATTGGCAAGGTTTTTACGCACTTTCGTAAAGGATAAACACGGCGGGTGGGCTCTGTATATTCGAAAAATTTAAAACATTATAAATGAAATCCCTCATGAAACGACGAACCAGCCACCTATCTTATTGCATATGGGCCATAAGCCAACAAGGATATGGGAAAAATATTTAAAAATACCAGAAGAGGACAACGATGTCTCCCGCGACAATAGAATATCACTGGCTCGTGACTATGCGCACAAATTCTTAAAGAATAGAGCAGCGAAACGGAATGCGAATAAAACACACTTTAAATTTAAAGACGGCGACAAAGTGTTAGTGAAAGCTTTAAACGTATCGGATGCGGAGAACGGCAAAATAGCAAAATTTTTTTATGTTTTTGCAGGGCCATTTATCGTGCAACAAGCCGTGGGAATCGATACGTATTTACTTTACGACCCGGTATTAAAAAAAGAACGGGGAAAATTTCACTTGGCAAATTTAAAACCGTATTACAGTGAGTAAGTAATCAAAAGAAAAATCTATTATTGAAACAAAAAATTGACAAATTAGATAAACTAGAATAAACTTTTATAGTATAAATTTGTTTTTGTTCACACGAAAATAATCATAAATTGGGCAAGTGAAATTTGATACCGTTAGGGTACTCTCTCTCTGGCGCGGTCAAATAAAATTTTCAAATTTTTTTTAAAAAATTCAAATTTTTTTTAAAAATTCAAATTTTTTTTTAAAAATTCAAATTTTTTTTAAAAAATTCAAATTTTTTTTAAAAAATTCAAATTTTTTTTTAAAAATTCAAATTTTTTTTGGGGGGCAGTAGGGAGAGAGAAACACACGATAGAATAGAACATGCTTAAGAGTTTATAAATTTTAGATTTAAACAAATGTAAAAGAGCATAACACGTAATTAAGCGAAAAACAAAAACACATATGTAAAAACGAAATGTAATTATTTAAATAATGCAGAACAGAACATTATAAACAAAAAGAGGCACCGTGAAATTGGCTCAATACATAATTAAGGTATATGCATTATTAAAATAAATTAAGTAAACAAAGAGACACTTGAACCATAAAATAATAGAATACAATAATTCAATGAGTGCACGTACATATGGGACACCACGTGTATACACGTATACGTGCAAACACCAATTAAAACAAATTATAAAATTAAAAATAAAAGAGGCACCGTGAAATCGTCCCAAAGAAAAAAGAATATGGTTCAAAATACTCTAAGAAAGCAATGTAGCGAGAAAGAATACAATTAAAAGGTAGATAGAGATAGGGACAAGAAGAGAGCCAAATCGAAGAAACATGCGATGTTTTCAGAGAAACACAAGCAGGGAGGACCGCAGGTCCCGTACGCGCATGGGAGAATTCAAACGTAAACAAGGAACTGGCACGTGTGCGAAAATTCGGCAGAAGGGAGGGGGAAAGCCGAGGTGATGAGTCAAGGTGCAAGACAAAAGGACCTCACAGTCGATTTAGATCGAGCATCATGTGCGAAACCCGAAACGCGACCCGCGACGCAGCGACGAGTACCGAAAGGCACGTGCGATTCGGTATGTGCGATCAGGAGACGGTCGTGTGCGAAAGAGACCTAGCGCTGGGAAGCGGGTACCATAGGACGGTGCCATATAAAACGACACGCATATCCTGCGTACGCTTTAAATGCGCAAGGAAGGGAGGATTCCAGCGAGCCGAGGGACCTGCTCGATGGAACCCACCCGGAGGGCCAAAAGAGGACAAGAGACTGGGCCCGGACACAATGTCGAAGCAGAAGGGAACGCAGGTGGCCGGAGACATGGAGAAATCCATACGGAAACACCGAGGGTGGGTGTTTTTTGGAAGCGCGCAAGCTCGGCGACCCGGAGCTTCACCAAGGAAGCCCGAATTTTACGGACCCACTCCAACGGACATCGAGATGACTCCCGACCCGGAACCAACGCAAGCCCTAAAGAAGGGCCGAAAGAGGAAAAGGGGAATAACGCATCTACTACCATCTCCCACTGCTCTAAGCGACATGGAGAAAATCGCAACGGCCCAAAAGGCCTTACCAAGTCTAAGCGGCGGCGAGGAATACGAGCCCCGAGCCATAGACCAGCTGGAAGACAGTTCCTGGAAACTGCAGGCACGCCAAAACATCATAGCGAGGCAAAAGGCCAGGGAGGGACAGAGCGATGTCCAGGAGGGAAGTTCAACCGATAACCCCGAGCAAAACCCAATCTCAATGGCACCCGATATCGGGGGGTCGGACGTCGACAAAGTATTAGCAGAGCTAGAGGCCCCATGCCAACACCTTCAATCGGACGACCTGATGGATGCCATCAACGACTTTGAAGAGTGGCTTCAACAAGTCGAAAATTAGGAATTTTATTTTTTTTAATTTTTAATATTTGTTATTTGGATTATTGTTTCATGTTTTTTTTTATAGAATAAATAAAAACAGAATACGTTATCTGACGCGTTACTTTTTTATTAGGAGAGCGAGCCAGTGAAGGTATACGCCGCCTAGAAAGCAAAATAAAATTTTCAAATTTGGTTTCCAAAATTGAAACTTTTATTCGGGGGCACTGAGGCGGCCTGTACCTATACCCTTATTATCAAGAACGGTACCATTAATTATTATTGTTAATGTTAATATGATATTAACTTTAGTAATTATTATAAGCAAAATAAATTAGTTAATACATTTAGGATATAATAAAACGTAGTATTAATTAAAAGTTAGTTTTTTTTATAAGAAATCATTTAATTAATTATTTAATTATTGCGGAAATGATTCGGTTTTATATTTGTTAACTAAGATGATACGGCGGGACCAACGTAATGGCTAAGAACGCGCGCGTGTGCATATACACACACGAGCGCGCAGACATACGAAAGCGTGTTCAGCGAGGAGCAACGAATTCGCGAATATTGGAAGAGTGGGGATTCGCGAATATCGTGAGAAGGAGGACGGGAGCGAGAGAGATGGAGAGAGTGGGCTCGGGTATATATCGGCGACGCACAGCCGAGGAAGCACTGAGTTTTCTCTGACCTCTCAAGCCGTGGCTAGCCAGCGAGCAGGCCTCGCGCTCGGGATACTAGGGTGAACTCGGGCCGCTTCTTGTGGTGAACACACGGTGATGTGGCGAATCCTCGCCTATCTACCGCGTGTAATCTCTCTCTTTCGCTTCCCTCTATCGCAACTCCACTCCTCTTTAATTGTACTTTTACCCTCAATAAAAAACCAAGTTTCACACTAATAATTATAACTCATTTTTCCCCGCCTCCACCTATTATTCGGGTGCGCCGGACGTCCTTCAGTAGCCACTGGAGGGGGAAACGCGCTAACGAATTTCATAAAAGGCATAGCTCGGGGCAGCCAACGCGCTGCCCGAGACTACGTCTTCAGGGTTTTACCCGAGAAAAGCGCGCTGGTGCCTTTCTCGGGGTTTTGACTGCTTGCCCGGCGGAGAGCTAACGCGCCCTCCTGCTGGTTCGAGTTAGCATACCAAAACCCAAAGCACAGTTGCACTTCTGCAGCTCCGACCTCGGCGGCTGCAGGAGCGTAACTAGCAGGGGGAATCCAGGAAGAGGTTGTTTCTCGCGCACTTCTTCACAACTGGAAAACGAACTCTCCTACGTTGGAGTAGAAGAACGGCTTAAGTCCGTCACAATATATTGTTTTTAAAATTTGACGACATGTGAACAATGATATTATCCACTTCTGTGTACAATTTTAAGTGGTTCTTATGAACAGAAATAAAGATATTAACCTTTAAAGTTATAACTTTTAACATATAGGACATGCAAGAAACTACTGTTTTATCCAGGTTTTAATTTATATATAATATGTATATTTTTTTAAAAACTAACATGTGACGCAGTATTTCTAGCAACAACATAAAAAATCAGTACCTTTTCACGAATAGTTTTGAAGTTATAATAATGTCAAGTACATTATTGGATGGAATTTTGGGTAGAAATAGACACGTGAAAAGGAGAGGGGAGACCACCACGCACAGACACAGACTAATGTGTTTGTATACAGATGAATAGCAGCCCGCACAGCCTGGAAGTGTGCGTAAAGGACAGGCGTATAGAGTACAAGCGCCGAGAAAATTTCCGCGCGTATCGTGCTGTTTATTGAGCCAAAGAAACACATGGGCACGCGGTAAATTTTTTAGGACTATTGCATATATGGAAAGTTTCAGACTCGAAGGAGTTAAGGAAGCCGAGATAGAATTATTTTTCATTACTCACCCAATTCCAACCCCTGTTTGGAAGGGTTCTGAGTCGATTTAGGAGTTCAAAATATTTTTCAAGTGTATTAAAACACAACGAAGGAATAGGAAGAGTTTCAGACTTGAAGGATCTAATGAGGTCGAGATAGAATATTTTTTGTGTTTTTCACCCCATTCCAACCCCTGTTTCGAGGGATTCCGGGTATACTTGAGGGTTCAATATTTTGACACGTGATTTAGAGCACAATGAATATGTATGAAAAGTTTCAGACTCGAAGGACTTAATGGGGCCGAATTAGAGTTTTATTCTTATATTGTCAACCCCCTTTCTCAGGATCAGAAGCGTATTTAGTGGTTGTGAATATTTTTGTGGTCATTTAACTTCATATTTTGCATGTATCTATTGAAATAAAATACATTTAAAAAAATTTTCATTTGATTCTGATTTGTCAATTTTCATCGGTTTTAAACAACTTCATTTATTAATATTTAAAAATCCTGACGTCATAGCGCAAAACGGGCTTCGGATTCGAATCCATCTATCCGAAATCCTTACTAGAAACGTGATTTTGTTCGGGCTACATTACAAAAAAGATTGTGTGGTTATGTGTTATATTTTCCTTAAATTAACTTTTTATATCGATATATTTTTTTTTGTACAAACTAAGTGTTATTTTCACGTTTACTTTGGCAAGTCATTTAAGTATTTAAAAGTCAATGCAAAACATTTCACATAAATTCATTGAGGGAAAAATTATTTCGGTACAAGGGTAATTTTTCGTCTAAATGTAGTCCACTTATTAATACCATTACTATTGCCTTTTCAAAACAAGATAGCTAATAAAGACTTCAACAAACCAATAATATAATTTAATATACAATGTAGTTACAATAGTTAATAAATGGTAAAATAAAACATCGGGTGATCTTATTTGAAAAATATTTAATAATAAACACTGACATTATACAAAGAAAATATGTCACGAGAATTTGCTATGAATAGTAAGAACCTAACAGCTGGTCCAAAATTACAAAATATCAAATCAGACAATGATTAAGGTTCCATCTTAAGACAAAGTAACACCTTACATATTTATCAGTACTATGTAACTAAAGTTAGAGCGTTTCATTTTCTTGATTATTACATTGAATCTCATGTATCTATATATGTATGATCTAAAGCGTTTATGACGCAGAATATAGCATAATTGTATGCATTTATGTTGTTGTAATCATTCTAAGGTATTGAAGTTCTCATTTCTGAAAACTTTCCATTTCCTCACTCGTACAATACATTTTATACATTTCAGGAAGCAAAAACGTAGCATTCTTTACAAGTTTATTCTATAATTATCATTTTCTTTTTAAATTTGCTTTCACATTCTACTACTTAAAGAATAGAGTTTTTGTGCTCGCCCATTTGACTTTGTCTCTCGCAAGAATAATTATTTTACGTTATTTATACACGCATTTATTCTAAAAAGTATACAATGCTCAAATGTCATGGAAAATACTTTTATCAAATATGATAGAGAGTTATCCATTGCTTAGATGCGACAATTTTTTATATTAAAATAATTGAGACAGAAAATGACGAAGTGTCTATTTAAATAAAAGAAATTTACATTTATATTTTGAGATGTTTTAAAAAAGAAAGAAATAATTTATTCAATATGAAGAGATAGTATAAATCGTAATACTTTCGGATAATAATCGGACATTCCCGTTCCTGGAATTTTCGAATACCATTCGTTGACTCTCCTTTAGAGAAGAAAATACCGAAAAGGTCAAAACGTCTTAAAAAAGAAACAATAATTTATTGTAAGTATATAAAATTATACCCTAACATAACAATTTTTATATTTTTGGCATTAGTTAAGGTCCCCTTATGATAGACGTAGTCATAAAACCTGTAAAAAAAAGCATATTTTTTGTTATGTTATTAATTCTTTCCATTATTTTATTTTTCAAAAAAAAAAACGTATTTTAAAATTGAAAATTGTAGTTAAAATAGTAATTTATTTAAAATCTAAAAACGCTCTTTATTAATTTGTTGTAGATATGTTGAAAAAAGCATGCTAAATTTCAAAATGATTCCTCAAAATTTGTTGCGCAGGCTAACAAAGAAAGTCTTTAAAATCAAAATTGGAGAAATACAAATTTTAAATAAACAAACACCATTACTTTAAATGTATAATGAAACCTTTTAAATTCTTGAAACGACTAAAAATAGATTTAATACAAAAAAATTGATTTGTTGACCAAAAATCGGTATCTTCCCTTAAGTTTTGAGCAATTATGATAAAATGACTGTCCATTCATTGTAAGTTATGTTTTTAGCATTCTAATCTGATTAATTGGAGAGATCACCACGCTAAGTCTACATGAATACTAGAAATGTCGGTATCTTCACAATGTCTGATATCCGACTGTATTCTGATTACACATAATTTTAGAAAGATATAGTGTTATATCTAAACTTAAAGATTCTATAGGCCACTGTTTTAGTAACCCATTAAACGTTTAAACAATGAATACGTTTAATACATTTATACTGAATAATTCTTTATACATATTACATAATCCAGTTTTTTCTGAATCGGGTTTTTAATATCTTGGACAACACTCTATCATTTTTATACATTAAGATATGTCACTCGTAAAATGTATCATTAGATGTTAACGTAGTCATGTATAATCGGCTACATGTTAAAAAGTCTTTACCGTATGTCGTTGTATTATTTACCAGTAACTTACTTTTAAATATAAGTATTGATGTATCCATTTTCAGATATTGAAAAATTAAAAAGTTTCAGTTTACGCCATCCAAGCCAAAGAGAAGAAGTTGTAAGAAATATAAAAGTTGATTTGTTTGAATATTCCATACCAAACAACCAAAAAATATCATGTATTTTTTCAAATATGTAAAGTTGGATACATTAACCAAATAATTCGAGAGAAACGTAACCTTTGAAACTGAAAATTTCGGTATATTAAACTCATCACATTTTTTAAGTGTAGCTGGCTAGCGACAACAAACGATAACTTATAATAAAGATAGTTTGCATTCGTCCTGCATTCGGTAGTATAATATTTTGTGAAAGAAGATATTGATAGAGCATGGTATTAATCGTAATTATAGTATACAACTTACGGGGTAGAGCTTTTTATGTTTTACTTTTATAGACTGCCTAAGGAATACGCGCAACTTACATATATGACACAAATGGATTACGAAAAACTTTTATAAATTAGCAAATAAAATATAACAGAAAAATAAATATGCTGATTGTTATATTGAGCTTTAATGTAAAGAAAAATATATAAAATTTTCACCATCATTTCGGGCAAAGAAAACTTAATTTAATAGCCAATTCAGTGCTCATGAAATACTAATAAAAATGATACAACCGTAAACTTATGAAGATAAATGGAAATGACACTAAGAAAATACAACTATGATCATCGATGGGTTATAAGACCTGTTCTATACGTTACGATTAGAAAAGACCTATCTTATATGTTACGATTAGAAACATTGTAATTTTTTAAAGATTATTTATACGCTAACTTTGAGGTCATCAAATTATTATAAGTTGTAACTTTCATTCACTTTTTTCTAACTATAATGAATAAAAGATCATGATGATGACCTTAATGACATTAAACCATTAACCCCTGAAATGGGACAATTTTTTCACTCTTTTTACCTTTCTAGAAAACATAAAAAGCGTCGACAGATACTCACGATACCTTGTACCTTATAGTTTTTCAGTCTGCTCTTTTCAAATCCGCTGACTGTTTTTTATATAATCAAAGTATTTTTCCAATATGGCGGATTTAACGAAAAAAATAAAGTAAATTTTCAATTGGGTCGAAACTTTGGGTCTGGTGGCATACAGACATATACTTTAAAATGCCACAGCAAAACTGTCAAAATTCAATATGGAGGATTGGAAATGGCGATGTAAATTCAAAAAACTTGTTGTTTTGCTATACAATCTGCGGTGGTCAATTATGAAATAAAGAAAAATAGAAATTGTAGGATGTTCAATTAAACTAATTGTTTGAATATTATATTAAATTTTAATCTATTATTTTACCTAATTCGAAAGTTCTTAATGCATGTGTCTCCGTACGAACGAAAAATATAGAAAAGGGTAATACACAAAAATTTTGAATACAGGATCGAATAGTACTAGATTTTTCAACTGGTTTTACAATTTTACTATACCTACTACTATGGGATAGAACTTTTTTTAAAATTGTCAGAATGAATCAAATAAATTTGGTTTTGTACAAAAAACAAAATTTTGAAATTATCACCGCCATTTTGAATCTGCCATATAGAATTTTGAAATTTTTTCTGTAGCAGCTAAAAGTACAAGTATATATGCCACCAGATTCACAGTTTCGATCCAGTTGATTAACGTTTTCATTTAGAAAATTATGATATATATTAAAATAGATGTTAATATTAACGTGTATTTTTTCATTAAAGCCGCCATATTGGTAACTTCGATTTAAACCGACTCAAAAACTATAAGGTCCCAAGTTTTGTGAAGACTTGTCGACGCTTTTTACGTTTTTTAGAAAGAAAATGGAGTAAAAAATGTATACTATTTCAGGCGTTAACGGTTAAAGGGATGTAAAATACCGACCACATTCCTATCTTACCAGCTTTTCATATGTATCATTTTTCTCTAAAGTATTTCGAAAATAGCGTCTTTCTATGCCTTTCGTGTTCAAATTTTCAAGAAGTTCTATTATTACCTATAGGTGAAAAATGCGCTTACAAATATAAAACTGTAATCAACAGATTGCGCGCGGTATAAGCCGATTTTTACAATTCTTTACAAAATTAATTAAAATTTCGAACATTAAATAAAAACTCTATAATAATTTTTACTTTTACAGTAACACAAAATGCAAATAAATTTGCATTACTTTGTGACGCATATATCTATCACACTGCGTTTAACCTGTTAAATAACTTAATATTTTTCAACTTTATTTTCTCACACGGACAATAATGGAGCCTCTTAAAAATTAACTTTAAGATTCCTGGTATGTATAGATAGATAGATAAGTATATATACTCTTTAATCGGGAGCATTGAATGATGTTTTTTCGAAATATTTATTTGTTACAGAAAAAAAATTATGAAAGTGAAAAGCCGATAAGGAAGGTATAGGGTCGCTGTTTCACAGTCCTTAAAAATGAGATTTCAAATTGTTTTATAATTGTTAAGTACCAAACGAAACCTATAAATGAAGCTCAAAACCAACACAATGTTATTTATCTGAGCACCTGAGATGTCTATTCTAATCGTAGCATATAAGAAAAGTTTTCTAATCGGAACGCATAAGATAAGTCTTTTCTCTTAAGATCCAGCATATGTTATTTTATTAATTTGAAATTTTTTGCTGTATGAATGATGGAAGAATTTCTATAGTTTTCTTCCGGAAACTAAATTCAATCCAAAACATATGCATCCACATTTTCATATTCTGATATTTCAATTGTTTATACCATTGATTTACATATATAACATACATGTTATGTATGCAAACTATTTCGTCGTAATTTTAAATTTATAGTTCTTAACTTTTACGCTTCATCCTAAATATTTGAGTAATATAGCAATTCATATTGTTTACTTCAAAGCAAGGAATAAAAGTTTTTCTTCACAAAAATGATTTAACAACTTTCGCTCTATAATAACTTTATAACTAGTTTATATATCCATGTGATCTTTGGTTTATGAGAAAATCTTGTATATTTTCTTTTGGCGGGATTAGATAAAAACTGTGATCTAATTGCAAAAGTAAAATCGACTTAACCCTCAAAAGTTTATACTTTCATAAGAAACTTATTGAACTTTTTTCATAAAATAAAATAACGGCCATACGGTAAAATGTTATAAGTTTATTTTCACTTTGTTATAAAGTTGATAAAGAGGGTATTTCGCTACATATAGGAAGTAAAACAAAAAAATCATACGAGAGTTTATAAAGATCCTATAATAGAAATAGTGGAATGTAATTAAAAAGAGTCCACATCTACATAAAATAGAAATTGTTCCAACTAAATCGTGGTGTCAGAAGTGTAAATATTGTCAATTAATAAAAACTTCAATAAAACCCCAAAAAATTTTCTTATGTCTTAATCGATTATAATGTTTTAGGACTTATAGTTTTTTAAACATTCATCTGCAAAGTTAAGGGTAGAAAATTATAAAATAATTTATCTATAAGAAGAGAAAGCTAATTATTTATAAGAATACACGTAAAATTTTATAAACAACTATATATTTATAAATTAACTTTCTCATCATACAAATAAAATATTTTAAAATTGATTAAGAAAACAAAAGGTTTTGGGGTTTTACTGAATTTTTTTCTGATTGACAATATTTACACTTGTGACATCACGACTTTGTTGGAACAATTTTTTTTCATTTAAATATGATCTCTTTTCGAGTACATTTCACTATTTATATGATAGAACCTCAATAAACTCACATATGATTTATTTTGTTTTGTACCCTGTATATAGCGAAAGACCCTCTTTAAAACAAAAATCAAGTTAGTTTTCTTATAAAAATTTAAAATTTGGTAAATTTATCTGGGTTTAGACAATGTATTTATCTGATATTGAGGAAACAAACGTATTTATTGTACAAATCAAGAATTAAGATAATATTGCTCAAAATGAGTGAAGTTTGAGTCACTGATACGATTATAACTTAATCGTTTATTTCTTTAATATGGTCTACCCCATTTTTTCACTTATTTTTACGATTTGTGCTTGACCATAGACTTATTTACAATTACTTGTACCCATAACAACGCATTTGGGCTTCTATAAAAAGAGTATTATGTATTATTAGAGTAGCCTAGCGAAATTGATTTAAAATGTAATGACGGGGATATTCTATATAACTATTGTATGTTCTAACATCTTTGTCATATTTGGCTATTTCGCACAACTTTGTTATCCGCTGTACTTAATTTATGATACTTTCAAACCCTAGAAACAATTGTATATTACTATCAATACGATTATAAAAGATTTGAGCTTTTCGTATTTAGATTATAAAATGATTTATCATTTTTTCAAATTCTAATTTACAAGATGAAAATTTAAATTTCAGATTTGATTAATAAATATGAATGGACTACAACGATCATTTAAATCACTAATAAATAAACAATGTTTTAGGGATCGTATACCACTATTACATATTTGCTTAGACTATTTGAACAGAGCATCACTTTTCTTTATTTCATGTGCGTACCGATTAGTTTTTCATAAATTCCTGTTGTTAATAATATTTGAATCATACGATATGAGAACTGTAGTTTCTGTATTGCATTCACAAAATCTGCTCAAGTAATGCATGCTTCAAAACTCATTATTTAAGGATTTTACGAAAGTATCATTTATACACTATACAACTAATATATTTTTAGTGGTACTTGAAATTTTAATGTAAACAACTAATTGAACAAAAAGATATCTTTTTTGCTCGTGCATTCAATGGAATATCAATATTATGCAATCTGTTAAATTACAACAATCATTCTTGCTCACTCCCACCCTGGTGGAAAATTAATCTAGAACTATGTAGATCTATCTAGTTTGCCGTGGGAATAATCGAGGGCCTCGATTAAACTAGATAATTTTCTACCAGGGCATCTGCTAATTAATTTTATATATGTCCATTAGTTGTACGTACACGATGGACTGAAAGAAATCTATAGAATGTGCGTGAGCTTCACACGTCTACCCATACGATCTATTGTTTATAAAGTTATCTTATAATGATTATTATATTAGGTAAATATCCGCAGATTATACAATTGTATTTACCACCGTGTGCATACACATATTTGATGATTCCAATGTTTATTTAAATTTTAAACAAATTTAACGAAAGTTACAGAGGATGTAGTTTTTACTTAAAAGACAGTAGGTGGGCAAATAACGTTGATTATTTAATACCCAAAATTTTCAAAGTTGTTCTAGTTGCAATATTAAATTGTTTACTTATTTTACATTTCACAATGTATTGACATAGAAATGAAATTAAATAATTTTTGAGGCGTTCTTTTTCCAATTCTATTTCAACATACAATTTATTTTTTTGATTTAAACCTCTAGTGAAATAAATAAAAAAAATTCGTAAATTCTAAAAGTATTTGGAAATTTTAAAATACAAATATGAATCACAAAAAACATTTTTTTTTTCAATTATTGCCATGGTTACGAAGAAAAATATATTTATTTATTTTGTTTCGGAATCAGCTAGTCTTGCTAAATGAACTTAATTTCGTACGTTAACTAGTTCCATTAAGAATTCATTTAAAGAGGTATAAGTGGCCAATTAAGCTTACAATACAACAATTTTTTACTGTAATTCATTCAGTTATAATGACATGAAAGTTTATATATAATAAACCAACGGTACTTCATATGCCAAAAAATTTTTTATCCAAATTCCGCTATTGGAAAATTAGATGTCGTCGGTTATAGACAAGGTTGACAAAATCGAAGTAACTGCTTTATTTTTCATCCGATTTTTATTTTGAAGGTATCATGTTATTCCTTGAACAATTCCAAGGGGACTTACCAATTTTAACATTGACAAAATAATCAAAACCTGAAAAGTTACATTGAATTGTTTATACTTGTGTATATGTGTAAGTATAAACAATTCAATGTAACTTTTCAGATTTTGATTATTTTTCAATTTTGGTATGAGTAAGTCCCCCTGGAATTGTTCAAGGAATATCATCAGAGCTTTAGAATAAAAATCGGATGAAAAATAAAAGAGTTACTATAATTTTGTCAACCATGTCTCTAATTGGCGATATCTAATTTTACTATAGTGGAATCTCAATAAATTTTTTTTTAGTTACACGGAGAACCCTTATTTTGTAATACATTAACTTTTAGGTCATTAATACTGAACAAATTATAGTAAAAAATTATTGTATTTTAAGGTCAATTGGCCACTCATACCTCCTTAAAAATACAAATTAGGTGAACAGTTTCGTGGCAACAGAATGTTGATGCACAGTACAATAGATAAGTATCCGCAATACAATATAAATTGGCGTTTTTGTAAATATTTAATAATGAATTGAGCTATATGTACCTAAAAATATCCATTAATATTTTTTCGTTCATAAAGGTTTTAAAATTTAGAAATAGAAACATATACAAAATATAGCTAAATCTATTTTCTTAAAGAAAAATACAATAAATGTATAGTACTTTCAAAACTAAATCATTACATAAATGCAAAAAATTAATTCACATTTTAAAACACTAATTGAAAAGTCAAATGTGTAATAGTTTTTAAATGGGACGTATTTATTAGTATTTTCAATTTTTTAACCTATCGATTAATTATGAAACTTTTTGTATCATAATGCGACACCTCGTAAAATATTAATAAAAAATGTTTTGTATAATTATAACAATCATACAGGTTCATAATAAGTAGTCTACAAAATTCAGTAATTTAATCTCAGCCTATATAGCTAGACTATCATTCGACCAATAAATTAGTCAGTTGTGCAACTAGAACATGGAAAATTTTGTCCATAAAAAATAATTCTGTTTTCTTAACCCTATCGATTGTTAGAAAAATATGGCAACAGATAAAGAAAGCGTCATACGTATTATCTTAATAGGAAAAAACATTAAGCTTTATTTATTCATAACGGATATCATAAGCATTGTCATGGTTGCACTTTTCTAGTTAAAAAAAATAAATTACAATCGTTTTCCTATTTCGAGAGAAGTAGCGAATTCCGTCGCCGTTTTACCAAGTTTTGAACAATCTTGAATGGCGGTTGAAGTTTTCTTGTCTTGCAATTACGTAGGTACGACGCATTTTCGATGAATATTACTGCTTGTGGAAAGTTGGATTGAATCTTAATAAGGTGTAAACCTATTGTACCCACCTCTGTACACTGTAGCCTGAAACAATTCAAATTTTTAATATAGTATAATATTACGGAAAAAATTGTAAATATATATTTTTATATGTGCCCAGACTACAAGCAACTCATGATAGTGACAAAAGATCTATTTTTGACCACATATTAATCAACGGGTACCTACATATTAATATTAAGAGAACATTTATAAAATATACAGTTTATATCAAAGGGGGGAGGGGAAGGCCGGTCTTCCCATTACATCCTTCATTTATTCTTTTTCAAAAATATATATTATTCGCACTGCTGATGGGTCGCCCTTGTCTCTCGCGCTTAGTGTATCTCTGACGGTGCAGGATTGCAAGCGTTACGTCCATCTTATTCGCTGTGCCCCGGCCTCCAGAGGTAAAACTTAGGTTTGAGAGAATGAGTATAAGTGTTTCATGCAGTACTTTAGTATTTTTACTAAGATTTTAATTTAACTTGCATATTTTATATTTATGTTATGTTAATTTTATTTCAGTTATCAGTAATTGTACCACGACATGTAATTTATTATAGTAATAATTGGTGAGTGAAATTACAGTTATTAAATTCATATTGTATTAGGTTATATTTCTCTATGTTTAAAAGTTTTTTTATTGTAATTTTTATAGCCTAGATAAGGGACGACTTATACACGTTCGAAACGTAGATTTCAAAGAAATCAATTTACAAATAAATCGGACGAGACGGAGTTAGATACAAGCAGTAGTGCGAGAAAATTATCAATTGCGAGCACCGATGATATAATTGGGTATCCACTACACTATTGTAAAATAATAGAATTTTTTACAGTTTTCAATGCACTTACTGATATAATAATATGCAGATCGTGCAAGCAAAGCATACAATTTGCAGAGAATGGACATCGAGGCTTACGCTTTAAAATTATATTATTGTGTGAATGCGGTAAAAGAGAAATAAATTCAGGACCGTTAATACATACTGGCTTCGAAATAAACAGACGTGTTGTGTTCGATATGAGGTTACTTGGTATTGGACGAGAAGGCATAAATTTATTTTGTAGTATTATGGATATGTGCCAAGGTTTATCGAAATCGACCTACGATAAGATAGTGCAGCATTTTCATGCAGCGAAGAACTCAATGTTTAATATTGTCTGTGAGAAAGCTGTCAAAAAGGAGCAGGAAAAAAATGTTGGAAATGGAAGATCCGAAACGCATTTAAAAGTATCCGGCGACGGATCATGGAAAAAGCGTGGCTATACGTCATTGTTCGGTGTAACAACTCTCATTGGTTTTTTACTCTGGCAAAGTCATCGACCTTATTGTTAAAAGTGCATACTGTCAGTCATGTGCCTCAAAAAAAGCATCATTGTACGACGACGAATTTGAAGAGTGGTAAAGATCATAAACAGTCATGCACCTCAAATCACGAAGGTTCGGCGGGGAAGATGGAGGTGAATTCAATCGTAAAAATATTTTCAAGATGTGACGGAAAATTTGACGTCAAATATACCAATTATATCGGCGACGGCGATTCTAAAACTTTTACTAGGATTTTGAACATCAATCCATACGGTGACGAGTGCTCTGTTACAAAAAACGAGTGCGGGAGACACGTACAAAAACATATGGGTACACGACTTCGTAATAAAAAAAAGCAAGAGAAGCTTGGAAGTAAAAAGCGCCTGTTGGACGGCATCACCAAGAAGCTAACCATTTATTATGGTTTAGCTATCCGAAGGAATATAGATTCTGTAGAAATTATGGAAAAGGGATAATCGCTACTTTAGATCATTTTTGTTCTACAGATGATTTTTATCGGCATAAAACTGTTCTCCAGGCGCTAACAGCTGGTGCGAATGGCACATTCGTCCTATTTACGAAGAGCTGTCCAAGGACGAACTTCTAACGCGGTACTTAGGCGGTCACGCGCAGAATCCGAACGAATCGTTCAATGCTACAGTCTGGCGCATGAACCCCATCTGCATTCTGGCCAAAAAATAGTGGAAATAGCATATTTAACGAGGGCTATTCTGCAGTTTTGAAAACCATGCAGCTACTCGACTTCAAAATCAGCAAGCAATGCAATATGTTTGCGGATAACATCGACGAGCAACGCATCAAGAGACATAACAGGCGCCAATCTTTATCGAGTATGGAAGCTCGTACAACCAGATGATTGGAACAAATGCATCAATCCCAGTTTTATAAAGAAGCAGAAGGGTTGTTATATGGAGCAGGAATAGCTAATTAGTCGATTATTACTGTATATAATCAAACATTGATACTTATTCCTATCAAAAACTTTAAAGCGCGATTTCTCGAGTTTTCGTTTTTACGATTTTTGTAAATTTGCGGGAAAGATTGCAAGACAACTATGCGATCGATTGCAACGAATGAAAGTTTTTTATGTTCAGAATTAAATTCTCTTAAAAGCGAAACCTAAAAATTATTAAAACAGTTTATTTAAACAATTTTTATAGCACGATGAAGTGATTTATTTTTTCTAAAAACGTGTTTTTTTTCTACTTGCTAAAAATATACAATTTTGCCATTTTTCGAGTTTTTATAATCAAGACTAGAAGGAAAATATATGAAAATTAAAACATTTTGTTCAATTTCTGTTTCAGACAAGCATTACGAGCTCTACTTTTCCCGCAGCTGAGAGACTTCAATAACGAAGCTTTGTGCAAATATGTACATAAAACATGTATATATTAATATTTTTGCATAAAAACAATAATTTTGTATTCTAGAAATACAACGAGAAATATACTTGAAACTATACCAAAAAGTTCGCTACGGTTAGTTATTTCTTTCTATCCTAGAAAAATCCCCGAAAAGCAGCGTTTTTTAGGTCTTTTAAAGCAGGACCCCCTCTTAATATAGAAATAAACTGTTCAAAGTTTTAAAAATAGAGAGGCAGCCAGAGAAATTGAGAATTTACTTTATTCCTTGGGGAATAGAGACCGTTATTTAAAGTACTTACTAAAGTTCTTTATACCCCAGGGAAATAATAGTACATTATGCAACAATGGAATGAAGTCGACTTTATTCCCGTTTGGCATAAGGGAGAACGGGGTAATGCCGGTTACTGGCTAATTCCAGTCACCCATATTTTCAATAATCTAAACATTTTTAATTACAATTCGAATAGTATGCCAAATGCAACATAAAATGCAATTAATCTAATGTCCAAACAACCTTCTATTCAGTTTTATTAAGAAATTATACACAATATAGGCCTACACTTCTTATAATATATGTGGTCTACACAATAAGCTTTTATGCATATTATTTGTTCCTTTTTGCAGTTATTTTTTGCAACTTTATTAATTTAAACAATCTAAGAATATGAAGTAGTGAAGAAAAAATAGTATACACCTATTGCTTTTTTGTCATTTCAATTTATATTACTAAACAGAATTGGGGTAATCGTGGTGACAATGTTATTTATATGACGCTTCCGAAAATGAGGTTAAGGGGGTATCCCTATATAAATGGGCAAAAATAAACTGAAACTTTGCGAATTTTTTTTTAAAAAACTTTACAAGATTTTTATTTGAAAATTTTTTGGTTTATTATTCAAACATTAAATATGCATTTCTTATTTTTTTTATTACATTATTTTGTTTATGCTAGTGATAAAAAAATGATGAACCATGAACTTTTTTTTTCTTCCTACAATTTTGTGTGCACAGTTTCTCAACTTATCACAAAAAAAAACTCCATTTTGAAGGTAATTTCATAATCTAGTCGATGAACCTACTTATTTTTGAAATAAAAATTTATTTAACCACAATTTTGCAATAATAATAAAAAAAAAATTACAGTTTTTTTTCAAAAGTCCACCATTTTGCTATGGAATTTTTTTATACTTTTAATTTAGGTTAGTCGACGAGATTTAGACCTAATAATAACAAAAAACTTTTTTTTTTATGTTTCAGAGAGATACGACGACGACAAGTCTGCACACAAAATTGTAGGAAGAAAAAAAAAGTTCATGGTTCATCATTTTCTTATCACTAGCATAAACAAAATAATGTAATAAAAAAAATAAGAAATGCATATTTAATGTTTGAATAATAAACCAAAAAATTTTCAAATAAAAATCTTGTATAGTTTTTCAAAAAAATTCGCAAAGTTTCAGTTAATTTTTGCCCATCTATAATATAGGGATACTCCCTTAAGAAAACATTGCGCTCCGTTTTCAGGTGGGGCCACTTTGCTTAAGTGTTTTTGATTGAACAGTGGTTATGTTATTACATATTTCACTGTATAAGTGCGAATAATAATGCGACGGATCATATAAGTTCATATAATTTATTTAAAGAAATTTTTAATATCACGTGCATATAATAGGTCCTATTCCATGCATCTAAAGCGAATGGCAAGTTGAGCATTTCTAGCGTTTTCGCCGGAGCGGGAGGTAATGATTACCTTCTAATAAAAAATTTTTTCAAATTTGTAGAAACTGTTGGCAAATTTGGAAAATTTTGTCAAATTTGGAAAATTTCGTCAAATTTTGTCAAATTTGGAAAATTTTGTCAAATTTGGAAAATTTTGTCAAATTTGGAAAATTTTGTCAAATTTGGAAAATTTTGTCACATTTTTCAAATTTTGTCCGATTTATCAAATTTTGACAAATTTTTAAAGTTTTGTAAGTTTAGTCTAATTTTTAAAAATGTCATATTTTTCAAATGTCAAATTGTTCAAATTTTGTATAATTTACCAAGTTTGACCAAGTTTAACCAAATTGAACAACATTTGACAAAAGTTGACAAAAAGAGAACAATTTGACATTTGAAACATTTGACAAAAGTTGACAAAAAGAGAACAATTTGACATTTGAAAAATTTGACATTTTTAAAAATTTAACAATATTTGAACAATTTGACAAAATTTGATCAATTTGACAAAATTTGATCAATTTGACAAAATTTGATCAATTTGACAAAATTTGAACAATTGGACAGAATTTGAACAATTTGACAATATTTATACGAGGTTTTAAATAAATTATGACACAGGAATTTTGGATAAAAGTATGAACACTTGAGATTTATTCAATTCTATATTACAATGTGTTGAGCGTCAGCTGCGCGAACTCGCAGCACGATTTTGCAAGTGTTCTATCGTCACATAGAATTATTTATAAGTCTAAACTAACTACGGTGAGCACGGCGGTACGATGGGAAACGGAATATAATCGAGAAGGAAATAAGTTAATTCTCAGAGACGCGAATTCTACAGAATATACGGCGGTGAAATACAGGTGTAAAGACGGCGCGCGACGCGATGCTCGACACGCACGCGACGCTAAATTTTCAATATATATACTTGATAAGCACAATAATACTCTGTGCAACTTACTCTTTTCCAAATCCGGTGTGGCCTCCTTCGAAAATACAAGTTGGTTGGCACACACGAGAAGATCGACGATAATGTCGAGGTACGGAACACGGCTACAGGTTCGAAAATCGGAGCAAGCTAATTCGAACGTTTTCGCAACGGAGTAGGCACAAAACGCGAGGTGTCTGCGAGCGCGGTTCAGTACGAAGTGAGCGAGGCTCTCGCTTCGTACCCGCGGCGCTACACTCGGATTTCGCTAGTGCTGACCGAGCCCGGTTGAGGGCGCAGCGCATGCGCCTGGTAAGGAGGAACGAGAATAAAAAGGAGGAAAGGGGAGCGTCTACTCGCGGTGATGTCACGCTATATGGCACGCAGTCGATGGCTTGCAGACGGTGTTTTCGGGGCCAGGACGAGGAAGTACGACGAGGGATGCAGCAGGAGATGCACCTGGACAACTGTGCCGACGAAGGGGCACGAAGACGAGAGCTGCAAGGCCCAGGACAGCGAACTTGCAGCAGGAGTAGTGGACACGGTTAGACTCGAAGAGGTTATATTTACTTGTAGCTTACTACACTGCATTCTTCAACTGCCACTGCTATCAGGTGATATCAGTGTTTTGTACATCACTGTAATCTACTCTTGTTGATGCTAGGTTGCTTCTAGGTGACTGGCGAATGCTTCTGCCTCTCCAAACCCTCCAAACCAGGTAAGAGAGTTCCAGTTTGATGTTCGTATCTGCTGTAGGTTAACTCAGCTTTATATTTTCTACGGTGTATGCTGCAGGCCTCTGTAGTATCCATAGAAGCAGCCGCTCCGCCCAAGGTGGACCCATTTATGCCTGTCAAGACATAAAACCAGGTGGGTATTATTCTAATGCCATTTTGCTTATTTTCTTAAGTACTAATCCCCTCTGTATGTGCTCTTAGGTTGGTTTGAGAGGAAGGGAACAAGGAGAGGAGACACCAGGACACGCTCAGCGCACCCCAACCAAGACCAGCCGGCTTCAGTCTATGCGAGGCTCTATAGGATGACAACTGTGCGTCATCTTCAGCTGCTTCAGGGTGTTGAAGAGCTCGCTTGCTCTGTGTGGTCGAGGAGAATAGTGTGTGTGTGTGTGTGTGTGTGCGTATAGTGAATGTAGTGGGAGAGTAGTGTATCATTAGGTATTTTATAGGCCAGTTTTGTCAAGCATCGGACTTGCACTGAGCAGCTCGTTCGACAGACTGAAAATTTGTGTAACACAAGGCAAAATCTGAATACACGGAAAACAAAGACTTTTATCTAGCTACAAGAAAGTGTAATCTCGCGAGCTAGTCAGGTGATTAAACCAAACCGCTGGAATAATCTTAGACTTTATTCCCTTGTTACATAATGTACTATTAATTATTCAAATATTATTATTCACGACTTAACTATAATATCCACTTTATTGATCTACAAAGCGGCATTAAAGTAGCTTTTTATTCCCTCATATATCTTACTCCCGCATTTGCAGAATAATAGTCTATTGTGCACCTAGGGTGCATAGTAGTCTCTTTTTTGCCCGCGCGCGGTTTTTGCAGTACGAGGCGAGGGGAGCAAACACGAGCCGAAGGCGAGTGCGTTTGTGAACCGAAGACAAGTACTGCAATCACACAAGGGCAAAATAATACTTTTCCCCTAAGGCCCACACCGTATTTTTTGTCATATATGTATTGATTTTGCGTTATTTTTATGCCTCTAGAGCGGGTGTTTACTGCGGCTGTTTTTCAAATCGGGTGGTAAACGTGACTTATTTCAAAATTTTTCCAAAATTTTCCAAAATTTTCCAAAATTTTCCATAATTTTCCAAAATTACTTACATGTTCCAAAATTTTCAGAAAAATTTCCAAGTTTTCCAAAAATTTCCAAATTTTCCAAAAATTTCCAAAAACAATCTGAAATTCTTGTCACATTTTTCATGTTTTGTCAACTTTGTCTAATTTTTACAATCTTTAATATTATTGGAAAATTTTGAAATTTTTGGAAAATTGTATAATTTTGGAAAATTTTGAAAATGTTGTCAAAATCTGTCAAATTTTCAAATGTCAATTTGTTCTAATTTTGTCAAAATTTTAAATAGTTCAAATTTTCAAATTTTTCTATTCATGTCAAATTTTTCAAGTTTTGTCAAATTTCGTCAAATTTGTACAAATCTTTAATATATTGGAAAATTTTGAAACTTTTGAAAGTATTGAAATTTTGGAATATTTTGAAATTTTTGAATATTTTGAAATTTGTGGAATATTTTGAAATTAGAGTCAAATTTGGATACTTTTTGTCGAAACAAGCAAATTTTTCTAACTATATCAAAAGAATCAAATTTAGACAAATTTTTGTTGCAACGTTGCGGTAGCCTAAAAAATATAGAGGTTTTTTTCGCTTGCTACTGAGAAATGTTTAAAAACTTTTGGAAAATTTAGGAAATTTTGGAAAATTTAAAAAAAATAGGAAAATTTTGTAAAAATTGGAAAAATTGGAAATTTTTGGAAAATTTGGAAATTTTTGGAAAATTTGGAAAATTTGGAAAATTTTGGAAAATGTGGAAAATTTGGGAAAATTTTGGAAAATTTGGGAAAATTTTGGAAAAATTGGAAATTTTTGGATAATTTGGAAATTTTTGGAAAATTTGGAAATTTTTGGAAAACTTGGAAATTTTTGGAAAATTTGGAAACTATTGGAAAATTGGGAAACTATTGGAAAATTTGGAAACTTTTGGAAAATTTGGAAACTTTTGGAAAATTTGGGTCTTTGTGGAAATTTTTGGAAAATTTGGAAATTTTTGGAAAATTTGGAAATTTTTGGAAAATTTGGAAATTTTTGGAAAATTTGGAAATTTTGGAAAATTTGGAAATTTTTGGAAAATTTGGAAATTTTTGGAAAATTTGGAAATTTTTGGAAAATTTGGAAATTTTTGGAAAATTTGGAAATTTTTGGAAAATTTGGAAATTTTTGGAAAATTTGGAAATTTTTCTGAAAATTTTGGAACATGTAAGTAATTTTGGAAAATTATGGAAATTTTTGGAAAATTACTTACATGTTCCAAAATTTTCAGAAAAATTTCCAAATTTTCCAAAAATTTCCAAATTTTCCAAAAATTTCCAAATTTTATAAATTTTCCCAAATTTTCCAAATTTTCCAAAATTTTCCACATTTACAAAATTTTCCAAATTTTCCAAAATTTTCCAAATTTTCCAAAATTTCCAAATTTTCCAAAAATTTCCAATTTTTTTTAAATTTTCCAAAAGTTTTTAAACATTTCTCAGTAGCAAGCGAAAAAAAAACCCTCTATATTTTTTAGGCTACCGCAACGTTTGCAACAAAAATTTGTATAAATTTGATTCTTTTGATATAGTTAGAAAAATTTGCTTGTTTCGACAAAATTTAACAAAGTATCCAAATTTGACTATAATTTCAAAATATTTTACAAATTGCAAAATATTCCAAAATTTCAAAATATTCCAAAATTTCAATATTTTCCAAAAGTTTCAAAATTTTCCAATATATTAAAGATTTGTACAAATTTGACGAAATTTGCCAAAACTTGAAAAATTTGACATGAATAGAAAAATTTGAAAATTTGAACTATTTAAAATTTTGACAAAATTATAACAAATTGACATTTGAAAAATTTTACAGATTTTGACAACATTTTCAAAATTTTCCAAAATTATACAATTTTCCAAAAATTTCAAAATTTTCCAATAATATTAAAGATTTGTAAAAATTAGACAAAGTTTGACAAAACATGAAAAATGTGACAAGAATTTCAGATTGTTCAAAAATTGTCAAGATGTCAAATATTTTAATATTTGTATAATTTTTAATTCCTGTTAAATTTTTCAAGTTTTGCCATATTTTGTCAAAGTTTTACAAACCTTTAATATTATTGGATAATTGTAGGAAATTTAAAAAATTTTTGGAATATCTTGAAATTTTGTAAAATTTTGAAAATGTTGGAAAACATAAATTGTTGGAAAATTATGCAATTTTTGGAAAATTATGCAATTTTTGGAAAATTATGCAATTTTTGGAAAATTATGCAATTTTTGGGAAAATTATGCAATTTTTGGAAAATTTTATCAAATTTTGACAATTTTTTCAAATTTTGAAAATTTTTGAAAATTTTGAAAATTTTGTCAAATTTCGTCAACCTTTGTCAGACTTTGTCAAATTTTGTCACCCTTTGTCAAACTTTGTCAAACTTTGTCAAATTTTGTCAAACTTTGTCAAATTTTCTAAATTTTGTCAAATTTTCTAAATTTTGTCAAATTTTCTAAATTTTGTCAAATTTTCTAAATTTTGTCAAATTTTGAAAATTTTGTCATACTTTGACAATTATGACAAATTATGAAAATTTTGTCATATTTTGAAAATGTTGTCAAATTTTCAAAGTTTTGTCAAATTTTGAAAATTTAAAAATTTTTGGAATATTTTGAAATTTTCAAAACTTGATAAAATTTGACAAAATTTGACAAAATTTTCAAAATTTGACAAAATTTTCAAAATTTGACAAAATTTTCAAAATTTGACAAAACTTTCAAAATTTGACAAAATGTTCACAATTTACCCAAATTGCAAAATTTTTCAAAAATTGCATAATTTTCCAAAAATAGCAAAATTTACAAAAAATTACAAAATTTTCCAAAAATTGCAAAATTTTCCAGAAATTGCAGTTTTCCAAAAATTGCAAAATTTTCACAAATATTACAAAATTTTCCTAACATTGCAACATTTTCCAGAAAATGCAACTATTTCCAAAAAATGGCAACATTTTCCAAAATTGCAAAGTTTTCCAGAAATTGCAAAAATTGTCTAAAAATTTGGAAAATTTCCAAAAATATTCAAAATTTGACAAACATTTCAAAATTATCAAAAATTGACAAAAGTTTCAAAATTTGACTAAACTTGACTAAATTGTTCAACATTTTGAAATTTTTGTTAAATTTTGACAATAATTTTGTAATATATTTCACCTTTCATCAAATTTTGTATAATTTGTTCAAATTTCGTTAAATTTTGACAAATACATTTTGTCTAATTTTGAAAATTTTGTCAATTTTTTCAAATTTTTCAATTCTTGTCAAATTGTTCTAATTGTGTTAAATTATGTCAAATTTGGTCAAATTTTGAATATTTTTGGAAAATTGTGAAATTTTGAGACAATTATATAATGTAGGAAAAACTCGTATTTTTTGAAAAATTTGGAAATTTTAGGATATGTCTAAAATTGTTGAAAATCATGTAATTTTGTTTAATTTTGATAATTTTGGAAAATTTTGAAATTTTTGTAAAATTATGTATTTTTTGGAAATTTTTGCAATTTCTGGTAAACTTTGCAATTTTTGGAAAATTTGGCAATTTTTGGAAATTGTTGCATTTTCTAGAAAATTTTGCAATTTCTGGTAAACTTTGCAATTTTTGGAAAATTTGGAAATTTTTGGAAAATTTGAAAAATTTGGAAATTTTTGGAAAATTTGAAAAATTTGGAAATTTTTGGAAAATTTGGAAATTTTTGGATAATTTGGAAATTTTTGGAAAATTTGGAAATTTTTGGAAAATTTGGAAATTTTTGGAAAATTTGGAAATTTTTGGAAAATTTGGAAATTTTGGAACATGTAAGTAATTTTGGAAAATTATGGAAATTTTTGGAAAATTTGGAAATTTTTGGAAAATTTGGAAATTTTTGGAAAATTTGGAAATTTTTGGAAAATTTGGAAATTTTTGGAAAATTTTGGAAAATTTGGAAATTTTTGGAAAATTTGGAAATTTTTGGAAAATTTGGAAATTTTTGGAAAATTTGGAAATTTTTGGAAAATTTGGAAATTTTTGGAAAATTTGGAAATTTTTGGAAAATTTGGAAATTTTTGGAAAATTTGGAAATTTTTGGAAAATTTGGAAATTTTTGGAAAATTTGGAAATTTTTGGAAAATTTGGAAATTTTTGGAAAATTTGGAAATTTTTGGAAAATTTGGAAATTTTTGGAAAATTTGGAAATTTTTGGAAAATTTGGAAATTTTTGGAAAATTTGGAAATTTTTGGAAAATTTGGAAATTTTTGGAAAATTTGGAAATTTTTGGAAAATTTGGAAATTTTTGGAAAATTTGGAAATTTTTGAAAAATTTGGAAATTTTTCTGAAAATTTTGGAACATGTAAGTAATTTTGGAAAATTATGGAAAATTTTGGAAACATTTTGAAATAAGTCACGTTTACACCGATTTGAAAAACAGCCGCAGTAAACACCCACTCTAGAGGCATAAAAAAACGCAAAATCAATACATTATGACAAAAAATACGGTGTGGGCCTTAGGGGAAAAGTATTATTTTGCCCTTGTGCGATTGCAGTACTCGTCTTCGGTTCACAAACGCACTCGTGTTTGCTCCCCTCGCCTCGTACTGCAAAAACCGCGCGCGGGCAAAAAGAGACTACTATGCACCCTAGGTGCACAATAGACTATTATTCTGCAAATGCGGGAGTAAGATATATGAGGGAAAAAAAAGCTACTTTAACGCCGCTTTGTAGGTCAATAAAGTGGATATTATAGTTAAGTCGTGAATAATAGTACATTATGTAACAAGGGAATAAAGTCGAAGATTATTCCAGAGGTTTGGTTTAATCACCTGACTAGCTCGCGAGATTACACTTTTTTGTATCTAGATAAAAGCCTTTGTTATCCGTGCATTCAGATTTTGCCATGTGTTACACAAATTTTCAGTCTGTCGAACGAGCTGCTCAGTGCAAGTCCGATGCTCGACAAAACTGGCCTATAAAATACCTAATGGCACGACTCTCCCACTACATTCATTATACACATACACACACACACACACACTATTCTCCTCGACAACACAGAGCAAGCGAGCTCTTCAACACCCTGAAGCAGCTGAAGATGACGCACAGTTGTCATCACATAGAGCCTCTCATAGGCTGAAGCCGGCTGGTCTTGGCTGGAGTGCGCTGAGCGTGTCCTGGTGTCTCCTCTCCTTGTTCCCTTCCTCTCAAACCAACCTAAGAGCACATACAGAGCCACCTGGTTTTATGTCTTGACAGGCATAAATGGGTCCACCACGGTCGGAGCGGCTGCTTATATGGATGCTCCAGAGGCCTGCAGCATACATCCTAGAAAATATAAAGCTGAGTTAACCTACAGCAGATACGAACATCAAACTGGAACTCTCTTACCTGGTTTGGAGGGTTTGGAGAGGCAGAAACACTCGCCAGTCACCTAGAAGCAACCTAGCATCAACAAGAGTAGATTACAGTGATATACAAAACACTGATCTCACCTGATAGCAGTGGCAGTTGAAGAATGCAGTGTAGTAAGCTAGAAGTAAATATAACCTCTTCGAAGTTAACCGTGTCCACTGCTCCTGCTGCAAGTACGCAGTCCTGGGCCTTGCAGCTCTCGTCTTCGTGCCCCTTCGTCGGCACAGTTGTCCAGGTGCATCTCCTGCTGAATCCCTCGTCGTACTTCCTCGTCCTGGCCCCGAAAACACGGGCTGCAAGCCGTCGACTGCGTGCCATATAGCGTGACATCACCGCGAGCAGACGCTCCCCTTTCCTCCTTTTTACTTCTCGTTCCTCCTCACCAGGCGCATGCGCTGCGCCCTCAACCGAGCTCGGTCAGCACTAGCGAAATCCGAGTGTAGCGCTGCGGGTACGAAGCGAGAGCCTCGCTCACTTCGTACTGAGCCGCGGTCGCAGACACCTCGCGTTTTGTGCCTACTCCGTTGCGAAAACGTTCGAATTAGCTTGCTCCGATTTTCGAACCTCGACATTATCGTCGATCTTCTCGTGTGTGCCAACCAACTTGTATTTTCGAAGGAGGCCACACCGGATTTGGAAAAGAGTGAGCTGCACAGAGTATTATTGTGCTTATCAATTATATCAAGTATATATATTGAAAATTTAGCGTCGCGCGCCGTCCTTACACCTGTATTTCACCGCCGTATATTCTGTAGAATTCGCGTCCCTGAGTATTAACTTATTTCCTTCCCGATTATATTCCGTTTCCCACCGTACCGCCGTGCTCACCGTAGTTAGTTTAGACTTATAAATAATTCTATGTGACGATAGAAAACTTGCAAAATCGTGCTGCAAGTTCGCGCAGCTGACGCTCAACACATTGTAATATAGAATTGAATAAACCTCAAGTGTTCATAATTTTATCCTACATTCCTGTGTCATAATTTATTTAAAGCCTCGTATAAATATAATGTTAAAGCCTGCATGTGCGGCGCAATAATCTTGGTTAATATAGCTAAAATTATTGTCATACGCTCCTGCCCGTAAGCGGATATAAGCTACGTCAAAAAGGGGCACCAAATGCTTCAAAGTGCTGCATCACTTTCACCGTATCAAGATAATGATTTCTCGGTATTAGTTGAATCAACACAACATCGAATAACGCTGTTCAAGCTTCTTCGAAAAACAAATGTCTACACAGATCCACAAAAAATGTAGATCTAGCAAACCGACACGTGCACGAGATGCGTAGAGAAGCCAAACTTCTTCAACGGTAGTTTCTGCAGTGTGATTTTCCTGGAACATCCCACCGCCATACCGAACACGCCACTATATATTTGAGAGAAATTCCAGGCGCAATTCGCCAACGTATTTCAAACGGTCTCGTTTAAACCTACCAAGTGAAAAATGTTGAGAGCATCCGTCGGAGCGAAAAACAACAAAATGGCTTCCCGTTTGCGCATGCGTACGAGTAAGAAAGTAGGAGAGTGCGAGAGAAAGAGACGGCAACGAGTGCGCACAGAAAGTTCTGGAAAAGTCAAGTTCTGAACGGCGCTGGTGTCGTTGTCAATGTCTGTAGTACTACGGCGCGATACATGTACACAGTGATCCGCGCGCTTCGAAACGCGAGAATGATCTGACAGCGTTCATGGAATGGTGTGACTGTATTATATGCAAAATAAACTGCAGACAATCGCGGAGTGAAAAATCAAAATGGCTGAAAAATTCGGTTGCCAGTCTGCGAAGTTTACAATGACGCGCACGATTCACGAGTCGCACACTACGATCCAGATCGCGTAGAAACTTTTTCACCAAAATCAATTTTACCGTAACCTGTGGGCGCGCACAGCATGGACGTAAACGGATGTTTCCACCACAAGTCTATATCGGATACTAATGCTGTCGGGTCCCTATTCCTCTGCCAAGGAGCTTACAGCCCGCGGCCGCTCAGTGCCACCATTCAACTCATTGGACGTTGCGCTCGCCAAGAAAGCTGATTGGTCGCGATGTGGCAATGCCGAGTGGCGCTCCGATTGACCAATCATGGATAGCCAAGCTCCGCATGGTGCTAGTATCGACGACATTGTTCGTTCGCGCATGTACGAGTGTATACAGGAAGTTCTATTGCAGCATGACGTGTCGCCGCTGAGCTGATTGGGCGTGGCGAAAAAAGAATAAGGCGATTGGTCGATCGTCGCGTCACCATTTAGTGCGCTTCTGCGAGTAAGCATGCAAGTTTTAGCTGCGAGTAAGAATAAGCTTTGGCTTCTCTACGCATATCGTACACGTGTCGCTTTCCTAAATTTGCACTTTTTGTGGCTCTGTGTAGTCATTTGTTTTTCTAAGAAGCTTAAACAGCGTTATTCGATGCTGTGTTAATTCAACTATTTTCAGGTACAGCCGATAAAAAAGGTTAGTTTTTTATAATTGTAATTATATATAAAAAAAGAGCGGTATCTGCACCGGTCGTTTGTATATATATATACACACACATACACACATACACATATATATGTGCATGTTTGCGTGTGCGCATGCGAATGTCTCTCTCTCTCTCTCTCTCTCTCTCTCACCATCTGAATTACTTCGTAAGCTGATACGCATGGGTGTTTCCAGGAGTGTTCTTCTGTTGATCAAATCATACATTTTTGGTCGCAGGCAAAAAGTCATAACTGACAACAACGGGGAATCTGATTGGCTAATCACCAATCTAGGTGTGTCACAGGGTTCAGTCCTGGGGCCCTTGCTATTCAGTCTTTATATCAATGACTTACAAGACGTACTGACTGGTGGTGATGTTAAACACTTGCTATACGCGGACGACTTGCAAACTTACACTCAAGTGACATGGCGAGAGCTTCATGTTGTATCAGATGCATGTCGGCTGTTGCGCGGGCAGTGTGGAGTGGGCCGAAGCATCCGGACTGCGACTCAATGTCGGCAAAACAAAAGCGATCATTTTCGGCTCCGAGCACAACATCAATCGGTTGCAGGATCTTGGTTGGCCCGGTATTGAGTTTCAGGAAGGTGTACATGTGCCTTTCTCTGACTCGGTCACAAAACTTGGTGTTGTCATGGACTCTAAACTCACGTGGATACTGCAGGTTGATGCAGTTGGAAAAAAGGTAAATCGTGCTCTTTACAGCCTTCGATTTTTTAGTTCATGCACAACTCAGGCGTTGAGAAAGCAGCTTACATGCGCGCTGGTAGTGCTACATTTAGATTATTGTTCCGTGGTACACCTTGATGTGTCTGATGAGCTCGAGACAAAGTTGCAACGACTTCAAAATTCATGTGTGAGATACATATGTGGTGTTAGAAGGAATGAGCACATCACTCCTCACAGGAAATATCTTGGCTGGCTTACAGTAAAGGAAAGAAGAGCGTACTTTGCGGGGTTATTATTGTATAGGGCAATAAATATGGGACAACCTCCGTACCTTGCGGTTCTCTTTGGTAAAAACACAGCTAGGACTTCCAGTAGGAGCGGTGTGAAAGAGCTCTCGGTTCCGGGATCGCGGACTGATAAGGGTCTCTATTCTAGAAAACGAATATTAATAATAAATATAGGTTTTATCAATCAAAGGTGGTGATCTCCATTACTAAAATAGAAATGTATTCATACTGACAAAGAGAGTCCATAACCTGCGGGAAGCGACGAGGCTTCAGGAAGTGGTTTCCAGTAACTAAAAATGATGTGTAGCACACGTAGTTCCATCGCATAGGCCCTTGGGGTCAAGATATGACCGTTTGTATTCAAAATATGGGTTATTCTAGTAAAAAATGGTACTTATACTTCGTATCATAACACTGCAAGTTATTTTGCTCGAGAAATTATGTAATACGACAAAAAAGTTGACTATAAGAGCTTTAATTTAAGGTTTGTTTCATATAAGAATATTATTCTGTTGCAAAGTTATGAACAATCAAAAATGATGACGAAAAATGCATCGAAAACTACTTAATTTAAAGAGCTGAAAATCCTCAATTTTTCATGCATTTTTCGTCATCATTTTTGATTGTTCATAACTTTCCAAACAGAATATATAATATTTTTATATGAAACAAACCTTAAATTGTAGTCAACTTATTTATCTTATTACATAATTTATCTAGCAAAATAACTTGAGTTATGATACGAAGTATAGGTACCATTTTTTACTGAAATAAAGAATATTTTGATTACAAACGGTCATATCTTGACTCCAGTAGTCTATGGAATAAAAGTACGGGTGCTAGGCATCATTTTGAGGTATCAGAAACCATTTCCTGAAGCCTCATCCATAACGACTTCACGCAGGTTGTGGACTCTCCTTGGTAGTCAAGTACTTTGTGGTAATTTCAGCCTAATTTATTTTGATTTGTTTAAAAGAGAACTGTATCTTAAAATATATTAGTGACAAATAAAAAACCTCTTTAATAAAAGATTCATGGAATCTTAATTGTTAAATTTTATTTTATTTTTGACTTAACTTAAAAATTTCTGTAATAAATAATAAACCGTTGCCAATTTATTGGCACATAGCTTACTCAAATTAAATTAATTGTTCTAATATGAAACTCTTCACTTTTATAAGTTAATTTTAAATTATTATATCTTTTAGAAATATAACAGCTCTAAAAAGAAAATGAGTCGATAAATTTAAAAGAATAATATTTCATTTCATCAAAAACAAAAATAATGAGTGATTCGTAAAAATTTATCGTGTAATACCCAAAAAATAGGCAATAAAAAATTAATAAAAAAAATATAACCTCAAATATCTTAAAAAATAAAAAATTTCATATTCTGGTTAGAGAGCTCAGCCAAGACTGCCAAGAGATAGTGGAAACCTTTTCCATCTTAATTTATTTATAACAAGAAAAAAATCGTTTTGTAAAATAAATAAATTTTCTATATCGAACGATAACTTAACCCTTTGGGTTTAAGCTCAATGTCGCTCAAATATTTTTCTATATAATCCTAGATACCTAAGGAATAAAATCCTGAGCTTAAATTTATAAATGTTTGTTTATATAATTAGGTATAAACAATTTAAGATGAAAATACTTCGATATTTTAGATTAAATTCGGCCAGAGAATCAGTTTTGGAAAAAATTCTTTGATATTACATGTATAAGGGTTTTCGGGGTAGCTGATTCTGAATCCGGCCTCCGATTTTCGGAATTCAACATGGCAGATCCAATATGGCGGGTGCACGTACCGAAAAACCCACAAACTCGATGAATTTGCCTGAAATTGCGTATATAAAGACTTTCGGGGTCGCTGATTACATTCCTGGAACCAGATATTTAAAATTTCAGATTTTGAATTTGCAATTCCACATGGCGAATCCAATGTGGCAGCCGGTAAAACCAAAAAAATCCACAAAATTGAAATCTTTAGCTAAAATTGCGTATACAGGGGTTTTTGGGATCGTTGATCACGAATCTGGCATCAGATTTTCAGAAATCAATATAATTGCTGACAAAAACGCCGAAAAATGCGAAAACTCGATGATTTTGGCTAATGTTTCGTATTCAGAGGTTTTTGCGATCGCTGATTACGAATCCAGTTCCAGGTTGTCGAGATTGAAGATGCTGAATTCAAATGGCGATATGAATCCTCAAAAATAAGTCTTGTCCACATATGCAGGGACAGACAAAAAATATTATTTTTGGAGTCGTGTGCTACTCGTAAGTAAGTGTCACATTCTCAGAATATCGGGCAAACATTGAACACACACTCGACCGGTGTAATTGTTTGTAGTCATTATATTTTCCGTGTTAGAGATCACGTTTGAGTGGCAGGCTAACGGATAAAAAATATTCGATTATATTTCTGTATAGTTTGGTACTAGATTTCTTAATTGATCATTTTGACAATTTATAGGCCTTTGGCTTCCGCGGCAAGACAGGTGCTATTTTCTGTAGCTATATTATCCGTGATAGAGATCACGTTTGAGTGGCAGGCTAACGGATAAAAAATATTCGTATATTTCTGTATAGTTTGGTACTAGATTTCCTAATTGATCATTTTAACAATTTATCGACCTTCGGCTTCTACGGCAAGACAGGTGCTATTTTCTGTAGTTATATTATCCGTGTTAGAGATCGCGTTTGAGTATTACACTTTCTGATTGGTCGTTTTTACAATTTATCTTAGTAATTTCGAAGAAGGCAAAATGAGTGATTCAGAAACAGAATATGAGGAAGCTGAAATTCCATCTGACAATGAATCTGAAGATGGAAATGATATGAGTGACAATGAAAGTTTTGATAAGAATGTTGAATCCGAAAGTCATTGTGCTAAGTATTCTCGTGTATTCGAGAGCGATGGAGGTCCATTAGATGGGATTTGGTTTAATAAAAGTATGCCTCATAGTGATTTATTTTTTACAAAGGATGTTGGACCAAAGAATATTCCAGATGATGTCAAAACTCCTGGAGATGTTTTCTTGATGTTTTTATCTGAAAAAAATATCGAACTAATGGTTCAACAAACTAATCTTTATAGTCAAAAAAATAAAAATAAAAACGAATATTCTGTAACAGCAGAAGAGATAAAGAAATTTCTTGGAATTAACATACTTATGGATGTGAAAAGGTCACCATCATATCGCAATTACTGGTCCTTGAATCCTCAGCTGAATGATGCTTATATAAGTTCAAAAATACCGGTCAAGAGATTTTCTTTCCTGCTCAGCAATCTACACTTCAATGATAAGACTAAAGAACCCAAAAGGGGGGACCCAACGTTTGATAAATTGTATAAAATAAGACCGTTTATTGAAAAAATTTCTGAAACCTATTTGCATTATTATGATCCAACAAGAGAACAATCTATAGATGAGAGCATGATAAAATTCAAAGGTAGAAATACAATGAAACAGTACATGCCTCAAAAACCTATAAAAAGAGGATATAAGGTGTGGGTAAGAGCTGACATGAAGGGCTTTGTATGTGAATTCCAAATTTATACTGGGAAAATCGGTAATACTTTCGAAAAAAAAATTAGGGGAGAGAGTTATCAAGGATTTATCTCGGATCTTGACGAATATGAATTACCACATCTACTTTGATAATTATTTCTCAAGTATTGCTTTGATGAGTTCATTACTAAAAGATGGAATCTTACTTTGTGGAACTGTTATGAAAGGTCGTAAAGATCTACCCAAGCTTCAGAAAAAAGATAAAGATATGAACATCGGAGATAGTAAATACCGTACGTCAGATGACAGTATCAGATGGATAAAATGGGTTGACAAAAAGCCAGTCCAGTTTCTATCAAACTTTCACGATCCATCTGCGTTGTCAGATATACAGAAAATACGAAAAAATGGTTCTTTGAGAACTGTAACTTGCCCGCAAATGGACAAAGATTATAACGCTTACATGGGATGCGTTGATAAGTCATTTTATGAAATTTCCAGAAAGAGCAAAAAATGGTGGCACCGTTTATTCTGGCAGTACATCGACGTGACTTTGGTCAACTCTTTCATAATTTTCAAACTGCGCAATCTCAATAGCAATTTGAAATTTAAGGAGTTCCGTTTGTCAGTTGTGGATGAACTGGTAGGACCGGCTGGCCGAGTGAAACGGAGAAGACCCTCTTCCAAAACCCCTACTCCAAAAAAAACTAAAACACCTGATAGTGTTAGAACGTCACAACAGATGCATTTACCTGCCGTTCATGAAGGAGTTCCCAACAACTGTGAAAATTGTAGCACTAAAAAACTTCGGATTCGATCGAAATTTTATTGTACAACCTGCAATGTGACATTATGCATCAAAGCAGAAAATAACTGTTTTTTGAAATACCACCAATAAACATTTTATTTCACGAACGAAACAATAAAAGCCAGATTTGTGATCAGCAACACCAAAAATCCCTGTGTACGTAATGCCGGACAGAAACATCGATATATGAATATTTTGAGGTTTCTTTTAGCCATATTGGATTCGCCTTGTTGAATTCTGAAAAACTGATGCCAAATTCGTAATCAACGACCTTGAAAACCCCTGTATACGTAATTTTAGCTAAGAATATCAATTTTGTCAATTTTTTGGTCTTTTCGGCCGCCATATTGGATCCGCCATATTGAATTTTGAAAAGCTGATGCTAGATTCGTAATCACCGACCCCGAAAACTCCTGTATACGTAAACAAAAATATCAATTTTATGGATTTTTTTGGTTTTACCGGCCGCCATATTGGATCCGCCATGTTGAATTTTGAAAATTTTATGCCAGATTCGTAATCAGTGACCCCAAAAACCTAGAGAACCAACATCATTTTAGTTGTCGGTATTGCAGAAAAATTTGCCCCTGAAAGGGTGAAGTAAAAAGGCATTATTCTTTTTCAAAATTTCCAGAAAGGTAGGTTTAATCTCTCGGCTAAGTTCTTTGCTCAGATTATGAGGACTTTTATGCTTCAAGATATTTGAGGTTATGATTTTTTTTCAAACTTCTTTTTGATCGCTTATATCTCGAGGACGGCGCGGTCATTTTTTGCCAACTGGAGCTAATTTTTTTCATTTCTTAATGAGGATTCGGAATTAAAAGGAAATTTTAAGATTCATCGACTCCTTTTGTTTTACGATTTTTTTATTTTACGTTATTCTGAAATCAATGAGGTATATTATTTAGGTATATAGAAATAATATGATCGCTTCAGTACAAATGCATTTGAAAGAGAATAAAATTATCTATCTTCCGCGACTCAAAATTTTCTATAAGCTATCTTTCTTCTTAAGGTTTTTTAGCTTCTATTACTCGATGTTCTTTATTTAGAATAATAAAACATGATCGTTTCCAGTATATTTGTTTTTTATTACAGTCCGATTCTTGGGTAGCATGAGGGAGCGTTGCGGCCGTACCATCTACCCACCGCCCCTCTTTGCTCACCTGGGAATAAGAGAAGTGTGGGGCTCGACTAGATAACATCTCTAGTGAATCCAGTGCGATTGTTGGGTTTATTTAAAAATTGGTCTATGGTTTTTCACAAGCCTTGAAAATGGGAGCAGATAAACTCCCGAAACGTTGGCAAATAAAAAACAAATATACTCGAAAAGATCATGTTTTATCATTCTAAATATCTTTTTTCTTTTTTGTTATAAACATAAACGTCATTTTTTGTTTTCATGGCGATATCTCGGAAACATATGATGGAAAATGTTTCAAATAAATTGAGCTAAAAAACGTAGCTTTCCACTATCTCTTGACTCGACTCATTGCCAAGACTGTATGGTCTCTTATCTTTCAAGATATTTGAGGTTATATTTTTTTTTAATTTTATTGCCTATATCTCAAAGATGTCGCGGTCATATTCTATTAAACAATCCAATTTTTAATTGTTATTTTAATAAACATACGAAATCAGAAAAGAAATTTAACGATACCTCAATTTGTTTTTGTTCTATAACGATTTTTCTATTTTAATATTTTGAAATCGATAATGCAATCTATGATCACAAGCTTATGATTTATTGTAATTTATCTTATGATAACAATTGATGATAAAAAACACCTTTTTGAAGAAATATAGCAATTTAAAATAATGTGTTAGAATAAAGAAATTGATATTGGAACAATTTATTTCGTTTGAGGAAGCTAAGTACCAATGAATTAGCAGCGGATTTTTATCTTCTAAAGGTATTATCCACATGCTATGTTCTAGATTTATTGTAATTAACTTAGCTATATCTTACAAATTCTCAGAACTACAAAGGGTTTGTTGCAAAAGTTTCGACTCCTTATCATGTTACAGGTTGCGTATATAATATTTCCCTTGTATATCGGACCATCTTGTTCATGCACAATAAATTATTATTTACTACATTTTAGTAATAATAATTTAAAAATAGTTACTATATATTTTGTCACATATGCATAAACATGATAGATGATATGAAATTTTACAATGATGTTCTTTGTGATAAATATTGCGTAAAATTGTGGAAGTTAAATGAATTACCTTGAATTTAAATTTCTTAAGACACTAAGATTATGAGAATTGACAAGGAATATTTTATCAACACTTTTCAGCAAGATTGTTTAATTTAAAAATAGATAAAAGTTAATAAAAAAAAGACTTCAAGATGAGACAAGTTTCTTCAAGACCAAGACAAGATTGCCTATGTCAAGGTTTTTTCGAGAACAAGACAATATTTTCAAAAATATTGTCTTATCTTGGTCTCATACAAACCCTAAGAATTACACTCATACTAATCATAAGAATTTTTTGCTCTCTTGTTTCGGATCATTGTGTCACCCAACTCACCTGTGCCAGCATGTTCTCGAATAGGAAAGTTCAACCGCCTGCTGCACTACATAAATCATTATTATTATTAGTCTGGTTTTTAGGAGCTAATTACCTCAATCGCACAAGCATGCCAGATGTTATAGCTTACCCGGAGTAGTCCCAGTTCGGAAGTTCGAGTTGGAGCCTAGTTTTCCCAGGAGTGTGGTACCTAGTAAGGATTCGTAGTAGAGCTTGAGCTGCTGTTTCTTGATGAGTAGTAGAAGGACTTGGATAGCTTACTGCCTATTCATACTTTTCCTTGATTATCATTCTGGCTGATTTTTACTAATTTTACTAACTTGTTGGGTATGCCTAGCATAACAAGTATGTGGTACATTTTAGTTATTATGACCGAGTCGTGTGCTTTCTTAAAATTTATGAATAGGTGGTGTACAACCTCGCAATATTCTCATTTTTAGGCACTCGCCCTATAGCCATACAGATGCTTTATATGTAATATGGAGCCTCTGTATGAAACACAATATCTATAAATACCATAAAGGCTGTAGTAGACGAATGAAGTAGGTGAAGTAGGTTTGACCAAAAAATTATTTTTGCGTCTAAATTGATATGTTGATTCTTATAGTTCAAAACAAATTTCTACACCGGTTAGAATATCTGAGCAGCTTTTCCTCCAATGGACGTATCCTGCACCCAAGCAAACTTGAAAGAATTTTTGACCAAAAATAAGAAAAATCCTTCGACACGCCATAACTCCAGGTAACCACTTTTCATGCCTCCAAAAATGTGTACACGTTCGTTATAAGATTCTCCTGACCTTTCCGAGAGGTTACACTAAATGGACTTTATATGCCACAATAAAAAATACAAATGTTAACTTTGCATAAAATACGAAATCAACGAAAAACCCCATGCAAAATACCATAACTCTACCTAAAACTATTTTCTATGACTCCAAAAAATGTGTACACATTCATTATAAGATTCTCCCGAACCTTTCAAACGTCTTCGCTGAATGGACTTATATAATCCGCAAAAAAATAAACCGATGCCAATTCATTGGTACTTAGCTTTCTCCAACCTGATTAAATGGTCCAATAAAAAATAATTTTTTTCTATTGAATTCTATGTTAAAAAGTTAAAACGACAAGTCCATTTTCTTAAATATCGAGATACATAGATTCAAATTTTTAAATGTCCATTTAAACCTATGTATATATAGCATAGAGAACAACAAATTATTTAAATTGTAAAGAAACTTAACAGTTTTTTGCATAACAAGTAATATTTTTTTCAATTAACAATAAAATTTGCAACACTATAAAATTGTTGATTAAATTTCTTTTTATGTATATAAAAATTGCATACTACTTTTACAAATAATACTTGTTTGTAATTTCGTCATTTTATTTCTGTTTATGAATAAGAAATGTATTCATTTAAAACAAAAATATCATAAAAATGAGAAAACCGTTATAAAACAAAAATTAATCGATAAATCTTAAAAATTCTTTTTCATTTAAAATCTTCATAAAAAATAGAAAAATATTAATTTCGAATAGTCAAGAAATTACCGCGAAATACCCAAAAAATAAGAGGATTTGACAAAATCGCGAGGAAGGGTCGGAAGAATCTTATGATAAGCACTTACGAATTTTTTGGGTATATTTTAATTTATTCTACCATGCGTTATGCCAGAAGGAACGGCGTTTTATTAATATTTCAAATCAGGGTTGCATACATTTTAATTAGTCAATTAACAATTAAAATTTAAAACGATAAATTTTAATTTTATTTTCTGTAATTCAAAATTAAATTTATTTTTAATGTAAACTATTCAAATTAAAATGTAATTTTTAATGAAAATTCATTAAATTCAGTTTTAATTTTTAATTTAAAATCATTAAATTAAGAATTTAAATAATTATTAATTAAAGCTTATTGAATTAAATTAAATGAAGTCCTTCTAATAGAAAATCGTGCAAAAGATCATGCCATATGCCTATGGCCACTTGCATGCTAAAGGAATATAATATAGGGCGCATATACGAATATATACGGCGAATACACTATAAAATTTCATTTATGAAAAAATTGATTTATATAAATCTTGAGGTAATCAAGGTTAGAGGAACGTTGTCATGATGTTTCTCAAACGTTGAAATACCTGTTTTCGTTACAAAAACAAAATGTTGAGAGGACGTTAATACGTGAATTTAATTACACTATAAAATTTCATTTATGAAAAAATTGATTTATATAAATCTTGAGATGGACCACCGATAGAGAAAAGCTGATAAAATATTACATCTTAGAAAGGTGACAGTTATCGACTAAGATATAATATATTTATTGATTTTCTATTAAATACATCGATGTCGTTATTTAATATTTTATTTATTTTATTTATTTAGTAGAAAGAAGATTCGTCAGTATCGTTTTAGTAACGTTCCCACAATTCGAAAGTGGGTATAACTCTTTAGTTGACTTTGTAGGAACAGTGTTCCCTCGACATTCCTTTTGCAACGAAAGCGAAAATCTCAATAGTCCAGCGACATCGCAACAACTATTCTGGAACCTTTAGTAGCAATATCGCATGGTTGCAAAAGAAGCATTGCTGGAACGTTCTCAGAACATATTGTGCTATCTGAGTGAGTAACTGTGTTCCTACATGTGTAGATAGTTGTGTGAGTAAATAGGAGATGTACGGGTGTCTTCGAGGGCGAATGAGTACGTGGATGGATGGGCGGGTGATTGAGTATGAGAGTGCTATGTGAGTGTGAGCGGGCTTATGGTTGTGTGCATGAAGAGAACAATAGGATAAATTAATCGTATATTGTTAAGACAGCATATGTTGCATTTTTGGTTATTTTACGTTATCGATTATTCGTTTCTAAATTCTCTACAATAATACCAAATATTCTGTAATAATTAAAGTATATATCAATACAATACAATACAAAGAAGCTATAGTAGCCATTTTTATATCTATTTAACCTAAAAAGATCAAAGCATTAATTCATAACCATTTTTTCTGAATTTTTTAATAAATCACTGACACATCGGAAGATTTTTATAATGTAATAATTCATTGTGCTAACGTAATATTCAAACTTCTTTGTATGTTGTCAACAGCAAAAAATCGATTTGAACAGTTTAGTTCGTACGATTAAATTACATACCCATTTTAAAAAGATATTCATAGTAAAATTATGAGTGTATATTGTTAAAAGTGTACAACTTTAATACTGAATATATCTGCAATAAGACCATGGATATTTAAAAAATAATTCAGTTACATCAAACTTTCATTAGAAAAACAAACTGCACCGTCTTAATTTATGAAAAACATGTTGAATTTTGTTATATCTCAGAAAACTAATATTTTAACTTATTCGCTATTTTAACAATACCAGTAAACCGGACTTTGAGCCATTTCTGTACTTTATTTCTACAAATAATGTAATTAAAAATTTTAATTGTGTAATCTCTGCCGTTTAATAATCCACTAATATTATCATTTTAAATTATCAAAATAAAAATCGAACTTAAATAAATGGTTATATGTTACTTGAAAAAGTGTGAATGTTTTTTTTTTATAAGAATAGTTGTAAGAAGATGATTGATAAATAAATACAACAGTTGAATAATGTAACTACTTGCGTAATAATGTACTTAAATTCATTTATATAAATATAGTAAATTATTTATTTTACAACAAACAAAAAAATAAAATATTGGCGTTCACAAACCATTATTCGATGACTTAATAGAATCTTTAGTACAATAATTTAAAAAATTGTTCAAAATAATGGAATGTGAAGAATGTAAGGTTTAAAGTAAGATTTAATGTCCTGTGACAATTATGTATTTGCTTAAAAAAATGTTAGGTGCGGTATTCATGATTTGGATAAAGAATATAAGTCGACGCTTCATTTATTGCGAATTTAACCGCTACTCGTGCAGCTAATCTCATGTAAACCAAACCCGATTCAGACCAGATTTCCGTAGGTCAAGTATAAGGAATCGGACGGGAAAACCTCGCTCGATCCTGGATCCGATTTGTTGTGTGGATGTCCGGACTACTGACATCCCACCCAACTACTGACACCCAAATCTATTTTATTATAAATAAACTATAAACTCTATCAAATAATATCTGAAAAAAATATATAAGCAATCCGTAACTGTTATTAGTATAATTAATAAACAAACGTGACATCTTTTAAAACGTTTAAAATTACATCTGTGTTCAGAGTGAACATGCGAATATTCCGAAATAGAGAAGACTATTATTTCTATATTAGAGCGATATGTGCAATAAAAATAGTTTAGGTAATATTTATATACCAGATATATCTACAAGATAAAAAAGAAGAATTATCCCAGGCATTTTATTTAATTATTGGACGGCAGCGTTAGGCACAAGCGTTTCAGACATTTTCGTATTACTGACATGTCAGTAGTTCGGCAAGAAAACGGCGCATTTGCCCAACTACTGATACTGCCGCACGAGTATTAGTGAGTACAATCTAACCTTCTTGGCTTCAGTGGTGACGTTCATTTTGAACGATGTTAACGCTTCCTGGGGAAAGATTTAAAATATTTGTGACAATACATTGAAAACTAATCATTTAGATACCTATACGTAAAAGCTTTAGTCCAATGTATACTTTAAGAATGTTATTTAATTAATAGATATAAAATCAAATATTATTATTATTTTAATATAAAGGTAAATACAACAATCTTGACTCTAAGTATCATTTTAATACTCGTCGCGCCATCTCTTGATACGCGACGATTACAAGCATGCAAGCTCACGCGAGAGCGAGCGTACTACGCATGTCTCGCGTCTATACTATATGTACGCTATACTATAGCTACTCGACTACAAGACTCCGATGTAAGCGCACGTATTGCCGACTAGGCTATCGCCGACTGTATATATATATTACTTCAATATATCTACTTTATTAATTAACCTCAGTGTCTTTATTACTCACCCACCCATTCCAACATGGTAGCAGAACATGGTTGGTAAGTTTTGTTTCATTATCTCCTATATTGACTCTCGAGTCGTATAGGGATAATAAGTAAAAACAAAAAAAAATTAAGTGAGAAAAAGTGAGGTTAGAAAAGTCACGTGGAAAATTAGTTAACGGTTGTTGTTAACAAAAGTGAATCGCATAGTGAAAAAATGAACAGTGAAATTAAAGGAGAAAATTTCTTAAAAAAATTATATGCTTGTGAAGCATGGAATTCGAATCGTGTCGAAAAACGAAAATTTTCAAGTGAAGAAAAATCAGTCTAGTAAAGTCAAAGTCAAAAAATATATGCTCAGTGACGAATATAAAATCGTCAGGGACTAAACAATGAGAAGATTTTTGAAAATTAATCAAGATTTAAGTCCGATGTCAGCGGATTAAAGTCGGCAAGTGAAAAACGTGGTGATGTGCTAGTATAGAACACGTGGTAAATTTTGAAGTTAAGCACATGTTTCTGTGGCTTAAGCAAAAAGTGAATCTATAGCACGAATTAGAAACTAAAGAAACTGTATGGAAAGAAAATATAAGAAATCCGATTAGAAAAATATTTTTGAAAGAAATCAAGAAAATTATTGTATTGAAAAATCAAGTATACGAGAATATACGTGTTAAAGAAGAAGATACAAATATGGCTAAACAAGCTAAAGTAGAAGACATTCTGATACCCATTTTTGATGGGATAAATTATTCAAATTGGAGAACAAGATTAATGACTTTGTTAGAGTATAAAGAATGTAACCAACCTGCAATCAGTATAATTACTGATGCATATAAAGATAAGGAAGTAGATTGGAAGAAAATGGATTTAAAAGCAAGAGCAATAATAATGAGTACAATCTCTGATAAACAATTAGAGTATGTTGGTGATTGCAAAACTGCTCTAGAAATGATAACAAAATTTGATAAGATGTATACGACTAAATCTACAGTTCTGCAAATTATATGCAGAGGAAAAATAGAGGAAATTAAATTAAATAATTACAACACGGTAGAAGAATTTTTTGTCGAGTTTGAGAAAACGACAAACGACTTTAAATCAGCTGGTGGAAAATTAGACGAAGCAGGAAAAATGAGATATTTGCTGAGAGCTTTGCCACCAAGCTACAGCTATATTGGGGACTTTATAGATGTTATTCAAGAAGATCAAAGAACCGTCGACTACGTGAAGTCAAATATCAAAGAAAAAATAATGACTAAAGCAGAGTCTTCAAATAAAAGCAATGTCAGTACCTTTGCAACACAGGCAAAAGGAAAATGTTTCAACTGTGGAAACGTAGAACACTATAAAAATGAATGTAAGAGGCCACAACAGCAGAGCAACCGGGGCAGAGGTTCCCAATTCAATCAAGGCCAACGAGGTCAACAGAGAGGCCACAACAGAGGTGGAGCCTACCAAGGCAGAGGTCAAGGACGAGGTTCAGGCCAACAGAAAGAAGAATCTTCAGGCGATCAACAAAACAACTATTCATCCGAGTCGTGGATAACACAAGTGTGTAGCTCGAATATTGATTATTTATCTTCTACTTCGAGTTTCGAGTCGGGGAGAGATAATAAAGTAAGCATGGTAAATCATGTAACGGGATATAATGAAAATAACGTTAATTATATTGAGATTGTTTGGATACTAGATAGCGGTTGTACTGATCATATTATTAACAGTGACAAATTATTTGATAAGTATATAGATTTGAAAAATCCTATAGATGTAAAATTACCAGATGGTACAATGCTAAAAGCAACAAAAGTAGGTACTGTTGAAACTTACTTCAAAACTTATTATAATGAAAAATGTGTCAATTTAAAAAATGTTTTTTATGTAAAAGATATTAAGCAAAATCTATTAAGTTTCTCAAAAATAGCAAAAAATTGTAAGTTGTAGCAAAAAATGAATATGCTAAAATATATAATAAGTCTAGAGAATTAATAGCTGTTGCCAACATAGTAGATAATTTGTATCTCATGCAAAGTCGTATAATTGAAAAGGAAAATAAACAAATGTATGTAAATACATTGAGATTAACCGATAAAGAGAAATGGCATAGGGCACTTGGCCATGTAAATTTTCAATATTTAAACAAACTAGTTAACAATAAATTACTAGAAGGTTTGCCAAATAAAATTGAAACTATTGAAACGAAATGTGCAAATTGCATAGAAAGTAAAATGGCAAACGTACCTTTTGCAAATAATAGATCTAAATCGACTGAAATTTTAGAGTTGATTCATACTGATTTGAATGGTCCACATAACACAACTGGTTATAGTGGAGAAAAATATTTTTTGACATTTGTTGATGATTATAGTAAATGCACTACAATTTTTTGTATAAAAAATAAATCAGAGACTGCAAGTTGTTCGAAAGAATTTATTAATTTAGTTGAAAATAAATTTATTAAGTAAGTAAAGAAAATACAATGCGATAATGGTAGAGAATATTTGAATCGTGAAATTTATGATTTTATAAAATCGAAAGGAATTGAATTATTGCCATGCCCACCCTACGTCCATGAATTAAATGGAGTAGCGGAAAGATATAATAGATCCGCAATGGGAGAGTAGTTAATGCTAGACATGTACAAATAGTTGAAGATAATACTCAAATAATTTGTTTAGAAAAACTTGATGATGAAAAAGACCGAGATTTGGAAAATAGAAAATCTATAAATGAATTTACTGAAAATGAAGTTAAATCAGAAAATGATGTAGATGCAAATAGGATTGATCAATCATCTCCTATTTCGATTCTCGAGTCGAGTAGGAATGAACAAAACGCTCGTAAAAATTTTGTGAACGATTTTACAAATGATGATACGGATAACGAAGAAAATAAAAGTAGAGAAAATTTGATTGTAAAAAGAACGTCGAATACAATGAAAAGTCCTGTAAATAAATTTGGAAATCCTGTAACAAATTTTATTTATGTAAATTACATCGATGCGAATGTACCGAATACATTTGAGGAGGCGTTGAACTCCAGCGAGTATAAACAATGGCAAATTGCGATGGACTCCGAAATAAATAGTCTTAAGAAAAATAATACATGGAAAGTTGTTAAAAGACCAAAAGACAAAAAGTCATTGATGTAAAATGGGTCTATAAAAAGAAAAATAATAATGTTTATAAAGCTAGATTAGTTGTAAGAAGATTTCAACAAAGAGAATACATTGAAAATATTTATTCACCAGTAGGTAAAATGCAAACTTTGAAAATATTATTGTCATACAGTTGTAAAGATAATTTATTCATTGAACAAATGGATGTCGAGACAGCCTTTTTAAATGGTGATGTAAAAACTGAAGTATATATTAATGAACCGAAAAGTTATGAAACATGAAACAATAAAGTTTGCAAATTGCAAAAGGCACTTTATGGATTAAGGGAAAGCCCAAGGGCTCGGTGTGATTGTTTTAACAAATTCGTAGAAAATTTAAACTTTGTTAGAAGCAATTATGATCACTGTCTTTACGTAAATAAATCCAATAAAGATCCAATATACATATTAGTCTTTGTAGATGATCTACTAATTTGTTGCAAAGATAAAGATAGAATAATCAAAGCAAAAGCTAGTCTAATGGAAAGATTTGCAATCAAAGACTTGGGAAAAGTTAAGAATTATATTCGTATTGATATAGATTATAGTGAAAATAGAGATAAAATTACTTTAAGTCAAACAAAATATATTAAATTTTTAGCTGTAAAATATAATTTAGAAAATGCAAAACTATATGATACTCCAATGGAGTCTAACCTAAAACTAGAACAAGCTAGTAAAATCGATGAAAATATAAAATACAGAAATTTAATTGGCGAATTATTATATATAAGTACAGGCACAAGGCCAGATATTGCGTACAGTGTAAATTATTTAAGTCGATACCAAAGTTGTTATGATCAAATGCATTATAAATATGCAATTCGAATTCTAAAGTATTTGTATAAAACCGAATACTTAAAACTAACTTACTGCGATAATGTTAATATCGAAATTCTAGACTGTATGGTAGATTTTGATTATGCAGGCGATAATATATATAGAAAATCTACAACAGGTTTTGTAATTAGATTATTTGGAAACTTAATTTTTTGAAAAACTCTTAAACAAACTACAGTCACAAAATGTTCTACTTTTGCCGAATACACTGCAATGTCAGAAGCAGTGACAGAAATATTATTTGTTAGAAATTTATTAAGCGAATCATTTAATGTAAAATTCGATAAACCGATTAAAATGTACGAAGACAATTCAGGTGCAATTGCTATTGCAAAATATGGAAATTTTACAAAAAACTCAAAGCACATTGATTTAAACTACGTATGTAAAAGAATCAAGATTGTTGATTTAAGGAGACGTGTTGTAATATAAAGGTAAATACAACAATCTTGACTCTAAGTATCATTTTGATACTCGTCGCGCCATCTCTTGGTACGCGACGATTACAAGCATATAAGCAGGCAAACGCACGCGAGAGCGAGCGTACTCCACATGTCTCGCGCCTATACTATATGTACACGCTATACTATAGCTACTCGACTACAAGACTCCGATGTGAGCGCACGTATTGCCGACTAGGCTATCGCCGACTGTATATATATTACTTCAATATATCTACTTTATTAATTAACCTCAGTATCTTTATTACTCACCCACGCATTCCAACAGTTATTATTATTTGGGAATTAAAGTAAATGGGTATCAATAGTCGTGGTGTCAGTAGTTGGGTCCGGCATATTTTCAGGGTGTCAGTAATAGCTCATGAGAATATTACTATTAATTTCATGAATTTATAATTAAAAATAATCTTTATTGAAATTGCAACCTCGTTTCTATTATCTACATATAATATATAATGATAAATAAATAGAAATATATATATATATATATATATATATATATATATATATATTTTTGTTTAGCAAATAGTATAATCGCTGCAATAATGCAACAATCAATCCTTGTGGGTGTCAGTAGTCGGGACATCCATCCTATACCATTTTTAATACGATACGGCCTAAAAATAGCGTTTGGCTCATTTGGATTTCAGATGACAGAATCCCTAAGTCCTAGTGAAAAAATTTGACATTGTGGTCAGGTAAGTTCAGATCATTAGCGCGAAATGCAAAATAATCGAAATTCAACAGGTTAGGTAATCGGGCGGAGTCGGATGGGTTTGAAAACACCCCACCGCATTTCGTGCCAACGATCTGAATTTAGTTAGCGATTCTATCATCTGAAATCCAAATGAGCCCAACGCTATCTAGAAACATACGCCCGAATCCGACCCGATTTTCGTATGTTAATCCCCAGCAAAGAGAAAATTATTTATCTCCTTTTCGTGTACTCTTTAATATGATTTATTTTTTTTAAATTTATTTACAGACGTTATTATATGATTATCTGTAACAGAAATATAAAAATAATAATAAATTTAGAAAATTTTCAAAACATATATTAATGTTACACGTCAAAGTTCAGATTTATATTTTTATTATACGTAAGTATTTAATATCTTTTATACCATTATTTTTACGAAAAGATTTATATAATTAAAATATGGAATAGCTATCAAGGAGATAATAAATACGGACACGATTTCTAACTTACCAATGCAATTTTTTGTATATCTTTTTTTCTTTTTTTCTCTTTTATATAGATAAAATAAAAGAGATATTTATCAAAAACATGTAAAGTACTACCTTACCGGTCTTATAGTTTTATAATTTTCTCTCGATATTAAACTTCGAATTCATACCACAAATCTTCAGTTAAATTTTTAAAGGTTTTTATTCATTATTGTAGGAGAAAAATGTATTCAAAAATATACAAGGTATAGATAAATATTTTTATATTTTTTAATTTTTTTTCTCAAACAGTTAGCAATAAAATTTCATGACAATTTAAAGAAAATTTAATTTTTCATTTAATTCAAAATTCACCAATAACTGTTAAAATTTATTTAAGAGGACGCCAGATACCGACAGCAGATTTCTACTGTTCCACCCATATTTTTTTATGTTTTGTTATTTATTTCTTTATTTAAATAATAATGATTTGATGAACATAAAACTAAACTTTTCCCTTTTCGTTTAAGAACAATAAATATTAATAAATATTATAAGTCCCAAAAAAGTACCTAATTTGTTTTTAAGGAAATACAAAAACAATTACTGATTTGAGATTGTAGATAACATTTGGTGATTTGAAATCTATCTTAATTGACTGTCGAAAACTTGCTTAGACAAGGACAGCAATAATCGCCGGTCACTTAATAATTTTAATTAAACACAGTATAAATGTGTTGGTATTTAAAAACATTACTAGTATAAATGATTTATTTGTAGTTGAAATTTAAATAAGGAGATGTTAATTATCCACGGGATACCTACCTTACCGGCTATTCGCGCTTATAAATTTTACTCTATAATAAATAAATATGAACTTTGTAATTAAAATTGTAATAATAACAACAATAATAATAATCACAATGATAATAACTAAATTAATAAAAGTAGTAGTACCATTTATCATACTAATTGTTATATCTAGGTTATTTGAGTCAATTACTGTGCCCTGCATCGTTTCCTGTACCCTTCAATATGTCCATCTAAATAAAAAAAAATTAAAATTGTACAGTAACTAGGTGAAATAATACATTTTAATATCAATTATTAATATTATTATTTCACCGAATAACTTTGATTTCATATTTGTCTTAAATACAAATATCGAAGGGCACAGTAATTGGTTCACTTGCTCTATTATATTGTATATTACTTTTAAAACAATAATGATAGTATATAAACATGGAAACATTACTAAAATAATACTTTAATGTTAATAAAAATATGTGATAATTTCAATATAATGGACATCTATCTTGGCGACATGTTAAGTCAATATTACTTAGTAGATGATAGGAAATACTAGTTAGATTCCGACGTGTTATCCGCCACATTTCCTTGCTTTCAAAAAATTAGGAGTTCGGACGAGATTCAGGTACGGAATTCGTGTCTTTTACGTAAGAATCATAACTTCAAAATAACAAAGTGTGGACCTTAGAATATTAGACCGGATTCAGGCAGGGAATCCGTGAGTCCTGCTCAATACGAGGAAAAGACGGGGAAACCGGGTCTGAATCGGGGCTGACTTCCGTTGGTCCGAAAATCGGGTCGGGTCGGGGCTAATCGCGGGGACGCTCTCTGAAATTCCTGCAGTGGTATATGAATAATGTGACATTGTTAGCATGTCTAAAGCACTGTAACTTTATTAATAATAGGTGAATTGTGAACATTCGAAACAGAATGCTAAAGCACTTTGCTTCTTTCAGCAAACCTTGTCCTCGAGTGTGCTTCGCAGGACTCGAGATGTGATGTCCTTGCCATCTACCACCAAGGACATCGACCTTGGCAATTTTAGCCAAGCACCTGGCTCACCTGGCAGTCAGCAGGGGCTCTCATCGCCCCGCCTAGCACTACCGCCCAGCTGCGAGGTCCTTTGGCATGGTACCTGACATGCAATCTGGTCTAGCTACCAGCTAACACCCTCGTCGCCTGCTCTAGAGGCGACATAGCGAGATCGGAGGCTACGCCGGCGAACTGTGCACCCATGCGCTGTCGCTGGCCTCCCTTCACCCAGCAGAGGACTTCGACTGCTCTTAGAGTGGCACTCTCTGCACGTGGAGCGGTACTGCACAGCTCAGCCGTCAGCACCATGTCCAGCGAACTGTGCGCATAAGCGCTGTCGCTAGACTCTACTGCAACGGGCTCGAGTCGCTCTCTACAGCGACACTCGCTGCATGGAGGGCGGCAACGTTCCGCTCAGCTGCCATCATCACCAGCGGGTTTGAGCTGCCTCATCTGCGAGGCCGCATTCGTCACGGAGGGTGGCACCGCTCCGCTTAGTCGCTCGATTTACGCTCGAGGGGTCGAGCACCACCATCTTCGTCGCCAGTCTGTGGGACAGGCTACAACGTCGCCTGTCAAGCTGCATCTTCTACAGGTCCTCGACCGGCAACGTACTTGACCGCCTAGACTAAGCGGCCACGATCGACCTGGCTGAGGTCCAGTCAGCAGCTGCTACCAAGCAGCTCCCGCGTTCGTCCTCGGCGGGCGTACCATCAGCTGATCTCCAGCTACGCTGTACAATCTATGCGTCTATAGAGGGACAGCGCTCTATCGTTCTTCATAAAGGCTCCAGCTACTACACGAAGAGCTCATGAAGACCTCACGAAGATTATACATTTGACTCTTACATACACATCGAGTCACTTTACTCCTCTGCTTTCTCTATTCATTCTGCTCTCTTCTACACATTTTAGCCATCAAGAGCCGTTTAAGTCGCCTACTGTATCTGTCCCTTCATTGAAGGACTGCCCATTAGTTGTATTGCCTTACGGCGAAGAATCAGCCTCAGAGCAGCCAGCTGGTTGCCTGTCACCCTGATCTCCAAACTGCTCCAGCTAGCAGCAGTCAGGGCTCCACGGCGGACAGCCAACCTTGGCATACAGCGACGTGACTTTAGCAGCAGAAGACAAACACCGTCTTCTACCATGTTCTACTCACAACGAGGCGGGCGGTATGTTGAGGCCGTTTGCACTTGCAGAGTCCCTATTATATTTCATATTTTCGCGCGCACTGTGTTTCCCTCTCTCGCAAGATCTGAAACGCTCGCTCGCACGATTTTTTGCGAGAAAGGACACAGGTGCGCGCTTTCTCCCACTCTTCTTCCTTCCTGATTTCGGCGAAGCGAGAGCAAAAACTAATTGTTCTCGCTGAGCTAGCTCTCTTCCAGCTTGACCGCGACTATGGCAAGTTCGGGGCCTTTACGCGCATCGCGGCGCCTGTTTTCGCGACTGCGTGTAAAGTCTACTTTCTTTTAATTATACACTAACAAGTACATATTAAGGCAACATGTAAATAATTGATTTTAAGAGCAACTGTAAGTGCTCGTTTTATTATATTGATTTCTTAATATTAACATTAGTGTAAACCCTATTTACTCTCCTACAGACTCCGCAACCATTCACCCGCTACACGTGTTCTGGGCTATCTATTTTAAGTGTCCTAAAGCTGCACTTTCGCACGACGCTATTACCGCGCTTATAAGTAAATTTATTCTTATTTTAAATTCTTGCGATTTGCGGGCTAGCGCGCGAACAATAATTCTTTCTAAAAATAAGTCAAGGAATCGAGGTTTTTTATATATATAAAATATTTTTTATTTCAAATAAATGCCTTGTAAAAAAAATAAATAACTGCACCTTTCCAACACTATTAGATACCTATATAAAAACAAGAAAAAACATCTACAAGTTGTTCTTTGAATCTCTTTTGCAATATGCAAGTTTTTAAACCGCAGGAATTACTATTTGAAGATTTGCCTATATATCCTCGGTCAAGTTTGGGTCATAGTAATGCATGATCATGCATGAACGTTTGTGATGATACATGTTTATTTATAAACATATCTGAAACCGAATTTACTTCAGGTCAAATTACGGGTCCTGGGCATCATTTTAGGATATCAGAAATCACCACCTTTAGCCCTATCAAAATCCATTTCTTAAGAGTTACATACTCTCCTTGTTAGTGATTTTTCATACCTGCTAATTATAAATAAAAGCATGACTTTTTATTAAAAATAGTTCTTACCCCATATCCTGCAACAGGACCGATACCATGACTTAGGTAAGGATCAGCATATTCACGCCCATAACTAAAAACAAAAATAATGCTTCATTTAATGAATATTCTCAATTTACTAATATATCTTTTCTAAAATTTTGTATGAATTATCTTCTAAACAATTGAGTAATTATAAGATATTGAAAATCAAAAGTAAGATTAATTGCAAATTTAAAAATGATGTAAATAAGAATAGTCTTTCTAAACGTCAATGCCTAGAATTACTATTATCTATAATCTAAAAGAAACACAACATTGCACTCTCTTGAATCATTAAATAGTGTGGATCATAAAAGATATTTACATACAAAATATTCATAAATTAAATATACATAGCTTACATAAAAAATCAGAAGAATTCTTTTACAAAATTGTCAAAATCAATAATGCATTAGTCAATTACTCAACTGATTTAAACAAATGTAAAATAAATCATTGATCAAAGGATAGGATAAGGAAATCGAATGTTACTAACACTTTAAGGTTTGGTAATGAATTGATCAGAACAGGTAAATGTTTTGGAATGTTCTAAATTATCTCGTCTTTTACTAACTGTCCGACCACGCCGTCGAGTCTTTCTGAAATAGTAATAAATTTTTAAGTTTTATAAACTATAAAGCATGCACTACATACATACATATTTTAGGCGCACAATAAAGTGTAAATTACAACACTAAAAATATTGGTCTTTTACTGTAGTAAAATAACAGTAGAATAGAATTATGACGTTGTTTACTGTTTGTGCAAATAATATTGTTGAATATATATTTTATATTTTAATATGAAAATTTAATAAATTAACTCAGAATTTGTTTATTGAAAATTACTACTTTTCAGTGCTAATTTAAGGGGGCAATTATTATTCTTTTTCGGAGACCTAATCGATTTTTTGAAAAAATTTTATTTTATTATAACGTCTAAAAAATTTTAATAAAAAACACGAATTAATTCGAGAGTAGTTAACCTGTTTTTGAACAATGTATAAAAAAGGTTACATTTTTTCTTATAGCTACAAAAAGAAAATTTTCTAATTAAAACTATAATGAAATTAACGGTCAAAATTACCGTGAATTATGATAAATTTGGGACATTCCGACTTTCCGGCACTTTTTACTGATATTTTGCTATAAATACCGCACTGAATGGTAAAATTTGCATGATTTGAGAAAAAACCCTATTCATGTAACTAAACTTTAATGACATTTAGCTGAGATTCCATAGACCTCATAGAAAGAAGACAACTGATGAAGGACTAGCTTAGATTTGATAATTTATTTAATTAGCCCTGGAACTAACTTATACCATTGGGTAGCAACAATCGTATACAATAGTTGATTACAAAATATACTAAAAACATAATAAAAACGTATATCGAGATAGCAAAGTAAATAAGATAAATTATTATTGAAGTATGTATGTGGAAGGGAAGTAATGTTTTTGTTTTAAAGAAATATTTGACACTGATTCTACCATCCATTTCGTTGTATAACTTTATATATTCCACCAGTCTGTTAGTTTTTATCTAAGTTTTTATAAAAATTTCCTTGAAATATCGTGGCTGACACCCTGGCGAATATTTTGTAAAACAATGGCTAATGATCCGGAGACACAATTATGTTATGAAAAAAAATTAGCAAAATTATTGGAAAAATTGCAAGACTGTGGAAAAATTGTAGTATGTTTATTTTACATTAAGTTTTCTCAAAAAAAAAAAAACATTTCCCGATGAAAATTCTAAAAAAAATTTTATGGGAATTCTTTTGCTTTTGTATAAAATTGTCTATAAAATAAAAATGCCATGATTTTACAATTAATTTTTCAAACCAATTTTTATAACAAAATCGTGACCTGTACTTTACCATTACCCACGGTTTATCCACCTTCTTGTTGTATCATACAGTAATGATATCCCAAAAAATTACGTTACGAATTTTCTTCTTCCTACATTTGATTAGTTCATCTACAGAAAACCGCTGCTAACTAATTTAGCAGAGTAAAACTTCTAAAAAGTATTTATAAATGGGTTTCAGCAATTTGTGAATGCTTTTTTGCAAGAATTTTTTTTTTCAATTTTTTGAGATTTCCCAGCTTTTGTTCAGTCAAAAATAACTTAGGCACTCAATGCAAGATCAGAAATAGTCTACTTCGACCTGATGGACAAATTTATTTTGCAGAATTTTAAGAAAAACGAAGTAAAGTAACGTTTTTTTAAAGGAAAGGTAGGCAGTAGAGAGTAATAAAAGCCAGTTATTAAAAAATGCTACAAAAATCATATTTCTTTCGAAAGCAGTTTTAAAATAATTATTATACATAGACGTCGAATTGATATTATGTACATTTAAGAATATATGCATATTTTGTCTGTACCTTATGTAAGAAGAAAATAAAATATGATTGTTTCATTTTTCAAAAATTCTTTTTTATTAAAACAAATGCTTTAAAATTTAAGTTGTATGCTTTTACACGGATAAACCTACAAAATTTCTGAGCGAAATACAAAAACGTTCAAACGTTATGATGTCCACAAATGTGGTCATACATGATGCATGCTCAAAAATTAATCGTACTTCTTTAACAAAAATAACTTTAAAGTAATTGTAAGATATATAAATTGTTAGTAAATTATGTTTTCTTTATTAATAAGTTTACATTTTTTACATAACCAATACACAGACAAAAACAATTGTTTAATTAAAAAATTTTGTTAAATAAGCACTAAATATTAATCAATTGGATTTAAAATCTAATCAGTTTTACGTTTAACCATACTCATTTGCATAAATATAACAGTGACAAACACGACTAGTTGATCATTGCCATTCGAACGATTTTTCGCGATACACGCGAAGCGATTTTTTAAATCCAAGATTTTTATGAATCTCGATGTTTTTAAAGTTGCTGAATAAGATTATGTAGAGTTTTAAAAAACGTTTGTTTTTGTGTATCTATGTGTGTATGTGTATGTACGAAGTAAAATTTTGTGGCCCCCATAACTTTCGAATTCATTTGTATTTCGGGCTGAAATTTCTCAGGTATCTCACGTATTGCTCAGCATAAAACTAATTAGATTTTGAAGCCAATTAATTAATATTTAGTGCTTTTTTTAATAGCATATACTGGCATTACTGCCCTAAAGGTGACTCCTACATAATATATAACGCACTAAATGATCATTGATTATATTTTTTAGTGCTTTACTGAAATATTTTAATATGAGAGAAAATATAATATGAAAGTAAGGCTTATTACATGACGTAACAAATTTTTTTAACAACATTTGTGTTATTGCAAAAGTAGATATTGTTAACTAATGAAAATGGAGGACTTTAGTATTTTAGACTCACGGCGATTTTTTATTCTTAATACGAATTAACAATAGATGGTCCCAGTTTGTTCCTTGGATAATTCTAGGGAGTCTTACAAAAATAAAAAAACCGCCGCCAATCCATTGGCACTTAGCTTCCTCAAACTAAATAAATTGTTACAGTGTGAATTTCATTATTCTAATACACTAATTTTAAATTGCTATATCTATTTATAATTAATAGCTCAAAGAAGGTGTGTTTTCTATCATTGATTGTTTGTCAAACGATAAATTATAAAAAATTATTGATGTCAAAAAATCGTAAAATAAAAAAATCGTTATGAAACAAAAACGAATCGATGTATCTTTAATCTTTTTTCTCACTTCATATCTTCATCAAAAAAAAAATAAAAATTCATTTGTTTAATAAAAAATGATTGTGTCATTCTCGAGATATAAGCAATCAAATTTTAAAAAAGGAATGTTCAAGCTGAATTTATTCTAATTTTTATAAAAAACTTTCTTCAGGTGGATTAGAATCTGTAAACAGGTGTATTTTTTTAAATGACGTAATAAGAACAGCGAAACAGACAATTGTACCCATTCACACACTCTTTATCTCACACATATTAATATGTATTAATTCATCTTAGCATATGAAGATGTCAGTATGATGAAGAAAAATAAAATAGTAAATAGCCCATCCTCTTCCAACTAGCATATAATTTCGATAACACAGGACCACAATATGAAATCGGGGCGGAGCATTTCTGATCTCAATTAATCTTTATGTTTTTGGGGTCGCTGATCACGATTCTGGTGTCCATATGACCCCAGCACGTCTGGTTCAAGGTCAAACCCCTTAAATCGGTATGATTTTTTTGACTCCGGATTCTGAAAGAACGGAAAATTCTACGTCTAGATAGGCTTTGACCTTTTCGTCCAAGTGACCCTTAAGGGTCATTTGAAGGGGATTTGGAGGTCAAATCCTTTTCTCGAACTTTTAGACTGATATTAAGGCAAAAAATGGGTCTGTTTTGATATAGATGCTAGTGAAATGAACAATTCTTGAATCTCGAAAATATTATGCATTTCTTGCTTTTTGCGAATCACATGTAAGAAGAAATAAACATTTGCTTTGCCTACAATCTGGCAAGAGTGAACAGATTAAATCACGAATTGCTGTTTCTGCTTGACCAATATATTTGGGTACAATAAAAAGAATGATTGTGCAATATCCTATGCATCTGTTCAATCTGTAACTTGAATGGTTTTAGTCATTACTGGATAGGATGAAAGAAAGCATCAGATGTCTATTGACGAAGTCTCTAAAATAGAAACTCATCACATAGATAAGAATGTCATTTCAAGAATTTAAAGATCAGCAATACGTCGATTTGAATGAATCGCAAGAATTTGACGGTGGTCAACGCGAGAATGCCCACCGTTTTAATCAAGATGAGCTCAGAGCTTTGGTTCGGGACGCAGGTCTTTCGAAAGAGATTTCCGAACTCTTAGCTTCATGATTAGAAGAAAAGAATTGTTAGTTCCCGGTACTTAAGTCAATTTTTATCGTGATTGAGATCGTCCATTTCGGAAATTTTTCTCACAAGCAAAGGTTTTGGTTCCTTGTAATTCTGTTGCAAGTCTCATGAATGAATATGGATGTATTGAACGAAATAGCTAGTGACTGGCGACTATTTATCGATTCATCGGCAAGAACTTTTGAAGCGGTCTTGCTTCAGGATGGACACGTGTATCCTCAACCGGTTGGCTATTCAGTATCCTCAGAGGTGGCACAAAGTATTTATTTTTTCTTGTAAGTGTACCAATCATGCACGAGTTCAACGTTTGGTAAAAAAAGTTTGGCCACTCAGGCAAGATTTAACTCTAGGATCTATGAATATTTTTAAAGAGGCTCTCCTTTCTAGTCATTATGTCATCCTTTCACCTTTACCTATCAAACTCGACTTATTTAAATAGCTTTTCAAACAATGAGGGTATTAGAGAGTGATGTTTTTATGTATATATTCGACAAATTTTGCAATATTTTTAAAGCAACAATCAATGAAGGTGTTTTTGGTGATTCTCAAAACAGGGAACTATTGAAGGATGCTAAATTTGGAATGAGAATGACAATAAGAGAGCAGCTTAGATTTGTTACGAAGAAATTAATTCAAAAATTTGTGAATTAAAGAGAAAGGTAGGATTTTTAATCAGTTTAAAGATTTATTTCTTTCATTCACACATTAATTCCCTGAAAAGCTGAGTTAGGATCAGAGCGAGAGATTTCAGTAAGACTTGAAGGACTGAAAGAAGACATAGAGGTGTATGGTATGTGAACACATCAGACTATTGATGGTCTTTTAAAAATAGACACATCAAATGTACATAAAAACATGTCTTCGTAGATCTTTTGTGAATAAATGAACACGTTTTATATAGATGTAATAAAAAATGAACATCAATATACAATATACAATATATCTTTTGTATGATAATTTATATATATTAAAAAGAAAATCAAATTTATTTTTAGATAAAATTAGGTTTCTAACCTTTCGTATAAAAGCCGAAAAGCGTAATTTACAAAGAAAAACATTGGCTTGGATTTCATTGGGAAATTTCAATTCGTTTTTAAAATATTAAAAAAACATGATTTTTGGGGGTGAATTATAAGGGTGTTTTTTTTTCCCCAAATGGTCGTACAAGTATGTATGTATATATTTGTTACGTTTTCTTCATGTTTTACAATATATTACAAAATTAAGTAAATTATTAAGGCCTATGTCAGGAAACTCGTGTTATGGGGTAGTTACCCCTTTAAATAATTTTTTTGTGAAAACTCCCGGGACCGGTCAACTTTTAATTTTAATATTGTTTATAATAGACCGATTTTTTATAAGATTCGGTTAATTAAGAAATTTCTGAAGAAAGAAAAAACAAAATAAAGTCATATTTACCCTTATAAAAAATAAGGGATGCAACCCTTCAGAGTGAAAGTGATTACCACAGAAGTGCATTTCGATAAGAAACAAATTGGCGTCGGTTTCATCGGAAAGTTTCAATTCGTTTCTGAGATATTAAAAAAAAACTATTTTTGTGGGTAAATTTTAAGGGTGGTTTTCACCCCTTAAATCGCCGAATTAGCACGTAAAAAAAATACGCGTCTAATACTTTTTGATGTACTACATATCACAATATCAAGAAAATAGGTGAGGTACACCTCGGGTAGTTTCCTTGTCCGTAATCTTAAAAGAGGAATACAATAATCTCCATTTTCTACTTGAAAAATTGAAGTACCATACTCATAAGTGGCAAGTAGTTGGAGATTTTAAAGTAACCAGTATTATATTAGGTCAACGAAGCGGAAACATTAAGTATCCATGTTTTCTTTCTGAGTGGGACAATCGTGCCCGAGATCAACATTATATAAAATAGGATTGGCCACTCAGGCAGGAATTAATTTTAGGATTTAAGAACATTATTAAGGGGGTAGTCTGCTTTAGGTCCCGAAAAAAAGCGTTTTTTCAGAGATTTTTTTGTAAGGGAAGGAAATGAAGTCGGTAAACGAAATTTTGAGAACATAATGTACTATATTTTAGCCTTAATAAACAATTTTTGTTATTAAAAAATATTAAAATTTCTTCAAGTTATGACCATTTTGCCGGAGCGCCTGGAGTCTGCACTTTCTAATCGGTGCCGGTGATGGAGGTCGTGCGGTGCGTCTGAAACCGTCGAGACAAAATTTTTTTAATTTTTATAAGTTTCTTTTCTATATGAACTCAAAGAATACCCAAGAAGTTGTCAAATTCCAAATTTTTTCGAAGTTTGAAAAAAAAAATCAGTTTTTTGAAAAAAAAAAATTCACTTTAAGTTGCAAAAAAAGTAGTTTAAATAATACTTTTGTCCAACTTTTTTAGTTAAAATAGAAGATAATTTAATACTGATACTAGATCACATTGATTTTTTCGATCAGACGTATATTCTTTTTGCTATCACCGGCACCGTTTTCTAAAAATCGTAAAAATCAAAACTCGAAAAAACGCGCTTTAAAGTTTTCGGTCCAAAAAAATATAAGTTTTTGAGTACTTACAGTAATTAGAGGTTAATCAGCTATCCCTGGGCCATACATTAGTCCTTCCTCTTCTTCAAAAAACTCGTTTTAGCTGAGGGTTTCCAATATTCGGGCTGTACGAGCCTTCTCGCTAGAAAATGATGCGCGCCGGTTCTCCCGCGTTATGTGCTCAGCATCGACGGCGTCAGCAAAATTTTTGCACTGCTGCCCGATGATGATATTTAGGAGCTGCATGGTGGAAAGTACAGCAGAGTAGCCCTCGTTAAAAATGCCTGCAGCCATATATGCTGCAATTTCGACGATTTTATAGCCGGAATTCAAATGTTTCGGACTTAGGCGCCACACAATCGAATTGAACGATTTGTTGGAATTTTGAGTGTCACCGCCTAAACACCGCCTCATTAAATCGTCATTTGAGAGCTCTTCATAAATTGGACGAATGTGCTTCTCCACGGTTTCATCGATTAATCTCGCCGGATGTTTGTAAGATGCAAGATTATTCGACGCTTGAGCCTTGCGCCATTCGCACCAATTCTCGGCGCCTTCTGGACAATTTTCATGCCGACGATTTTCATCCGTGAAACAGTAGTGGTCTAATGTTGCTATAATAGCTTTCTTCATACCTTTCACTGAATCAATATTTCGACGAATTGCCAGACCGTAGTATATCGTCAATTTCTTGATTACACTCTACGTTAGCCACGTCTTTCCTCCGAATTTCTCGGTTTTTCTTTTATTACGTAAATGAGTACCCATACGCTTTTGCACGTGTCCAACACACTCATTTTTCGTCACTGTGCACTCGTCCCCGTAAGGATTGCTATTTAAGATTCCAGTAAAAGTTTTGGAGTCGCCATCGCCGATATAATTAGTGTACATAACTCCGAATTTCTCGACGGATCTCGAAAACATCTCCATTATGGAATCCACCTCCATCTTCCCTGCCGAACCTGCATGATTTGAGGAGCATGAGTCTTTATGATTCTCATACCACTTCTCAAATGCGTTTTCGTCCAAAGTATTTTTACTTATGGCACACGAATGACAATTTTTTTATCCATCCAATATCCACTTTTTAAAATTAGATCGATTACTTTGCCACTGTAGTATCCGATGAGCGTTGTTACAGCGTACAAGGAAGTATAACCGCGCTTTTTCCACGATCCATCGCCCGAAACCTTCAAATGATTCGCAGGTCTATCATGTTCAACGTTTTTTTTCTTTTTCTTCCGTGACGGCTTTTTCGCAGGTGGTCTTGAACATTGTCTTCGACGCTACGTGCAAATGCTCAACCATTTTTTGGTAAGTAGATTTTGCAAAACCTGCAGACATATCCATAAGGCCCCAGAATACGTTTATCCCTTCTCATCCGATACCAAGAAGCCTCATAACAAAAACAATTCGTCTGTCGATTGCGTAGCCGGTATTTGTCAATGGTCCTGACTGGATTTCGCGTCGACCACACATACACTGGACAATAATTTGAAATCCTAGGCCTCGATGACCGCTTTCTGCAAACGTTAATTTTTGCTTGCATGATCTGCAAATTGCGATTTCCGAAATGGCGAGAAACACAGATATAAATTCAATAATGCGGTAGCAGTGCGCAGAATGAATAATGACATCATCGCTGCTTGCTGTCGTTAACTTCTGCTCACTGCGGCTCGTGTACAAGTCTCCGTCGTCCGATGAAACACTTGTAAAACTTGTAAAAGCTTGACATTTCGATGTGTACTCAGCAAAATCAAAAGTGAAACTGAAAGCTGACGCTACAAACAGCAGTGCAGAAGCCGATGCCGAGAGCTATAGTATACCGTTATATTGTATACCGTTCTCCCTACTACTACTCAACACAGACCTTCTAGAAACTCCAAATAATGTTTCAAAGGACGGTTGGACCTTTTCAGGTATATACGAGTATAGTTGAATAATAGAATACATCGAGGGGCGGAGCGCGCGCGCTCGGGTCTGCCCGAGCATTCGCACCTGCTCGATGCTCGGCCACTAAAACTGCTCTAGCTTCGGAAATATGTCGAATTGGCCTCTGAAATTTTCAAGACATATTCTACAATAGTTTTTGAATAGATTTAAGACAAAAAAAATTGATTTGTTGAAGCCGGTAAAGCAGACTCCCCCCTTAAAGAAAGTATCATTCCTAGTCATAAAGTCATCCTTCCTCCTTTACATATCAAACTTTGTTTAGATAAACAGCTTATCAAACCAAAGAAGGTATTAGAAAGTGATGCTTTTATGTATCTATTCGATAGATTTTCCAATATTTCTGAAACGAAAATCAATGAAGGTGTTTTTGATGGTCCTCAAATAAGGGAACTGAAATTTGAAATGAGAATGACAACTATTGAAAGAGCAGCTTGCAATAGTTTCAAAGAAATTTAAAAATTTTTTTTTGGCAAATAACAAAAATCCTGTTTATAAGAATATTGTTGACAATCTATTGGAAAACTACCGAAAGATGGGATGTTTAATGAATTTAAAGATCCATTTTTTGCATTCACACATTGATTACTTCCCACAAAATCTGGGGGACTTCAGTGAGGAGCAGGGTGAGAGATATCACAAAGATTTGAAAGAGTTTGAGAAAAGATATCAAGGTGTTTGGGATGTGAACATGATGCCAGACTATTGCTGGTCCTTAAAAAGAGATACATGAAATGTGCATAAAAGAAAATCTCTTCGTAGATCTTTTGTATACAAAAGAACACGTTATTCATGAATAAAATCTGCTGGACATATAACAATAATATCATATAAAACAACAGCGTAAGGGTTCAGTTACGTGAATTCAAAAGTCATATAAAACGTGTTCATTTATTCACAAAAGATCTACGAAGACATGTTTTTATGTACATTTGATGTGTCTATTTTTAAAAGACCATCAATAGTCTGATGTGTTCACATACCATACACCTCTATGTCTTCTTTCAGTCCTTCAAGTCTTACTGAAATCTCTCGCTCTGATCCTAACTCAGCTTTTCAGGGAATTAATGTGTGAATGAAAGAAATAAATCTTTAAACTGATTAAAAATCCTACCTTTCTCTTTAATTCACAAATTTTTGAATTAATTTCTTCGTAACAAATCTAAGCTGCTCTCTTATTGTCATTCTCATTCCAAATTTAGCATCCTTCAATAGTTCCCTGTTTTGAGAATCACCAAAAACACCTTCATTGATTGTTGCTTTAAAAATATTGCAAAATTTGTCGAATATATACATAAAAACATCACTCTCTAATACCCTCATTGTTTGAAAAGCTATTTAAATAAGTCGAGTTTGATAGGTAAAGGTGAAAGGATGACATAATGACTAGAAAGGAGAGCCTCTTTAAAAATATTCATAGATCCTAGAGTTAAATCTTGCCTGAGTGGCCAAACTTTTTTTACCAAACGTTGATCTCGTGCATGATTGGTACACTTACAAGAAAAAATAAATACTTTGTGCCACTTCTGAGGATACTGAATAGCCAACCGGTTGAGGATACACGTGTCCATCCTGAAGCAAGACCGCTTCAAAAGTTCTTGCCGATGAATCGATAAATAGTCGCCAGTCACTAGCTATTTCGTTCAATACATCCATATTCATTCATGAGACTTGCAACAGAATTACAAGGAACCAAAACCTTTGCTTGTGAGAAAAATTTCCGAAATGGACGATCTCAATCACGATAAAAAATGACTTAATTACCTGGAACTAAACAATTCTTTTCTTCTAATCTTTAAGCTAAGAGTTCGGAAATCTCATTCGAAAGACCTGCGTCCCGAACCAAGGCTCTTAGCTCATCTTGATTAAAACGGTGGGCATTCTCGCGTTGACCACTTTCAAATTCTTGCGATTCATTCAATTCGACGCATTGCTGATCTTCAAATTCTTGAAATGACATTCATATCTATGTGATGAGTTTCTATTTTAGAGACTTTGTCAATAGACATCTGATGCTTTCTTTCATCCTATCCAGTAATGACTAAAACCATTTAAGTTACAGATTGAACAGATGCATAGGATATTGCACAATCATTCATTTTATTGTACCCAAATATATTGGTCAAGCAGAAACAGCAATCCGTGATTTAATCTGTTCACTCTTGCCAGATTGAAGGCAAAACAAATGTTTATTTCTTCTTACATGTGATTCGCAAAAAGCAAGAAATGCATAATATTTTCGAGATTCAAGAATTGTTCATTTCACTAGCATCTATATTAAAACAGACCCAATTATTGCCTTATTGTCAGTCTAAAAGTTCGAAAAAAGGATTTGACCTCCAAATCCCATTTTAATGATCTCTAAGGGTCACTTTGACGAAAAGGTCAAAGCGTATCTGGACGTAGAATTTTCTGTTCTTTCAGAATCCGGAGTCAAAAAAATCATATCGATTTAAGGGGTTTGACCTTGAACCAGACGTGCTGGGGTCATATGGACACCAGAATCGTGATCAGCGACCCCAAAAAAATAAAGATCAACTGTTTCGACGCCTATTTCTTGCCTTAATATCAGCCTAGAAGTTCGAAACAAGGATTTGATCTCCAAATGTCCTTCGAATAACCCCTAAGGGTCACTTTGACGAAAAGGTCGAAGCGTGTCTGGACGTAACATTTTCCGTTCATTCAAAATCCGGAGTCAAAAAAATCATATCAATCGATTTAAGGGATTTGACCTTCATTTGCTCTTGAACCAGATGTGCTAGGGTCATATGGACACCGGCATCGTGATCAGCGACTCCAAAAAAATAAAGATCAACTGTTGCGATACCTATTTTTTGCCTTAATATCAGCCTAGAAGTTCGAAACAAGGATTTGACCTCCAAATGTCCTTCAAATGACCTCTAAGGGTCACTTTGACGAAAAGGTCGAAGCGTATCTGGACGTAACATTTTCCGTTCATTCAAAATCCGGAGTCAAAAAAATCATATCGATCGATTTAAGAGGTTTGACCTTCAATTGACCTTGAACTAGACGTGCTGGGGCATATGGACACCGGCATCGTGATCAGCGACCCTAAAAACATAAAGATCAATTGAGATCAGAAATGCTTCGCCCCGATTTCATGTTTTGGTCCTGTGTAATCGTTAAGAAAAGGTTTCTAAATCATATGACTCTATCGTGTAACTGAAAATCAAATCAAATTAAATATATTGCTATATTTCTGTCTTATTAGTAGCTCAAAAAGGTGCCTTTCTTTATCATCGATTGTTGTAAAAAAAAATTACAAAAAATTATAAGCTTGTTATCACAAATTACATTATCGATAGTGTTGTAAAATGACCGTGACGTACGTCGTAAGATGGTCGCATGACCGTCCCAAGCCGGTCACAAGACTGATGAAAAAATGACGAAATCTGTCCTAAATGATAAAATAAATAATCCCATAATTATTTATTAATTGTTCATTATTCATTGTTAATTTAGAATCTCGCGCTCGCGCTTGCCGGCCTTACGCTAGCTCTCCCACAGCCGCGGCTTGCTGCCCGATAGTTTTACAATCTCGCTTCTCACGAAATTGATTTTGCTATACATATTTTTATGTTGCACAATTGCACATATTTAAAATTACGTTTGAAATCACGAGCATTAATATTGGCGTATAATTTTATTATATAATTACACAATAATTTTACAAAAAAAAAATTGTATCGTGACCAAACAGTTTATGACGATCATTTTACATTCAACAATTAAACAGGCCATTGTGACGTCATTACGGTTCTAAGACTGTCATATTTTAAGTCATATGACATCTAAGAAAATTACGTCATTTTAGATCACTGATTTTAATTATTGTATTCGATTTCAAATTCACATTCGATAGGTAGATTTAAAAATATTGTAAAATAGAAAAAACGTTATAAAACAAAAACGAATCGAGGAATCTTTAATTATTTTTCTGATTTTGTATGTTAATAAAAAAAGCAAATGATAATTAGCTGAATCTTTTATTAAAGGTTTTTATGGTATGTTACCGAGATATCGCCGTTTAAATAAAAAATGACGTATGACATATTTTTGACATATCTAACGCATAAAATAACAAAATGGAATTTTATTAGTGTTTCAACAGTTTCAAAAATAAGCAGTGAGTTTCGACCAGTTAGCTCAAAAATCTAATCAGTTCTTTGTTGGGTCATATCTGATGTACCTGCAAAATTTCAGCCCGAAATACCGAGATCTTCATAAGTTACGGTGACCACAAAATTTGACGACATACGTACACAGACACACATACACGTACGCGCGCTCGCACATATGCAAGCACGCACGTACGCACGCACGCACGCACGCACGCACACACACACATACAGACATTTTGAAAAACCTACGTCTTCTGATTCAGCGATCTCAAAAACATCGAATATCATCAAAATCTTGGTTTCTTAAAAAATCATCGTTACAAAGCATTCTCTTTGAAGTTATCGTACAATATAGAAAATAAATTTTTTTCAAAAAATGTTTTTTTTTTCTCGAAAAAATTGTGTACATATTTAAAATTAAACTAATTTTTTTTGGCAATCTATACATTAAATAATTAAAAAATATAAACGTATACTCATAAAGTAGACATAATTTCCTTACAATTTATATATCTCACAATTATTTTCAAGTTATTTTAGTTAAGGAAATACGATTTTCAATCTTGAATAGGGTGAAACTACCTATTACTGCGATGTCATTGATTTTAGCTTCTATATGTGCGCTTATTTTTCATTTTTGAGGAAAAGATAGTTTATGTCGGGTTTTTATTGAAGGTGAAAGGTGTAGAAAATTGCTTAACAATAAAACATAACGGAAAGTGCAAAAATATAGCGAGAATAGAAAACTACTACTTTGCACATATCACTGCGATTGCAAAGCACCCGTGTACGTGTTACTGCGAACCTGTTACTGCGATTTGGAATTGTGTACATCATTCCGATTAAAAATAAATATTAAGACATTTCATTTGCTGAATTGGTATAATTTATTAAATATTATCGATGTATTTAACATTATTATAATTTTGACAATAATATAACCAATTATATTATTATTAAATTTCAAGTACGATAGACTATCACAAGTTTAACATTTTAAACATAGAATAGAGCTTGAAGGATATTTTTTTAATTCACTGTAACAAAATACTTATTCATTCATTTTTCCTGCTTAATTTTCTTAGATAATACTGCATTAGTCTCATATTCGCATTTTTGTTGCAATAATGCCGATTATTTGGTTTTTTAATCTTCCAATTCATTACTTATTTGTACATACTCCTTTTTATTTGCTGATATCTTCCTCTCTTTTTTTTCTTAATGATTCCATTTTATTAAGCTTTTCTTCTTGTTTTCTAATTTTCTCTTGCTTCTTTTGCAATTTTAACTCTTCTTTTTAACTTGTTCATTTCTCTTTCTAATCGCATTCTGTTTGTTTTTCATTTTATTCAACTGTTGTATTTCAAGTTTTTCTCTTTTTCTTACTTCAATGTCTCCATTCGATTTCCGTTTTGTGTCCTCCTCTTCTCTTTTCATTTTTCTTCATTCGTCACTGGTAATAACAGGCGGCATTTTTCGTCTTACCTTTCCTTTTTTCGGATTATATTATCATTTCAATTTCAGGCCATACAATTTCAGAAACATACATTTTTCAAACATTCATCAAATTTTGATTTTATTGGTTGCTGAGAATTTGTTGAATCTGATAAAGGAATTATTTTAGAGCTGGGGTTGCATGCAGAAGAATCATATTCAGGTATTTCAGTTTTATCGATAGCTGCTATACACTCTTTCGCTAATACTTCCTGCTTCATCGTTAGTTCAGATTCTAGATAGGCGTTAGAAGTAACTTCTATGGTATAGTGGATATCAGTAGTAACTTTGTGTTGATCCTGAATATTCGAAAGCTTGTTTTGATCGAAACTATCATTAGTATAGAAATCAGTAGAAGACACATTCTGATTAAAATGCTTTAAATATGTACATTCAATTTCATTACTGACAGGAAAAACTATCTGTGAGAAACATTCTTGTTTTTCAGTAGATTTTGAATCAATCACTTCAGCAACTACGGTGATACATTCCACTGGTATATTGACATGGACATTTTGATTAAAAGTTAATAAACTATGTGTTTCAGTAGTATGTTCAAGTAAATTATCACAATTTTGGAGTACATTTTTACCGAAGACTTGAGTAGAAGAAATATGTTTAGCCGATGAACTTGATCCACGGATGTAGTCAATTAACAATTTATTGCTGTTTGTCGAAATATTTGAAGTAGTTATTTCAGACGTCGTAAAGGCATTTCTTGAGGCAACATAACTTTCATCATGTTTAACATTCACATCTGTATTTAACATGATGATGTAATCAACAGAACCATCTGGATAGCTCACTACTTTTCGCGAATTAAACAAAACTTGAAAACAAAACTTTCTTGTGTAATTCTTTATTAAAATACAAATGATTGTAATTTATTGAAAATTAAATACAAAAAATTAAGACATGATTTATTGAATTAGCTTTTAAGCAATTCTTATAAAAATCTTACTGTACTAAACATAATTATAAATATTGATAAATGTTAGTTTTTTAAATACAGTAATTCTATTTGTATGCTTACGTATTCATTGCAAATTAAAATTATAGTGTAAAAATATATTAGACGATAAGGTTATTTTTAAAATATAAACTAAAATTATACGATAGGTACATTAATAAACTTTCTCATACTTTTGGGGAAAAGATCAGTGTTCGGTTCGAGGTTCAGTCGCTACCTACTTTAGTAGTGGTATAATCTTAATGTCTGAAACAAATCAATACGATCTTTAAATAAGATTACATTTTTTACATTTAACCAAATAACGTAGTTTAAGGTACTTCAAATTTCCTAGTTTAAGAGGACGAGGGAAGCTATAATGGTTCAGTTATCACAAATGATGCAATTGGTTGAGACTCGAGACAGAGAAATAGTCCAGTTACGTGAAGCCGCAGGAAGGGCTCATCAAGAAAATCACGTAGACTGTCGTTGACAGAGATCGCGGCACAGATACCGAAGGTTTTGTTTTGACGAAGATGTGACCATGCATTTGGAATCTTGGTTGAGACGTAAAAGGGCTTAAGCCTGCATATCAGTTGGAGGACGAGATAGTAAAAATGCTAGCTACGAATAAATTTGGCGAATCAGTTTCAAAGATGGTATGGAGCCCAGGAATCTTTGTCGGCGCTTTTAGGGGAAAAACTTACTACAAACCTTCGAGATATGTTTGGTGAAGTAAAAAATCCCGCCAAAGCCATGGAGAAAATGTATTGGCGTAAGTATAAAATAAGTGAGAACTTGGAAGATTACTTCATCCATAAGTTGACGCTAGCAAAAAAGGCAGAGTTGGCAGACGAATAAATCATTCCGCATATCATTCACGGCATTGAAAACTTTACCATATGCTGCCAGATTGCAACAGGGTAGCATGAAGATTTCAAGAGCCTTTTTAAAGCAGTAAAAAGTATTTGTTTCAAAGGTAGCCAAAGCTTATCTCGCTACACAAAAAACTCGACCCTAGAATAGGCCATTTACCTAGCAATAATCGCACGCTCGTATGCTACCGTTGTAATCAAGCTGGACATATCGCTCGCCTCTGCACGACGCCTGTACCCGAGTCAAAACAAACAAACACCGAATGTTCCGATCTGAACGTTATGAGCGTCGAAACACTTGCTTTGCCGAGGAACTGGGCAACTCACTATAAGGAGGTTAGTATCCGTGATACTTAATTACAGGCGTGACTCGATACTGGATGCCCGACAAATTTAATTCGATAGAATCGTATAATATTTACAGATATTGAGAATAGCGACTTACAATCCCGAGTATTGAGAGGATTTGACAATCAGACTGTTTACTGTGAGAAGACTGTGATATATAGAGCAACGACTGACGGCAAGGAATATTCTATTCCAACTACGGTCGTTCCCCAGGAAACAAACGCAATCGACCAAGGAGATTTCCCATTCACGAAGAAGACGTAATTGATACCATCGTGCAGGAATATCTGAGTAAAGAGTATATATTCATCCGAGTAATTCGGAATACTCCAGTCCTGTAACGCTTGCGCGAAAAAAGTGGGGAATATCGGTTATGTGCAGATTATCACGAGCTCAATAAAATCACAGTTCCAATGGTTCATCCGATTCCACATATCGAAGATCTTGTTTCTCAATCCAAGAGAAAAAAATATTATTCTCGAATAGATTTTGAAAACGCGTTCTTTCATGTTTTTATTGATAATAAATATACCGCTATTATAACATCTACCGGCCAGTACGAATTCTTAGTGGGTTGTTCGGTTTTCGTAACTCACCTCTTGCGTTCCCGGAGCTTATTTTAGATGTATTTACAAATTTAATTAGGCAAAAGAAACAAAATATTTTTTGATGATGGTTTGATTGCGACCGAGACAATAGAGGAGGACGTTGCCATTATCGAGGAGGTTTTTGCTATTATGCGACAATTTGGATTAAAACCGCGTTTAGATAAGTGTACTATTATTTATCCACAGTTAGAATACTTGGGGTATCAATTACAATTTAACGAAGTTAAGCCTGGACAATTTAAGGAGGAAGCCGTTGATGCTTTTCCGATACCGCATACAGATCGAGAATTTATGGAATTTCTTGGATTTACCGGGTACTTCCGAAAATTTATTAAGGATTACGCGCGTTTAGCTTTACCGCTTACTGAATTGTTTCATAATGGCGTAAAATTTGAGATCACTGATATTCATTTAAATGCTATAAATGAACTCACATAGATTTCGTCTGTGTCGAGCGTCTTTGATTTAAAGAAAAATATCAAATTAATACAACAACATACCGATGAGAAATTTCATCCAGTTTTTTTCTATAGTGGAAAAACTACAGTTGCCGAGCAAAAGCTGCATATATTTGAACTAGAAACTTTAACAATCTTGAAAGTTTTAGATAGATTTAGAGTGTATCTCGTAGGAAAACATTTCACGCTAGTAACGGATTGTATAGCATTAAAACAGACGCTATCAAATAAATATATTAATTCAAAAATTTGTTGATGGAGTATGCTACTTCAGAAATTTGATTTTGAAATATAGCACCGTAAGGGAGATCAAATGCGAGATGTAGATTCTTTGAGACTTGGTTTCGATGTTAATACAATCACTTTTTGACAATTTCATGATTTATTGTCTGTTGCGCAAATTAACAATGCTGAATTAAGCAGTTTTAAGGACCGAATTAAGAAAAAAGATGAGTCTATTAATGACTACAAAATAATTAACGGTAAATTGTTTAAGTGTGTCAATGGTAAAGAATTGTTCGTTATACCTCGTGGAATGCGTAAAGAACTGGTATTAAAAGTTCACCAAGAAATCGAACATTTAGGTGTCGATAAAACTGATCATGAACTGCGTAAAAATTATTATTTCACGAACTTACGAAAATTTGTTAAGAAATCTTTAATAAATTGTATTGAATACCATGAATATAATAGAAAAGCGTTTATTAGTGAAGGTTATTTACATTCGATAGATAAATGTGTTCAACCATGGCGCACATTACATCTTGATCGCGTTGGTCCTTTTCATCCTACTATGCATGGTCATAAATATATTTTTGAAATTATCGATTCTATCTCCTAGTTTATTTTCTTGGAACCGAGAAAATGTACTGCCACGGCTGAGGTCATTAAAACTCTTGAGGATTATTTTAGTACTTTTGGAGTGCCAGAGCAAATTACTTCTGATAGGGTCACTGCATTTACTAGTCACGAATTAGACAATTATTGTAAGATGAAAGGAATCGAACACGTTAAAATCGCAGTTAAAATTCCTAGAACGAACGGACATTTTGAACGATAAGACCATAGTTCCCGCAATTTGTAAATTAATGGTAGGTTCGAATAGATGGCATGAAAATCTAAAAAGAGTCCAACTTTCATTAAATAGTACTGTACAAAGCACCACTGGCCGGAGCCCGGGGAGGTATTTTCTGGATACGCACTACGCTGCAGCGGTGTCGACGTGATTAAAGATATACTCAACGAAGAATCATTGTATGCCCTAAACAAATGTGATTTTTTTTAGGGGAGGATGGGGTATTGCCGGTCACCTAAGCAAACATGCTTGTTATTTCCACATCCAATTTGTGTTTTTTAAATAATTATTATGTTAGTTCAAACCATTGACTTCAAATATTTCTTATTGGTTTAATATAATAATTTAAGATATCAAAGCTATAAGTCGAAATGAAAGAAAGCATTTTGAACGGATTTACCCATATCAAAGGGTAATACCGGTCAGCCTTGGTACAATTCCGATCACTATTAGAAAGTTACTTTTATAGGTGAAAAATTTCATTAAATCAATTATATGAACTTTCATATCATCCGTCGCATTATTATTTGCACCTACACAGTGAAATATGTAATAACGTAACCACTTTTCAATAAAAAACACTTAAGCAAACTTACCCTACTCGAGTGCGCAGCGCAGCGTTTTCTTAGCCTCACTTTCGGGAGCATCATGTAATGATATTTAAACGATCGGAAAGAAAAAATTTTTTTAGACACAAATTTGGATGAGAAATGTAATAAATAGCAGATTCAAAAAAAAATCCGAAAAGTTTTTTTCCACTATTTTTGAAATTTTTTTTGGTTTTCGATTTTTCATTTCCAACCAATCGCACGCTCAGTGTAATCCATACTCTACGTTGCTTGTAATCATCCCAGGAACTAGCAACAAAATTTTCAGTCCAAAAGATCAAAAACTGTAGGAAGAGTAGGAAAGTTTGGGGCTCTCTAAGGCCGGTTCTTGACCCAAATTAGATTTGAGCCAAAAAATTCGAAAAAAATTCCTACAGTGCCTACTAAAAATAAGAAGTCAATTCCACCCTAAACGGACCACCCCCTCCCCCTATTCACCCTCACGACCCCTTCGAAAAATGAAAACTGAATGCCGATGAAAAATCCAGCAAAATACATCCATAGATTTTTGGGGTCGCTGAATCCGAATCTGAGGTCCATTGACTCCTATCACACCAGAGTCTAGGTCATTTGAAGGTCAAATCGTAAAAAAGCCGATTAAGAAATCCTGAAAAATACATATATAAGTTTTTGGGAACGCTGAATTCGAATTTGGGGTTTATTTAACAGGTAGTTCATAGAGAGTTCATAGTATACTTTATTAACAAGTTTGACAGTGTCGAATCTTTCCAAACACGCTGTATACAAGCGGTAAAGTTTTCATTTTTTGAAGGGTGGTAGGGGTGAATAGGGGGGCTGGGGATGGTCCGTTTAGGGTGGAATTGACTTCTTATTTTTAGTAGACACTGTACGAATTTTTTTCGAATTGTTTGGTTCAAATCTAATTTGGGTCAAAAACCGGCGTTAGAGACCCCCAACTTTACTGTGTCACGAATTTTCTGAGTCGTACCGCACCGCGCCGGCTCGGTCGCGGAGTCGCACACGGGCTGCATCCGGCGCGGCGCTGCAGCCCCCCGGCTTGCTTATTTATATGTATGCTTGGTTTCGGACTGAATTGTACATATAGTCTATTTTTCGTACCGTAATTTTACTTATACAATAGAATTTTCTCATATAAATGTTGAAATTTGTAGCTATTCTAAGAAGAGGAATTTCAACTGCGAAACCGCGAATTTCATCTGCTTGAGAAGTTTATCTCATAATTGATTTCTCTTTGTAAAACACTAGAAATCCATACTCATAATAAAAACAAGGATGTATAACTCGTTATCCAAAAACTGGAGTTATGATAATTCATTTACAAAGAAACATTATGCATGAACAGAAAATTGTTATATTATATGAATGCCAAATACATCCTTGTTTTTATTATGAGTATGGATTTCTAGTGTTTTACAAAGAGAAATCAATTATGTAAATGAAAATAAAATGAAATTCACAGTATCGCAGTTGAAATTCATCTTTTTAGAATGCGCTGCAAATTTCATATTTAAGACTATATGCTCAATTCTGTCTGAAACCAAACGTACATATAAATATGCAAGCCGGAGGGCCGCAGCGCCGCATATGTATATGTACGCTTGGTTTCGGACAGAATTGAGCATATAGTCTTTGTTCCTTATCGCAATTTTACTTATACAATAGAACTTTCGAATATAAATGTAGAAAATTGCAGTGCATTCTAAGAAGAGGAATTTCAACTGCGATAATGTGAATTTCATTTTACTTTCTCTGCTTGAGAAGTGTATCTCATAATTTATTTCTCTTTGTAAAACACTAGAAATCCATACTCATAATAAAAACAAGGACGTATTTTCCATTCATACAATATAACAATTTTCTGTTCATGCATGTTTCTTTGTAAATGAATTTGCATAACGCCAGTTTTTGGATAACGATTTACACAATAAATATATATATATATATATTTTCCAATATAAATGTTGAAATTTGTAGCGCATTCTAAGAAGAGGAATTTCAACTGCGAAACCGCGAATTTCATTCTACTTTCTCCGCTTGGCATGTTTATCTCATAATTGATTTCTCTTTGTAAAACACTAGAAATCCATACTCATAATAAAAACAAGGATGTATAACTTGTTATATATATATATATATATATATATATATATATATATATATATATATATATACATATCAGTGCATTCACAGTAGTGAGCGAACGAGGCAAATTTTTGGTTGCATCTCGAACCCACGGGTATCGCAAGTGTAACTCGGAAATTACATCTGCGCACTAGCATTGGCACTGGCATTCGACGAGTATATCGAAAATTTGCTTGCATCCGAGGGGCCATCGTGGACGCGCGCAAAAATCCAGATACATGCAGAGACTCGCGATACCAGTGGGCTGAAGTAGATGCGAGTAGTTTACTCGCACGCGCATGAACAGTTACGTCTGTTCAAAAGTTTTTTAAAATCACCCATGTTCCCCTGGTTACCCTTGAACACAGGTGAACTCGTCTCTGTCTATGCCAATAGTTGCTCGCGATCCGAGTGCTGCCGAGGACACGAGAAATTAACGCGAGTTTGCTTGCCTCCTCGTGTTGCACGCGCAGTGTCCGAAAGTAGCCAAGGCAGACTGTTGTACCGACATGTATCATAGCCGCCCTCGCGCAACTCTTGCGCGTAGGCCTCTAGCCCGAGGGTTACCTTGGGCTACCTCGGGTCCCCTTGAAAGATCAAGATGCTATACCATTTTCATTTTCATTAGGATTGAAAGGCTGAGGTGTATTGAAATCTTTTTGTGTTCCAATCTCTCGATGCTTGATTTTAGTTTTAAAGGTTTTGTGAAGTAAGTAAACTCTGTAAATTTAATGTCTATTAGTATACCATTATATCCAGATGTTATAAGTAAATGTGTGTACGTATATAAAATTATATGATAGGGGCCTGCGGCGGCTCAGTCGGTAGAGTGTCGGATTCCCACGCCGGTGACCCGGGTTCGAATCCTAGTCTCTGCCGATTGATACAAGCACCTCTGTAAAAATTACATGTGCTTTGTTTACAAACACACCGCAGACCCCCGTCGTCGATTAGCACCACATGGGAGCACAAACATGGCGACGTTAAAAAAATAAAAAAAAAAATTATAGGATAAAATGTACAGTTACCTTTCATAGTATGTGGCTGCACATGCAAATGTATTATTATATATACATTACAGTCATGACTTGATAACCCATGCAATACTGTAAGTTAAATGCAGTTATATTTAGCATGAACATAGAGTCAAACAATTAAAATATAAAAAATCTGAAAAGCATATATATTTATCGTGTTATGCATGAATCTTGAGATTATTTTAGAAATTACGAGGGTAACTTGGGTTTTTTGTCTTATATATCTAGCATTTAAAAATCAATAATCTTAAAAGAAATGTAAAAACCTGTTTATTTTGCCTACTATTTGACTAATTTCTTACTCTGTTACACCATCCAAACTATAAAGAATTTTTATAGCTACTAAAATATAAGTCATGGTTCTGCCGTCACAATTAGGAATTTATAAAAACTTTAATTCTACGTGTCCTAATGCATAGGTAATACTATGCTACATAAATTACTTCCCACTCTAAAAAGCAGGGTTGAACAAAACCACAAGTATCAGGATCATCGTTTCTGTGTAAAATACTTTTGAGCCTTCGGAAATACTAAAAATAATTTTTAATATTTAAAACAAAGCAAGTGCTCAATATTTTTGACAATCAATAAATCTAAGCTAATCTGCATTTTTCAAATTTATAAATTTCTTGACAATAACAAAAAGTCAATGACATTAAATATATTTCTCTCATAAAAAAATGAAGATTACCTAATTATAAATAGATAAGCAGTTAAAAGATAACTTATCTGATAAACAGCAGCAGATTTTCCTTTAGTGAAGTCCTGCAGTGCCCAGTGAATATTTATTTACTTTGAATTTTTATCTACATAACCTAATTTGATTCTGGACAAAATCGTGATCGGCCGGCGAGTAAGGTAAATTTCAAAAGAAATTCGGAATGAACCCATGGCCAACCTCGCGGCATGAGCATCCCTCGCACGCACAATCGATTCCCGCGCGCCCTAGCCGATCGCTCGAGTTCCCCTAGGGTATACTATAATATACTAGCGTTCCCCGCGCGGACTAGCGGACCGCTAGCGTTCCCTTAGTTCCCGAGCGAAACACGAGCACCCAAGGGGACCCGAGGTAGCCCGAGGTAACCCTCGGGCTAGAGGCCTACGCGCAAGAGTTGCGCGAGGGCGGCCATGATACATGTCGGTACAACAGTCTGCCTTGGCTACGTTCGGGCACTGTGCGTGCAACACGAGGAGGCAAGCAAACTCGCGTTAATTTCTCGTGTCCTCGGCAGCACTCGGATCACGAGCAACTATTGGCATAGACAGAGACGAGTTCACCTGTTTTCAAGGGTAACCAGGGGAACACGGGTGATTTTAAAAAACTTTTGAACAGACGTAACTGTTCATGCGCGTGCTAGTAAACTACTCGCATCTACTTCAGCCCACTGGTATCGCGAGTCTTTGCATGTATCTGGATTTTTGCGCGCGTCCACGATGGCCCCTCGGATGCAAGCAAATTATCGATATACTCGTCGAATGCCAGTGCCAATGCTAGTGCGCAGATGTAATTTCCGAGTTTCACTTGCGATACCCGTGGGTCCGAGATGCAACCAAAAATTTGCCTCGTTCGCTCGCTACTGTGAATGCACTGTTAATATATATATATATATAGAACTTTTACAAAGGGCCAGATTATATATATATGTTGCATATATATATATATATATATATATATATATATATATATATATATATATATATATATATATATATATATATATATATATATATGCAGCGTTCCACGTCAACTAGGACAAGGCTCTGTACAAAAAGCTCTGTAACCAAAAAATACCTATGACATCTTAAAATGTTCGTATTCACGTACATTTTCAAACAGAATCTGACCCTTTGTAAAAGTTCAATATCGCGAATAAACATGGCCCCTAAAATCTACGAAAATTTTCGATTAATAAAGAAAACTATCAATTAAAATGCGAAAATCAGTTGCAAAAGCTAGAAATTGGTCTCTAAGTGTTATACGAGGCCACTGATCACGATTCAAGATGGCTGCTATAAACACAAATAGCCTATTCTAAGTGACTCCAATGACACGGAATGGCTTGAAATCTATCACCCAGGGATTTGTTAGGTATCTGATTACGGATCTGATGCTAAGTTCACAAATTAAAAATGGCTGATTCAAGATGGCGACTCTATACTTGATTATTCTGCTCTAAGGGGCTCTAATTACACGAGACGGCTTGAAATTAACCACCCAGGGGGTTTTGAGGTATCTGATTACGAATCTGATGCTGAATTCTGCTCTAAGGGGCTTTAATTATACGAGTTAGTTTAAAATTTACCATCCAGGTGTTTTTTGGGTAGCTGATCAGAAATCTGATGAAAAAATTTACCAATTCAAAATGGCGGATTTAAGATGGCTAGTGCATATCTAATTATTCTGTTCTAAGGGACTATAATTATAAGACTGTATAATCAATTCTTTGATTTTGAGAAACTAGAATAGCTTCCAGTTGTTTTAAATTGATTACTTCGCGATTTTCGAGACTGGTATACTTGATTAGTAGCAAGAGCAGTTAAAATATCTCTCAAATGCAATTTAGTTTTTTTCTCGGGTGAAACAGCTAATCCGATGAGAGAACAATCAATACTCTGCTCATTCAAGCGTATGTGAAAAGCTCTCTGCGTCTACAAGGTTGAGACCATCATCTGATTTAGCTTTAGAAGTGCGCATTACTTTATTTTTTTGTAATTTTTCAATGTTTTTATTTTTTTGGAATTTTTTTGTAATTATAACTTATATTTATTTTATATTTGTTTTGGTACTGAATAACTGAAAGACAATCGACTGCATCAGAGTACCTTTTCCCTTGCATTTTTTTATTCTGAGTAGGAATAAATGCATGTCCACTTTGAATTTTAGTAACACTCGGAAAAATTGAAAATCTTTTCTTAAGCTTTCTTTGATTTTTTCCATGCATTTGCGTGCTGTAGTGAAATAATTTCATGGTTGTAAAATTTTGTATTGCCCAATTATAAAGATCTTGTAAATTTAATATTCCATTTGCGGATAAAGCTTGAAGGCTAGGTCGTGCGGCTTCTCTTTTCAAGATAGCACCAATACCATCGCATGTACCTTTGCCATGAGCAGTGGCATAGAAATGGCATTCTGCCTCAATGCTAAAATTTTCCACGTGACTCATCAAAATCATCATTTGGGAACGATTTATGTAATGTTGTTTCGCACCATCAGTTACATAAATGATCTTGTTAAAATTTGGAAAAACTTTCTTTATTTCTGGAATAATAAGTTGTTGCATAATGTGGACTGCAGTGACATGGTAAGCCATGCATTCAGATAGCAGTACAAAACTACAGTGTTTGATTTCTACATCAGATCTGTAGTAGACTACGACTGGATGAACTGTACATTGGTCGATATTGAAGTGAAATGCTTGCGCAGCATCTTGTATGACATATGCGTGTCATACAAGATGCTGCGCAAGCATTTCACTTCAATAACGACCAATGTACAGTTCATTGAAAATGAACACAAAAGAAGCTTTACTGACGTACACTTTGAAACAGAATCTAAATTCTTTCGATTAATAAAGAAAACTATCAATTAAAATGCGAAAATCAGTTGTAAAAGCTTGAAATTGGTCTCTAAGTAGTATACGAGGCCACTGATAACGATTATATATATATATATATATATATATATATATATATATATATATATATATATATATATATATATATATATATATATATATATATATATATATATATATATATATTTTATATATATATATATATATATATATATATATATAAAAGACGTGTGTAACTAACATATTTTTATATATATATATATACATATATATAAATATGTTAGTTACACACGTCTTTTTATAATAAATTAATAGAACATAATTATAAAAGAAAATAAATTTTAACACAAAAACGATTTAAAATTACGGAAACGCTAAAGAAATGATGAAAAACTGAATTTCATGATTATTTGGAATATTAATATAGTGTAAACGTAGATATATATATATATATATATATATATATATATATATATATATATATATATATATATAGTGGAAAAAATAACGCGGAAATTCACGCGGAACCGGTCACGCGTCGGACAAGTGACCGACGACGCGCTCCAACAGCCGTGTGGCGCGAGGATTTAAACCTCGGCCGCAACAATATTAGATATGTATATTAGCGATATATATATATATATATATATATATATATATATATTAATATAATGCAAACGTAGATATAGATATGCAATATACATATCTAATATATATATATATTAGATATGTATATTGCATATCTATATCTACGTTTGCATTATATTAATATATATATATATATATATATATATATATATATTATATATATACATATATATATATATATATATATATATATATATATATATATATATATTAATATAATGCAAACGTAGATATAGATATGCAATATACATATCTAATATATATATATATATATATATATATATATATATATATATATATATATATATATATATATATATATCGCTAATATACATATCTAATATTGTTGCGGCCGAGGTTTAAATCCTCGCGCCACACGGCTGTTGGAGCGCGTCGTCGGTCACTTGTCCGACGCGTGACCGGTCGTGTCATCTCTGCGGGAGGCTTCTTCGCAGGAAGTATAGCGCCGAGCCCGACGCCTCCCTTCCGCGTTATTTTTTCCACTACTTTTGAGGCGGCACAAGGGGAGCAAAACTCCTTGCTCGCCCGGATTTCGGTCTCTTCCGCTCTACTCGCGGCTCTATCCAGAGCACCTAGACGACCGTGCGCGAACGACCTAAATTCAAACCACGTGTCGACCTTTTCTTGAGTTTCAATCTATCTACCCATTTTTTTTTGTTTTACACACTTAAACACTTAATCAGAGAATTATAAAGTTATTTACAAATAGAACTCGACGTGCAATAAAAGTTATTATTATTCCCAACTCCTTACGCACGCGAATTAACTACGGCAAACGGTGTCTCGCTGCACCCGCTCGACGTTAACACCGCGCTGGAATACCAAGATTAAAGTTCAGCCGGTTAACGCGCGATTCAAATATATATATATATATATATATATTAGATATGTATATTGCATATCTATATCTACGTTTACATTGTATTAATATTCCAAATAATCATGAAATTCAGTTTTTCATAATTTCTTTAGCGTTTCCGTAATTTTAAATCGTGTTTGTGTTGAAATTTATTTTCCTTTATTATTTTCTATTAATTTATTATAAAAAGACGTGTGTAACTAACATATTTATTAAGTTTTTATTGTTTTAAACTCTTTTTGTCTCTTAATTTTTACTCGTTTCTGATGTCTTTTTCGCATTTTTTTAACTCTATTTTAATTATTTCAAAGGGGTTATAATTATTTTGTTGCTTTCCGTGTTTCATTTTGTTCTGCTTTATGGTCTTATTTTATTCTTTTCCTGCAAAAAATATTTTGCTAGTATATTTTATGGTTTTATTACGTTTTGTATTTGGTCTATTTGCTAGTATATTTTATGGTTTTATTACGTTTTGTATTTGGTCTATTTACGGTTTCCGATGTCCAATTCTGGTTTCTAACCCTATTCCTACATTTTTTTTTGTTGTATTTCTATACTATTTCGTCGTGGGTACATTTTTTTATTGTTATTTGTGTTTCATTTTGATAGTTTTTATGGTCATTTTCTTGTACATGAAAGAAAATATTTAGCTAACAAACATTTTATATTTTTAATACACGTTTTTCATGTTGATTTAGCACTTCGAATATATGGTTATTTGCGAAAATCGGAAATATTTAACGTGAATTAAAGACAAAATAAGTGTAAAATATATTTTATTTCGTGCACTAGAGGTAATAATAATATTAATAAATCATAATAATTAGTAAATAAAGTAATATTATGTTTTTAATGTTTTCTAAGTTGTCAGAGTATTCGTATATCTGGAAATTTACGGAAATCGAATGGGTCTAACGTGAATTAAAGTTATAAAATAAACGTTGAATGTATTTTATTTCTCGTATTAAAAATAATGATGATAATAATAAATCTAACTAATTAATTTTTACATAATATTATGTTTTTAATATGCTTTTTATGTAGGTTTATTATTTTGTATATCTGGGTGTTTACGAAAATCGGCAAGTTCCTATGAAAATTAAAGACAAAATTATTAAATATTAAATGAATTAAGAGCACGAAATTCTACGTTTAGGTATGTACCTATGTTAGGGGTCAAAGTGACTCCTAGGGATCATTTGATCCGTTCGCTCAAAGAACGCCCTAAGTCGAATTTGGCTGTTTTGAGAAAAAGCGACTTAAAGATTGAGCATTCTATCGTAAACTGTAAAGTGTTACTGTTTGAAATTTTTTGCATGTATTTTAAAGATATACTATTAAGTAATAATATTAGATGATAAAATGTGAAATATAAATGTTTAAATTTTTAAATATATTATTTATATTGAAAGACTTAAGTCGTCTTTCAGCGAACTAATAAAAAATGTTTTATAATCATTAAAATACGAAGAAAAAGGTAGTAATAATAATAGTTTAAACATTTTCAGTAGTTCTAGGATATAATAGAAGAAAAATGGTAATTTTTACTTTGTTGTAATGGTAATATATCATATTTAAAGAGAAATATTACTTTATAATTCATTAGTTACGAGGGTAGTTCAATAAGTCTTTAGAATGACCAACAGATGGCGCGCGAATCGCTCGAAATCATCTGTTTTCAGTCAGCACCACTCCCGACTAGATATATGGTGCAGTCACAGTCCACATCTTCTGAGTTTACGTGTTTTTATAACCAATTGAAAAAAAAAAATTGCTTGATAAGAAAAATGGAAAAAAACGAGTTCAGAGCGGTAATTAAACATTTTCATTTAAAGGGTTTAACTCCATATGAGATAAAAAATGAATTGGACTCAGTTCATGGCACATCTGCCCCTGCCTTAGCAACGGTTTATAACTCGGTAAATGAATTTAAGCGTGGTCGTACATCAATAAGTGACGAACCACGTTCAGGAAGGCCCGTAGAAGCAAGTACTCCCGAAATCATCAATAAAATCCACGATATGGTGTTGAAGGATAGAAGATTAAAAGTGCGTGAGTTAGCTGAGGCCACAAGGATATCTATAGGTGCAGTTGTTTCAATTCTACATGAAAAATTAGGCATGAAAAAGCTATCGGCAAGATGGGTGCCGCGTTTGCTCTCAGCTGAGAATAAACGCAATAGAGTGGTCGCCTCTGAGGCTCTTTTGGCGCGCATAAGTCGGAATCCTGAGGAATTTTTTCGTCGATTTGTGACTGTGGATGAAACATGGATACACCACTACACTCCTGAGACAAAAAAACAATCCAAACAGTGGATTTCCACAGGCGAACCAGCTCCAAAGAAAGCAAAGACCGTAAAGTCAGCTGGTAAGGTTATGGCTACAGTTTTTTGGGATGCACCTGGAATTATACTTATTGACTACTTGGAAAAGGGTAAAACAATTACTGGTGAGTATTATGCATCATTATTAGAGCAGCTGAAAGAAGAAATTAAAAAAAAACGACCACATTTGGCGAGAAAAAAAATTCTCTTTCATCACGACAACGCCCGAGTTCACACATGCTTCGTTTCAATGGCTAAAATTGAAGAACTAAAATTCGAATTGGTCGAACACCCACCGTATTCACCAGATTTAGCTCCCAGTGACTTTTTCTTATTTCCAAACTTGAAAAAATGGCTCGGTGGACAGAGATTTACGGACAACGAAGACGTCATTGCCTCTGTAAGTGCTTATTTTGAGGAACTTCCGAAAACGCACTTTTCTGAAGGATTAAAAAAACTTAAAAAGCGATTGACCAAGTGTATAGAGCTCCAAGGAGATTATGTTGAAAAATAAAAAAAAATTTACCCAAAAAAAATTGTTTTTATACTTTATTCTAAAGACTTATTGAACTACCCTCGTATATTAGTTTGTAAATTAAATAAATCAAGTTATTCGCATTCAATGTCAAATTTCTCATTTGAAGCTTGAGTTACTGTTTGCTACATTTTTGTCGACTTTTTGTAGACAACCGTATGGTTGTGAAATTATCGATTGGTAGATTGAAGATAAAGTATCAAGAATAAAAAATCCTTTTTTGAGCCATATTGATACTAACTGCAAACAGCTTTTGTATACTAACTGATATATATATACATATATATATATAATAATAATAATTTGCTTTATTTAACCTAAAGGTTATATATACACTATACAATTGTTGTGTATTTACAATGTGTTGTGTATGTATTTGTATGTATATCAATCCCGCTTGAATTTCCCCTCTCGCCTGTGTGTGTGCGCCCTCTTTCCTCTCCACTCCCTCAGCCTCCAGCCCTGGCTAGTTCCATTTTCTCCTTCATCCTCTTCCTTCCTATTTCTTTCCACTTTGCAAAAATCTATCTTGGCTCCCTCGAACCCAGCCTCCGCCGCTACCCTCCTCATCTCCACTATCGCTCTGTGCCTAGCTCTTCTCTCCATTATGGACAACCATTCTTCAATTTCCACTATCTCCCTCCTTCTCATCTCTTTCCTCACGTCCCACAGCATTTCTCTCTTCCCCGCGTCCTCAAACCACACCTTGATTACGTTGCTGTATCTCCTATCCTTTACGTACTCCTTCTCCCAGCTCCTCCGTCAGCCATTTCTCAAATTCCATCCCCTTTCCCCATTTTCTTCCTTTCTTTACCATTAGTACCTTTTCCTTAAAAACCTCTATCTTTTGCTCTCTTCTTCTCTCCATGACTCTACCTCTTCCCATTGCCTTAACCTCACTTTTCATCTTTTTGTTCATCACCTCTTCTTCCACTTCGCTTTCACTTTATTTTTTCCTCTTTTCCTTTATGGTCCTCTCTACCTTCTCCAACCTCTCCATCAACTTTCCCATTTCCTTTGCTAATTTTTCTTTCTGCCATGCTTCCTTGAACCGCCACTCCTCTTCTTTCTCTTTCCAATCTTCTACCTTTTTTTTTCCAGTCTTTCTTCATTTTCGATAACTCTATCTCCTGTCCCTTTGCCCTTCTTCTCAACTCTCCCATCTCTCTCATTAATTCCGTCACTTTCATCTCCATACCTTCAAAATCGTGAATTCTTTCAAACCTGTGAATGCTGAATACCTTTGTTGATTGCCCCTTTAAATTTGAGTTACTCCGTCTGAAGTGCTCTCCTTGACAACTGCCTTAGGGTCTTTCTGCATCGCTACCTTCTTCCTTCTGTTGCGTCTCTTCTCATTCCATTATTGTGCATGACCTAAGACTCTTTCTACATTCGTTCGTCCTCCAGATGGCTTTCTTGTTTCCTTGTCCCCTTTCCTATCTTCTACTGTCGCTGTTATCCCGTTTCCGCTCATTGTACATTATTTCGTTATGGTTCTCCTCTTCTGCCCTCCATATCTTGTCTGCTTCTTAACCGCTTGATCTCTAAGATTCTCTTAAGGCTTCTCCTGTCACCGGATAGTTGTTCTTTCCAATCTGCTTCCCCTTGCCCGCTTCCTTCACATTCTATCATGACGTGTCTCGTCACCTCTAAATTTTTCTTGCATAGTCTGCAGATCTTCTCCTCTTCCCTTCTCCAGTACTCGTTAGCCCTTGCTTCATTCCCCATTCTGAATCGTCCTAGCGTCTCCAGTCCATGTCTTGACTTCTTAATTAGCTCATTTCCGTATATATTTCTTCTATTGCCTACGATTCCTTTAAATTCTTTTGCATACGTCGATTTTCCTAACTTCGCGTTCATCTCCAACTCGTCCATTAGGATCGCCTTCTCTATTAACTCCTCCCCTTTCCCTTCTCCCTTTTTCACTGACCCGTTCCATTCCGTGACCGAGAGCCAAACTTTCTCCAGCCACTCTCTTTTCCCTTTTTTTGTCCTGCTTCTTATCCCTTTACGCCATAGTTCCTCCTCATCCTTGCTCGCCTGACTCCAGCAGATGAATTCCCAAGAATTATCCTTTGCTTTGCTTATCTTCTCCTCGAACTTTATCGCCCTTCTCGCCGCTTCTACTGCTATATTCTTTAATCCCATCTCCTTCCTTATCACGCACGTTGGCGTGTTCCTGTTTAGTCTCAGTGTCCATTTAATGTATTTTTCCTGTATGTTTTCAATTTCTCTAAATTCTTTCCATCCCCATTGCTCTGCCCCGTACGTAATCACCATTACGTCAAAGATTCTTTTTCTCCAGTCCCATGCATTTTTGAATTTGTGTTCCCCTATACTCCAAAGTCTTCCCAGGATTCCATTTGCTTTCCCTTTTAGCGACTTTATATGCTCTTCGTCCGTGTTGTTCCCTTTCAATGTGTATCCCGGGTAATCAAACTTCTTCACTATCTCCAGCGCCTCATTATTCCATTTGAACGTCATATCTTTTTTTCTGCCTCCCGCTTTCCTGAAAATCATTATCTTTGTTTTTTCCGTGTTCAGCTCTAGTCCTTTCCCCTCCATCTATCTTTTGAATCTCTTTAGCATTTCCTTCATTATTTCTTCGTCTTCCGCTAGTAATGATACGTCGTCTGCGTACAAAAAAGTCCTTAATCTGTCTATCCCTATTCTTATACCGCTTCCCTGAACTTTCTCCATTTCTTCTTTTAAGTCTGCCGCCGCCACGTTGAACAAGGTCGGGCTTAAAGGACATCCCTGTCTCACCCCTTCTAAAATCTCGAATTCGTCCACCGTTTCCCCGTTAACTACTATTTTCGCCCTCGTCTCTTCAAACAGATCCTTTATCTTTTTTATTAATGTCCTATTCACTTTCTTTTTTTCCAATCTCTCCCATATTTTTTTCCTCCTAAGCTTGTCGAAGGCTGCTTTCATGTCCGCGAAACATGCAATTGCTTTTCCTCTTTCCTTCTCTATACCTTTCCTTATCGCTTCCTTCAGGATATAAATTGCCTCTGCTGTCCCCTTTCCTTCACGAAACCCCATTTGCGCTCTCCCTAGTACCCCTTTGTTGCTCATTTCTTCCTCCAGTCTTTTCCTTACTATTTCCGCATATATCTTGTAGCCTGTGTCCATTAGAGTGATCCTTCTGTAGTTTCCCATTTTTTTGGTATCTCCCTTCTTATGAATTGGTTTAATGATTCCCCTTTTCCAGTCCTCTGGCACTCTCTCCCCTTTCCAAATTCCGTTTAAAGTCTCGTACAAGTCCTCTTCTGTTTCTGCCTTCCCTATAATCCACGCCTCGTTTGGTATGCCGTCCTGTCCTGCCGCCATCTTCTTTTTTAATTTCTCTATCGTCTCCCTTATTTCTTCCCTCGTTATCTCTGGTAACTCCTCTTCCTCTCTGCTCGCCCGTGCTCCGTTCTCCCTTCCTGTTTCCTCGTGGTCTTCTTCCCTTATCTCCCTTGTGATGTACTGGCTCCTGAAGTGGTCTTTCCATTGCTCCTTTGTGATCGACTCGTCGATTGCCTTTCTCTTTCTTTTTTTCGATCCTACAGCCTCCCAAAATAATGTCAGCTTCTTGTCCTTTTCTACCTCTTCCAGCCATTTCTTCACTTTTTCCGTTTTTTATTTTCAATCGCATTTCTGTATTCTCTCCTTTTTCTTCTCCATTCCTCCCCATCTATCTCCCCATTTCTTCTGTTCCGAAGTTCCGCCCTCAAATCCATTTTCCATTTATGACATTCCGCGTCCCACCACTTATCCTCCCTTTTCTCTTCTCCTCTCTCTTTCCTTTTAACTTTTGATAGTGCCTTTGTCACTTTTTCCTTTAGACTGCTCCAGGTCCTTTTCGTTCCTTGCCTTATTAGGTTCTCCTTGTATTTCTCGATGCTGTCCTCATTCCACCTTATGACTGATGTCTCTCTTCCTCCTTTTGTCAACTCCTTTAAATCGTCCTCTCCTCTTCCTTCCCACTTAAGGGGGCACACCACCTTTAAAATCTGAAACAAAAAAATTAATTAAGAATTTTTATTTTGATATTTATTTTAATAAGGGTTTTTTTTCCTCAAAGTATACATAAAAACCTACCAATTTGTATATTTTTTACCTTCGTTGGACCTTCTATGCCTCCATGGCAAACCAGACTGTTTTCGAAGACTTTAAGCACTGTCCGTAAGATTCCAAGTCTACGCACGGATGGATTGAGCTAAAAATTTATGGAGATACACATTATAGTAGTACTTTTCATATGAGCGTAGGGATTATGATTTGAACGAGTAGAAGTATTTTTTTATATGAACATTGTCAATATAACACTTATTTTTTAATAATTTTATTAAAGTCAAATTTAAATATGTTTGGCATAGAGGGGGCCGTTTCCTGGTGAAGAGGCGCGATGGCGACGTCTCTCATGAATTTTCATCTGCGGCTGATTTACAAACAATAGTGGCATCATATGCCACTAATCAACCATCACCAACCGTAAAAAAGATAACAAACAACGTTGATAAAGAAAGCGCAATTGATAAAACTGTTATTCCGTCAACTGTTGCAAAAAATTGACTATCCGCAGACACTGCTGGGGGGGGGGGGTTCACTGTAGGGGACTGAGAGCAGGTTTTGTCAATGTTACCTCTCTAATGGGGCACATTGGCATGATTAAACAACACCTTTCAGCTCGTCCTCCCTACCATCTCTTTGGAGTTGCTGAGTCGCACCTTGACCCTGATGTTGGGAGTGATCTCATTCAGATCGACGACTATTCACTACTTAGACTTGATCGCAACAAACTAGGGGGCGGGCTGGTCCTGTATATTCATAACACTTTCAAGGCCAATTTACTATGCAGCTCTCCAACAACACAGGAGGGCAGGCCATTTATACCTGAATATTTAATGTGCAGTGTTCAGCAGGGCAGCCTTCCCCCGTCTTTGTTGCTTTAATATACAGACCACCACACGTACCGTTTTTACAGGGCTCTGACTTAACAGACAAACTAACGACACATACGCAAGACTTTAGTCATAAAATTATTATGGGAGATCTGAATGCGAACCTACTCGGAACGTCAGCCGATGCAAGATTTGTTAGGCGGTTGGCTGATGATCTTAACCTTCAAATAGTTGATCATGGTGCGACTCATCATCTCACAGATTCTCACACGTGGATTGATGTGATCTTGACAGATAATAATGACGTTGTACTGAGCAGGGACAATCGGCCGGCGCCTTTTCCCAGTCATCATAACATCATAGAGGTCGAGATTGGGGTCGAAACTGCTGCATCTCCTGTGGCTGAATCTTTCAGCTACAGGGATTTTAAATCGATCCAGCAAGACGACCTCATGTCTCACCTAGCTGACTGTGATTGGTCGCAGATCGATGGTCCCGCGGCGGGTGTAGACAGTCAATTAGAGTGCCTCAGTGTCAACCTCATGGGTGTGATAGATAAAATTGCGCCGTTAAAAGAATTCACACCGAAAAAGAAAACGAATCCACCATGGGTTTATGCTGAACTGATACATCTATATAAAAAACGTGACTCTGTACGACGACGCTATGCGCGGACCAAAGACGACAGACTGTGGCGGAAGTATCAGAGCCTTGCAGCTGAAGCTGAATTACGAACGAAGGAAACAAGGGAAAGATTTTTACAAAATCGAATTTTTTAAGCAATTGATAATAAGAAAGATAGCTGGAAAGAGCTCAAGGCTCTGGGCCTTCTGCCAAAGACAAGAGAGAAGCTTCATGGTTTCTCTCCGGAAGAGCTCAATGCCCACTTTGCAGGGGTGTCGATCTCCCAAAATGAAAGTGATGAAGAACTTGACAACGTCTTGACCACTGCCAGTGATGACGGCTTCGTTTTCCGAGAAGTCAGCTTTTCGGACGTGGTCCTGGCTGTTGCTTATTTCTCATCACAGGCCAGAGGGGAAGACGGCATTCCCCAAAGTATAGTGGTTAAGACTTTTCCGTTTGTGAGAGATCATATTGTTAAGATCTTTAACTCCTCTCTGTCCAGTGGCATTTTTCCGGGAACTTGGAAGGGAGCTCAATTGGTGCCTTTGAAGAAGAAGCCTGTCCCATCTACGGTGTCAGATTTTCGACCAATTACCCTACTGAGTTTCCTTTCTAAGGTCCTGGTAAAAATAGTACATGACCAAATAACTGACTTTTTACGAGAAAACAATACTTTGGACCCGATGCAGACTGGTTTTCGACAGAATCACAGTACACAGACAGCACTACTAAAACTGACGGAAGACATAAGATCAGGCATTAACAACAACAAAAAACTATTGACTATTTTGTTGATGTTTGATTTTAGCAAAGCATTCGACACCATCTCACACACTAAACTGCTGCGTAAGCTGATGCGCATGGGATTCTCCAGAAGTGTTCTCCTGTGGCTTAAGTCATATATAATGGGGAGACGACAGAAAGTCGTCACAAACACAAAAGGGGATTCAGGTTGGCTAACCACCAATCTTGGCGTTCCACAGGGCTCAGTCCTGGGACCCCTGCTTTTCAGCCTGTACATAAACGACTTACAAGACGCACTAGACTTAGATGGTGTAGAACATATACTTCACGCTGACGACCTGCAAACCTACACTCAAGTGACCCTGAAAGGTCTTTGTGATGGTGTCAGTCGCATGTCGGCTGTAGCACGAGCAGTGTCGAACTGGGCAACGTCAGCTGGCCTGCGCCTCAATGTCGGCAAGACAAAAGAGATTATTTTCGGATCTGATCATAACATCAAACAGGTTCAGAACCTTGACTTGCAAGGCATTGAGATACAGACCAGCGTACACGTTCCCTTTGTCGATACAGTCACCAACCTCGACGTGGTGATGGACGGAAGGTTAACATGGAAGCCGCAACTGAATGCGGTCAGTAGGAAAGTAAATAGAGCTCTGTATAGCTTAAAATTATTCCGTTCAAGCACCACAGAGATACTGAGGAAGCATCTGGCATGTGCACTGGTACTACCTCACTTAGACTATTGCTCAGTGGTGCTTCTTGACGTGTCCAGGGAGCTTCAGACACGACTACAACGTTTACAGAATTCATGTGTGAGATACATATGTGGTGTTAGGCGTGATGAGCACATCACTGCCTACAGGGAAAAACTGGACTGGTTAGATCTGAAGGTGAGGAGGGAGTATTTTATGGGGCTGCTGCTTTACAAAGCGGCTGTCATGCGGCAGGCACCATATATTACTGCCCTCTTTGAAAAAAAACCAGGCCAGGACTTCAAGTAGGGGTGGTACGAAAGAGCTCTCGGTTCCGGGGTCGCGCACCGATCAGGGCCTATTCTCGTTTAGAGTTCAAGGTGCGCACCTCTGGAATTCGTTCCCAAACAGTGTGATGTGCCTGCCATTTTTTTGTAAATTTAAAACGGCGTTTAGCAGGCACCTTAAACAATTACATGGTGACGGGAATACATAGAGGTAAACTTTTCGAGAATCGGTTTATACATTATTTTGTTCATCTCTGTGTATTCCCAATCTGACTCGGATATTTATTTGGGTTATTTATTTATTTGAATTATTTATTTATTTAATTTATTTATTTATTTATTTAATTTATTTATTTATTTATTTATTTATTTATTTATTTATTTATTTATTTATTTATTTATTTATTTATTTAATTTAATTATTTATCTAACTTATTTATTTATTTGACTTAGTTATTTATTAATTTATTTATTTATTAAATACGTTAAGTGTTAAGTGTGAATGTATTTATTAGCGTGAATTGTGTCATATGAATGAGTGTGTTTTTAAATTTTCGACGTGATAGTTATACGTAAAAATTTAGTAAATTATGTGTATGTATTCTTTTTATTTTTATCGTAATATGTTATCTCTATTTTATTTATTTTATTCTATGTATTTTGACGAAGCGTGTTCTGTGATATGCCATCTGACTATGACTAGTTCATTATATTTAGATTTTATAAACTGACGAACTGTTACAGCGAATAATGTTATTTAATACATAAGAAATGCAATAAGTAAATGTTAAATGTAAGATAACAAATATATAATACTGACTGATATTTAAATTATTATAACTATACATGTACATGCAATTGTAAGAATTTCGTATTTGATGAATAAACAGTATATCTATCTATCTATCTATCTATCTAACTTCACTCTGTTTACTCTCTCTCCTCTTATTTTTCTTACCTTTTTTTCCTTTCCCTGTTCTTTCCTCCCTGTTCTTTCTAAACTACTGTATCCTCACCCTTTAGACCCTTCTCTCCCTTTACTTTTATCCTTATGTTCGTCTCATAAACTACTACTACACACACAAGCTTTTTCCCTCCCGATTTGGCACGTCAGATTGCTCCGGCGGCCATTTTAAATCCTATATATATATATATATATATATTTTTTTTTAACAAACAGATTTACTGAACTGTCTATTTACAAACTTAGATTTTGTAATATTATCATTTCCCCTATCTAAGCCTTCGATGTCTTATAATATATTTCTGTTATGTGTAATATGAGTTTATGCAAGTGTTGTGTGTGTTTGCGTAGTGTGCCTAACTAAAATAATTCTCATTTTTCATTTTCTTTGTTTCATAACTAGCTGTTTTTCATTCATTCGTTATTATCACATATACGTCACTTCACCTGTTTTTTTTCTTCTTCCTTTTGCACTTTACTTTTCCTTCTTTTTCCTTTCTCTCTCTCTCTATTCTTGCTGCTATTTCATCTGCATCTTCCGAAGGGATATATTCCTCTTCAACCCAGTTTTTTTCTTCTTTCAACTTTTACTTTTCTCTGCTCCAGCTAAACCAGGTATTTCCTAGCATTATCCCTTTATTTTCTATTTTAATCCTTACTTTCATGTTAGCTTTATTTATCATTTCTTCGTACTCCCTTGCTTTTTCTTTCAGAAAGTACCTGTCCTTCTTTTCCTCTTCTTCTAGCCATTCATCTAGTAAGTATTTCCCTTCCGCTCTTGCTATTCTTCTCCACTTCCATAGCTTGTCCCTATTCTCTTTCCTCTCGAATAGGATGTTTGCTTTTACCTCACTTACTTGATTGAATGTCCATTTGCATTCTCCTATCTTCTCCCTTATCAATTTCTCTGCAACCTGTTTTTTCCAGTTTCCCTCCATTCTCATGAATAGCGTTCTCTCTCTCTCCAGTTTGCTTCTCTCTTGCATTCCTCTTGGATCATTTTTTCCTCACTTTTCTCTTCTTCTTCTTTGCAGTTTACCTTCTTATTTTGTACCCTTATTTCCATGCCTTCTATCTTATTTTTCAATTCCTCTATCTCTGCACTTTTTTCGTCATACATTGTTTTTAACTTGTTTATCTCCATTTTATGTTTCCTTCTTTCTTTTACTATTATTTATAGCATTTTTTTCATTCTTTCTTCTAATTCTGTCACTTTTCTCTCTACTCTTTTTATTGTACTTTCTTTTATCTGCGTAATTTGCACCCCTGCATCTTCCTTTTTTTCCATTTCTTATTATTTCTTCTTACTTTCTCTCAATTGTCTTTTATAAATCCACCTATTTTGTGTTTCCTAACTTCTTATATCCACGCGTTGCTTCTCTCGCTGTATCTCTTTCCCTGCTTTTCTTGGGTCCTTCCATATTGTTCCCTGCTTTTTCCTGAGGGTCGTTCTATATCGCTTCTTCATCGTGTGCCTTCGCTTGATATGCATACAGGTACTTCTACATTGTTTGTTCTTTTTTTTTTTTTTTTTTTTAATTAACGTCGCCATGTTTGTGCTCCCATGTGGTGCTAATCGACGACGGGGGTCTTTGACACTACCATTTATTCTTTCCCTCCCTATTTTAATCCTTCCTAGTACCAGCCCTCCTTCCTGCCCTGCTGAACATAGGTTTTTAAAATTCATTAAAATTTTTTAAAGTCCAAACATTTTTAATTAACCTATATAACTCCAATGATCATCGACATTTCAATTATCAAACCATGAATTGACTTTAATAATATTGAATCAACTTTAATGAATTTTTATAATTAATTGACTTAAAAAATTTTAATATTCAATTGCAGTATATACCTGTATAAATTTTAATAAACTTTAATGCACTTGCATAAATTTATTAAAAACAATTAAATGAATGAATTTTAATTGTTCATTTCTACAATGACGTCCAATGAATTCCTATGTCTTTAAATTATTTTCGAATAAATACATTTTAATGAGCAAAAATGTTATTAACGATCAATGAACTTCAATAACATTGAATCAACTTTTGTGATGTTTTGTAATTAATTGATTTTAATTATTTTGAATGAGCAGTTTTGGTATACTTTATTAGTTTTTAGGATTTTTATTAGTTTTACATTAGTGATCAAGTCAATTGAATATCATTAAATTGAATTGGATGTCCTTGAATTTAATTATTGAAAACCAACTAAAGTTTATTGAAAGCTACGAGCTCGTATAAAGAATAACATTTCAAAGTCATTCAAAGTTATAAAAAGTTAATAGAAAATAATTAAAAACAATTGCTTATGCATTTTAAAGACCGTTCTTGATCATACTTTTGAGTATTGATTTTCATTAGTTTTACATTTGTAATGAAGTTAATTAAAGGTCATTAAATTTAATTAAATATTATTGAATTTCATGATTAAAAACCAACTAAAGTTTATTGAAAATTTTTAACTATATCATATGACTTTTAATTGTTTTAAATGGTTTCTAATAACCTCTATGTTTTTTAATTATCTTTAATAGGTAGAAGTATGATCAAGAACGACCTTTCAAATTTATTGAATATCAGCTCTATGTATTTTAATGAATTTTAAAAACGTATTTTCAGCAGGGTGTGCTTTTATCAATTCCTCTTCTAAAATGCTATATTGAACATAATAAGACTTAACGGGCATCCTTGCCTTACTCCTTTCCCTGTTTTGAGCCAATTGATACCAATTGATGTTTTCTCGAAATAGTAGCATTAGTTTTGAAATTAAAATTAACACCACTGCCATTGCATTACTTGTAACCAAAGTAGTACCTTTTTGTTTAAAACCTTTTAAATTTAACTTTCTAAGCTTATAATATCCGCTGTAGCGCGGGGAAAATGCAGCAGGCGCGCAGCTTAAAAGGTTCATTGAAGCGTTATAACTGTTCAAAAACTTTTAATGCTTTACAGATATACTTTTAGGAGCAATATTTACATATCAGAACCAAATCTGGAAAAACGACCTAAGTCGACTTAGGTCTTTCCTTGAGCGAACGGCTCATTTAGAAGTCAAATTCTTCTTTGGTGTAGGAAAGTCGATAAATCGTGGTTTTTCCAAAAATTATTTTCTAGCACATATGATGCAAAATTATTAAAATAAATAATTTGTATTTTATAATATTTTTTTTTAAACAAACAAAAAATTTAACGCGTCTTTACATTACCTTTAAGGTGATGTGGAAAACTGTGAATATAATTTGTATTCTGCAGAAACTTTGCAACGGATTACATTATACAAATATATATCCTTCAGTCAACATTTTATATATATTTAATCTATAATTGTAACCGTGATTTTGGGAGCTCAGCCCCACCTACCCCCTCCACCACCCGTCAACCCCCGTCACTGCCCCTCCACTGCCCATCCACTAAATAACGTGCTGTAAAATGACATATTTCGTGCCAGTTTTGCGTACGGTAAATGGTCAATAATACACTGCGGGCGTTATTCCCATAACACTCTCGACAGCGGTACGTAATGAAAATAACGCACGCTAAAGCGTGCAATTACTCAATCGAATAACTTATTTTAATTATTTAAAACAAGTCTTATAAACTTATTATGCATTCCTTAACAATAATATGAAAATTAAATTCTGAAGTATCGAAGAATGCCATTGTTACTTCTTACTTATTTAATTTACTCTGTTTATGCTGGAAACATTCAAAATGTATAACAGTTTTCAATATTTTATATGAAATTGTATAAAATTTATAAAATTTACTAGTCAGATCTTATGCATATGTATGTGATCTTATTTGTTAATTATTTATGAAATATTGTAATTTATAAAAACATCTTAATTTACTTAATGCAATTTAAATAAAATGTCTAATACATTATTGAAATTATTTCAATTTACTAAAACAATAATATGTATGTATTTGTTGTAGTATATCCCTGCTAAAAATATCAGATTGAAATCAATTAAAATCGATAAAAGTTCAATCGAGTTCAACCGATTTTGATAAATTCTATCAACTTTCTAACTTTGGTAGATTGAAAACTTATCGTCTTTAATATATTGCAAATGCAGTCGCGTTTAATGCGTTATTTTTGTATTAATTTTAATCGACTTAAATCAACTTTTATGGAATGGTTTATTAGAATGTTAATCAATTGTAATGAAATTTTAATTGTCAATTAAAAAATTTTTATTTGACAAATAAATTTTATTTTTTAACTGTTATTTGACTAATTAAAAATTCAGCAATTCAGCAATTTGTTATTTAATTATCCTTACTTCCTAGTCAATTTTGAATTTGTGAACCTAACATGTAGAGGTCTCTGACATATGAGTGTTCTAACCATAGCGTACAATTTGATAACCTAGGCAAATTAAACCAAAATAAGAAACCGCTTCCAATTCGTTGTCACTTAGCTTCCTCCAACCTTCTTAATTATTCCAATATGAGATTATTTATTCTATTTAATTCTGTAGTAAAAAGTCAAAACGACAAGTCCATTATTTTAAATGTCGAGATATGTTAATTTAAATTTTCAAATTGCCATTTAAACCTATGCAAATCTATAACATATATTATGAAAAAATAATTAAATTGTATAAAAACGTAAAAAGCATTTGCATATCAAGTTAAATTTTTTTGAATTGACAATAATAAATTTTGTTACACTATAATTGTTGATTAAATTTTTATGTGTATAAAAAATGCACACTACTTTTACAAATACATTTTTTTTATTTTGTAATTTTGTTCGAATTTTTGAACAATGGATTTATGCGTTTATTATGAAAATATCATAAAAATGGAAAAACGTTATAAATCAAAAAAGAATCGATAAATCTTAAAAAATTGTTTCATTTTAAATCTCCATTAAAAAAAGAAGAAAAAAAGTGCTTTGATTGGTAAAAAATTACCATGTAATACCCAAGAAATAAGCGATCAATAAAATTAAATAAAAAATATATAACTTCAAATATTTTGAAAAAGAAAATTCCGCATGATCTTGGCAAATAACTTAGCCAAGAGATAACAAAAATCTACCTATTTCGAACTTTGCAGAAAGAATGGTGCCGTTTTATTAAAATTCTCGTGTGCCATAGAAAATTGATTTTTTTACAAAAATGATTTATCTCTCGGCCAGAGAAATATGAAATAAGTAAAAAATTACTGAATATTGTACTCCATGTTACTGATTATCTCAAATTTTTTCAATGAATTTGCATCATACGCAAAAAGACATGTTTCTGTTTATAACAAACGAAGAGAAAAAATAATAATCTTATCAAAAATTTCGGGTCGGAAAAGATTTAGAGATTTTTTAAAAACATTTCATGCTTTTTCAAATGCATTTATACTACATTTAGTATAATATTTTTAACATACCAAAAAAATTGAAAAACTAAAACCCAAAAATCGACAAACCGCTAAAAAAATAATCAAATCCAAAATCTAGAAAAATTATTTTTGTGCCCCATTGTGTAGAAAAATTAAACAAAATGAGCTCTGAAAGAGTAAATATGACCGTGGATTACTCGAGATATCAAGTGCCACACACAAACACACACACGCATGCACGCACGCACGCACGCACGCACACACACACACACACTGATTAATTGATTGATAGAAACATTTAATGAAAATTCGCATTAAATAAATTAATGCTAAAATTAATTCATGATTTCAAGTTTCAGAATAGCCTTGAAAGACCGACCGAATAGTATACTGTACGCATATGCGTATTTTGTAGATATTAACGCATATTTTATATATTTTAGAAAGCAGCACTAAAAAATTTATTTTGATTTTCTAAAATAGCTATTTTTCGAAAAAAAAATGGATATATTCGTTAAATTTACGTGTCTGTATGTTTGTGTGTATGTGAGGTCGTGTGTGTGCTTGTGTGTGTATGTGGGCGCGTGCGTGTGCGTATGTGTTATTTATGGCCATTTTGGTTATTGAAATTTTTTTAATGCAAGAAATATTTTTGGGAATCTTTTTTTCACAATAAAGTACTCATAGAAATCTTTATTTTAGGACAGGAAGCAATTTTATATGTGTCGTTTTTCATTTGTTATACTGTGTAATAAAATTTTTTTTTTCTACATCTATAACTCGAAAACTATATGATAAAAGTCAGCGTAATTTGTAGTGAATAGTACTTTTATGTAGTGAAATATTCGTGTAAATTTTCAATTTGGAAGACTATGTTTAAATAAAAATAAAATGTAAAAAAATGCATTTTTTTACAACGATAACTTTTGAATTACCTCATATAATGTTTTGAAAATTTCGGTGATCCTTCGTTAAGTGTTAGGTAATTAGCTGAATATTTTTTAGTAGATTTGGTTCACAATTTTCTGACATATTAGAGGTTCTTCAATTTTGAAAAGATTTGTTCACCTTGTATATCACGACATCTATTAGATACGTTGTAACGATTTTGTTGTAAATATTATTTATTTATTTTACTTCTTTAACAGGACATTCCCTTTGTACTTATTTTTCCTATTTTTTTGTTTTTATTTTTGCCGCTTGGGCTCTAGTTATCAAGCTTAAGTTCGATCTCCGTCAGCGAATAGTCCAACGAGATGCGAATTCGTTGCCAAGAAATCGACCCAACGGGGAATCGAACCCCAGCTCTTGAGGCCGAAAGTACATGAACCGGCTAAGTCGTTAAAATTATAATGTATTATAAGGTGACTCTACCCAATATGGCCTGTGTAACCAATATGGCCCACCATGGCTATCGCAACTATTAAGCGATTTAACCAGTAAATAGCTGGTGAATTATGTATATGATGTCTGTTGAAGCTTTTTGATTATATAATTACCTCAAAGAAATATTATTTAATTATTTTTAACTCCTTTCGATACATACATTTACTTTTTATTAATGATTAAGTAATGAAAGATAAAGGCGGACCACATTGAATATACGTTAAACTCAATATATCAGACAAGTTTCTTTCAAATCTCTGCAGAATTGTCCTATACGCATATTGTAAACTAAATAATATTTTTTATTTTAGTTTTTGTGTTACGTTTTAATATCCACCCTCCTAATAGAACTTTTTCATTACATCAACTGTAATAAACACTCAAAGCATACGTCGGCTATATCGGGTATACTTACATTACATATTATATATCTTCCTATATTATATAGTTCTATCTCCCGCAACTGCCACTCCACCCCCTCCGAATTTTTGTGTATTTTGGTGGACAAGCTCACATATGCCACACATTTTTGTTATTAACAACAATAACTGTTAAATTACGGTCTTTTGTCGATAACTTCACAATTACAGTATTGAGAAGAAAAAGTTTCAATTGAAAATTGTTCTCTAGCTTTATCCGCATAGATTTGCGTTCTTGTTTTTTTTGTAAAACTCATAGTTTGTTCTTTCTATGTTTTTTAGCGGTTTTTCGATTTGTGAGTTTTAGTTTTTCGGGTTTCTTGATACCTTAGAAATAATATCATCGATTGAGTGATAATGCATTTGAAAGAGCATACAATTACCTATCTTTTCCGACCCGAATTTTTGAATAATCTGTTTCCATTGCTTTGTTATACACGAAATCGTCATTTTTTTCAAACGGTTATATCTGTGAAATATAAGAAGGAAAATTTTTGAAAAAGTTCAGATGATTAGGAATATGAAGAAGAATACTCAGTAAAATTTTTGATTCTTTATCTTTTTCTGTTTAAGAGAAAAAATTCTTTTTATGAAGAAAATCGATTTATTGACACCTACGATATCTGGAGTAAAACGGCAGCATTTGATTGGAAACTTTCGAATAATTTAGCTTTTTACTATCTCTTGGTTGAGTTTGATCGCTTATATTTCGAAAATGGCACGGTCATTTTTATCCAAACGGGGCTCATTTCTTTTGTTTTTGAAAAAATGTAATATAATATCTGACAAACAATTTTGTTTTGTTAGAAATAGAGGTACGACGGATGCTTTGAATTATATAACAAATATCATATACAAATATTTGGATAAAAGCAAACCTATAGTTATATTATTCTTAGACTTGGCCAAAGCTTTTGATACTGTGAGTCATAGAATACTGCTAGATAAGCTTGAGAGATACGGTATAAGAGGTAGTGTCTTAAATCTGTTAACTAGCTATCTCTCAGATAGACAACAAAGAGTTAAAATTCAAGATTGTAAGAGTCAGTACAAATTAATCTCCATAGGAGTTTCGCAAGGGACTATACTAGGTCCTTTGTTATTTATACTCTATATTAATGATCTACTGAGAGATATGCAAAATGATACAATCATGTCTTATGCCGATAACACTGTCATCATATCAAGTGATAATACGCGGTTACAGGCACAGGATAAAATGAATGTATATCTAGGTCAAGTTTCGAAATGGCTTACTTTGAATAAATTAGCTTTAAATGTACGTAAAACTATTTACATAACGTATGGAAATTACTATGATAGTATACCAGATACTCTGAACATTAATATAGGTAACCAACCAATAAAAAGAGTAGAATATCATAAGTATCTAGGATTGTTATTCGATTTCAATATGAAATGGGACAAACATATCGACTATATTGTAAAAAGAACTAGATATCTAATATTTATTTTTGCCAAAATTAAGAATAGTATGGGATCCAAAACATTAATGATAATTTATTATGCATTTTTTCAAAGATGAATAAATTATGGAATAATTACCTGGGGAGGAGCATATAATAATACTCTAAACCAAATACAAAGAATTCAAAACAAAATATTAAAAGTCATAAATAGAAATCGATTCTCAGAGCAATGTCTTCCTCTTTCTGTAAGTCAATTATTCCTTTTGGAATCTATTTAATTTCATTATGCAACACTGAAAGAAATATATAAGTCCAAATCAAGCAATACAAGAAATAAAAGTATTCAATTACCAAAAATACCTAAAACAATAGGTAAAAAAAACAGATACATAGTAGCTATAAAAGTGTTAAACGAGACAACAAATGATCTCAAATCATTAACTACCAATAAAGTTAATACAAAGAAAAAATTCAAAATGTACTTGAAGTTTCGAACGTCAGAGTCAGACGAAAATAATGAAAAAATTCTTTTTGATTTAGTATTTTATTCTGATAGATACATGCAAAATATGAACTAAAACGGCTTTAAAAAAATTTCTAACCCCTAATTCAACCCGAAATCCCTTGAAACAGGGGTTGGAAGGTCGTAAATATAGGTAAAAAAATTCTAACTTGGCCTAATAACAGTCTTACGATTCCCTACTTCATACATACCCTCATTATGATAGAATACATTTATAACAAAAATTACTACCCCTAACTCATCACGGAAGCCCTTGAAATAGGGGTTGGAACAAGGTGATTGCAGGTAAAAATATTATAACTTGGCCTAATAAAAGTCATACGGTTCTCTACTTCACGCATATCCTCATTATAATAGAATACTCTTGTAACAAAACTTACAACCCCTAACTCGTCCCGGAAGCCCTTCAAATAGGGGTCGGAAGGGGGTACATATAGGTAATAAAATTCTAACTTGGCCTAATAAAAGTCTTACGGTTTTCTCCGTCGTACATACCCGCATTATGATAGAATGCACTTATAACAAAAATTGCAACCCCAAACTCGTCCCGGAAGCCCTTCAAAGAAGGGTTGGAAGGGGGTGAAACTAGGTAAAAAAATTCTAACTTGGCCTAATAAACGTCTTACGGTTTTCTCCGACGTACATACCCTCATTATGATAGAATACACTTATAACAAAAATTACAACCCCGAACTCGTCCCGGAAGCACTTCAAAATAGGGTTGCAAGTGGGTGAATGTCGTTAAGAAAATTCTAACTTGGCTTAATAAAAGTCTTACGGTCTTCTACTTCGTACATACCTTCATTATGATAGAATACACCTATAACAAAAATTACAACCCCTAACTCGTCCCGGAAGCCCTTCAAATGGGGGTTGGAACGGGATGAATCCAGGTAAAAAAATTCTAACTTGGCCTAATAAAAGATTCAAGGTTTTCTACTTAATACATACCCTCGATGTAATACAAGACACTTATAAAATAAATTACAACCCCTAACTCGTTCCGGAAGCTCTTCACACTGGGGTCGGAAGGGGGTGAATGCAGATAAAAGAATTCTAACTTGGCCTAATAAAAGTCTTACGGTTTTCTACTTTATACATACTATCATGGTAATAGAATAGACTTATAAAAAAATGTCAACTCCTAACTCGTCTCGGAATCCCTTAAAAAAGGGGGTGAAAGTAGGTAAAAAAATATAACTTGGCCTAACAAAAGCCTTACGGTTTTCTACTCCATACATGCCCGCATTATGATAGAATACACTTATAACCAAAAATACAACCCCAAACTAGTCCCGAAAGCCCAGCAGATGGGGGTTGGAACGGGGTGAATGCAGGTAAAAGAATTCTAACTTGGCCTAATAAAAGTCTTACAGCTTTCTACTTTACAGATATCTTCATTATGATAGGATACAATTATAAAGAAAATGTCAACCCCTAACTCGTCCCGGAAGCCCTTCAAACTGGGGTTAGAAGGGAGTTAATGAAGTAAAAAAATTCTAACTTGCACTAATAAAAGTCTTACGGTTTTCTCCGACGTACATACCCTCACTAGGATAGAATACACTTATAAAATAATGTCAACCCTTAACTCGTCCTGGAAGCCCTTAAAATAGGGTTTTGAACAAGCTGATTGCAGCTAAAAATATTCTAACTTCGCCTAATAAAGGTCTTACGGTTCTCTACTTCACGCCTATCCTCATCATAATAGAATACTCATGGAACAAAACTTACAACCCCTAACTCGCCCCGGAAGCCCTTCAAATAGGGGTCGGAAGGTGGTACATATAGGTAATAAAATTCTAACTTGGCCTAATAAACGTCTTACGGTTTTCTCCGTCGTACATACCCGCATTATGATATAATACACTTATAACAAAACTTACAACCCCTAACTCGCCCCGGAAGCCCTTCAAATAGGGGTCGGAAGGTGGTACATATAGGTAATAAAATTCTAACTTGGCCTAATAAAAGTCTTACGGTTTTCTCCGACGTACATACCCTCACTATGATAGAATACACTTATAACAAAAATTACAACCCCGAACTCATCCGGGAAGCCCGTCAAAAAAAGGTTGGAAGAGTTTGAATGTAGTTAAAAAAAATTGTACTATGTCTAATAAAAGTCTTACAGTTTTCTACCTCATACATACGTAAGACTTTTATTAGGCCAAGTTAGAATTTTTTTACCTACATTCACCTACTTCCAACCCCAGTTTGAAGGGATTCCGGGAAGAGTTAGCGGTTAACATTTATTTATACGTGTATTCTATTACAATAAGAGAATGTATAAAGTAGAAAACCGTAAGACTTTTATTAGGCCAAGTTAGAATTTTCTTACCTACATTCACGCCCTTCCAACCCCTGTTTGGCAGGCTTCCGGGACGAGTTAGGGGTTGACAGTCTTTTTATATGTGTATTCTATCGTAATGAGCATATGCTTAAGCAGAAAACTGTAAGACTTTTATTAGACCAAGTTAGATTTTTTTTTCCTATATTTACCCCATTCCGACTCCAGTGTGACGGGCTTCCGGAACGAGTTAGCGGTTGACATTTATTTATACGTGTATTCTATTACAATAAGAGAATGTATAAAGTAGAAAACCGTAAGACTTTTATTAGGCCAAGTTAGAATTTTTTTACCTACATTCACCTACTTCCAACCCCAGTTTGAAGGGATTCCGGGAAGAGTTAGCGTTTGACATTTATTTATACGTGTATTCTATTACAATAAGAGAATGTATAAAGTAGAAAACCGTAAGACTTTTATTAGGCCAAGTTAGAATTTTCTTACCTACATTCACGCCCTTCCAACCCCTGTTTGACAGGCTTCCGGGACGAGTTAGGGGTTGACAGTCTTTTTATATGTGTATTCTATCGTAATGAGCATATGCTTAAGCAGAAAACTGTAAGACTTTTATTAGACCAAGTTAGATTTTTTTTTCCTATATTTACCCCATTCCGACTCCAGTGTGACGGGCTTCCGGGACGAGTTAGCGGTTGACATTTATTTATACGTGTATTCTATTACAATAAGAGAATGTATAAAGTAGAAAACCGTAAGGCTTTTATTAGGCCAAGTTAGAATTTTCTTACCTACATTCACCCCCTTCCAACCCCTGTTTGACGGGCTTCCGGGACGAGTTAGGGTTTGACATTCTTTTTATATGTGTATTCTATCATGATGAGCATATGCTTAAGTAGAAAACTGTAAGACTTTTATTAGGCCAAGTTAGAATATTTTACCTACATTCACCCCTTCCAACGCCAGTTTGAAGGGATTCCGGGGCGAGTTAGCGGTTGACATTTATTTATAAGTGTATTCTATTACAATAAGAGTATGTATAAAGTAGAAAACCGTAAGACTTTTATTAGGCCAAGTTAGAATTTTTTTACCTACATTCACCCCTTCCAACCCCTGTTTCAAGGGATTTCTGGTCGAATTAGGGGTTAGAATTTTTTTTAAAGCCATTGTAGTTCATATTTTGCATGTATCTATCAGAATAAAATACTAAATCAATAAAAGTTTTTTCATTATTTTCGTCTGACTCTGACGTTCGAAACTTCAAGTCCATAATTAAAACGATTTGTAATGAATCTATAAGTTTAAATATAACTATCAGCTTATTATTATTTTTTTTTATTTATTATTTTTTTTATTTCTCTTTTATATTGTTAAGTTAGTTTTTAAATTAGTATTTAAGTCTTTTGGTTTCTTCTCTAGGTTATATAAGCCAGTCTATGTACAGGTAATTTTATTTATCTCTTTAGAATTTACTTGGAATTACCAATGTAATGGTAACTCAACTTTATCTCTATTGGTTACATGTAAATTTTTCTGGTCTAATAAATAAATAAATAAATAAATTTATATTATTCTACCTAATCACATCCCGCATTTGTTCTGGGATGGTCGGTGTATTCGGTATTGCCGAATTGGATGTTTGTCACAATCCGTAGATTAGACACCGAATTCGATTATTTCATGCGTCCCATGCACTTTGATGAGTGAGAAACATTACCTAAGCGATTGGACGAAGTAGCATTAGTCACGGGATTCTCTGGCGGTTACCCATCCAAGTACTAGCTGCGTTTAAGGCTGCTTAACTTTGCTGATTGCCCGAGGTGTGATTCTGCCACCCCGCTATAGTGGCATTAATATTATATATATAATATATATATATATATATATATATATTATATAATTCAATGAATCTACGTATATTTATTGGGGCGGTCGATGGCTCAAGTAGTAAATGCATACCTCTTAAGAAAAAGGCTGCTCAAAGCATGTACGAGGGTAGTTCAATAAGTCTTTAGAATAAAGTATAAAAACAATTTTTTTTGGGTAAATTTTTTTTTATTTTTCAACATAATCTCCTTGGAGCTCTATACACTTGGTCAATCGCTTTTTAAGTTTTTTTAATCCTTCAGAAAAGTGCGTTTTCGGAAGTTCCTCAAAATAAGCACTTACAGAGGCAATGACGTCTTCGTTGTCCGTAAATCTCTGTCCATCGAGCCATTTTTTCAAGTTTGGAAATAAGAAAAAGTCACTGGGGGCTAAATCTGGTGAATACGGTGGGTGTTCGACCAATTCGAATTTTAGTTCTTCAATTTTAGCCATTGAAACGAAGCATGTGTGAACTCGGGCGTTGTCGTGATGAAAGAGAATTTTTTTTCTCGCCAAATCTGGTCGTTTTTTTTTAATTTCTTCTTTTAGCTGCTCTAATAATGATGCATAATACTCACCAGTAATTGTTTTACCCTTTTCCAAGTAGTCAATAAGTATAATTCCACGTGCATCCCAAAAAACTGTAGCCATAACCTTACCAGCTGACTTTACGGTTTTTGCCTTCTTTGGAGCTGGTTCGCCTGTGGAAATCCACTGTTTGGATTGTTCCTTTGTCTCAGGAGTGTAGTGGTGTATCCATGTTTCATCCACAGTCACAAATCGACGAAAAAATTCCTCAGGATTCCGACTTATGCGCGCCAAAAGAGCCTCAGAGGCGACCACTCTATTGCGTTTATTCTCAGCTGAGAGCAAACGCGGCACCCATCTTGCCGATAGCTTTTTCATGCCTAATTTTTCATGTAGAATTGAAACAACTGCACCTATAGATATCCTTGTGGCCTCAGCTAACTCACGCACTTTTAATCTTCTATCCTTCAACACCATATCGTGGATTTTATTGATGATTTCGGGAGTAGTTGCTTCTACGGGCCTTCCTGAACGTGGTTCGTCACTTATTGATGTACGACCATGCTTAAATTCATTTACCCAGTTATAAACCGTTGCTAAGGCAGGGGCAGATATGCCATGAACTGAGTCCAATTCATTTTTTATCTCATATGGAGTTAAACCCTTTAAATGAAAATGTTTAATTACCGCTCTGAACTCGTTTTTTCCATTTTTCTTAACAAGCAATTTTTTTTTTTCAATTGGTTATAAAAACACGTAAACTCAGAAGATGTGGACTGTGACTGCACCATATATCTAGTCGGGAGTGGTGCTGACTGAAAACAGATGATTTGGAGCGATTCGCGCGCCATCTGTTGGTCATTCTAAAGACTTATTGAACTACCCTCGTAGGTACGAATCCCCGTCAGTCCGAATTTTTCGGGGATATTTAAATAAAATGTTTTTCCGGATTTGTCAGTGGTGGAGATCGGGCCTGCAATCCGCTTCCTAGATAACGATAGTAATACCCGTATATGTAATTAAAAAATAATTAAAAAATAATTTTAATCGCTCAGATCTCCAAAAAAATTTATAAACGAAATTTTAACAAAAAAGTGTTCACTTAATTTTTAGTACATGCCAAAAGAAGTCGATTTACAGTCGAAAAAAAAATTCGTTTATCGTGTTCCCTAGAATCGTGTACGCCGCAAAGTTCCACCAATAATAATGGTACTGACAAGAGTGTTTTATTATGACGTGTAGAATCAAGATTTTGAGGTATTACAATGGTGAAATTAAAGATATGACCAAGTATTTATAGTAAAAAAAACATTAGAATGATTGCTTTTCTCTCTATATTATTAAATAAGTTTCGCCGCAGCCGCCGTTTCAGAAATTAGCCGCTCCTCGCTGTAGCCCCCCCCCCCCCTCTCATTGTAACCACTCTCAATTTAGCCTCCCCTGATTTTGTAACCCCCCTCAATACGTTTAAGTAGGACACCCTGTATATGTCCTAATTTCGGACATCATGTATATTTTTTAATTACTGATACCCTGCATACGTCCTAATTACGGATACCAAGTATATGTTTTCATTATGAACACAGCAATTATATGTCTATTATGGACACCTTGTATATTATCCAATATTGGACGTCCTGTTTGTGTATTTTTTAATATTGGATACGCTGTTGTGTCGGGATTATGGGCATCATATGTATGTTTCTTCCATATGACACCTGATTATGTTCCAATTATTGATACCCAATAAGGTAAAAGCACCAGTACTGGGTCACTTTTGGGATACCCGTTTAGAAAAACTTGAATTCTGAAATCTGATAGCAAAATTAAAAAAATATTTTAGTATTATCTTAGTATTGCTTTTTAAACCTTTTCTATGCTAATAAGTAGTTGTTTAAATAAAAGAGTTCCTGGCTGCAGTAGTGGGACATGATGTTTCGAGTTAACCCAGTACTGGGACAGGCAATTGGCACCAATACTGGGACAGTTATTAAGTAGCTTTATTCGTTACCATTCTGCAAACAAACAATATAAAGCTCATTTTCTCAATTCATTCGATAATACTAATCGATTTACATGCTTTTGTAGTTCGGTAAGAATCGCAAAATTAAAAATCACAATTGTTGATAAACAGATACCTGTAACTCCACTTTTTGAGGTTATAGGATTGCACCCCACCAAGCCAAAGTTATAGATTTCCAAAATCCACTTTTTCCGAAATTCATTCGAGTTGACATTATTGATTCTTATTTAATATCTTGTTTCGTAAGCTATAAAGTAGTTTTCAATCACTGAATCTAATTATAATTTGTATATTTTGAGTGTCCCACTACTGCTCCCTCGCAAATATACGGGACCAAACCTTGGACACCTAATTGTACAGAAAATAATTATTGTTTTCAGTAAATACAACTTTAATCGCATTCATGAGCATGTCATCTATTGATAAAAACATTATTTTGATACTGGTAGAGTAAAATATTTCTTTTGAATGCAAAACTCAATCCTCGTGATTCAGTCAAATCTGCACGATTCAGTAGCGACATTCGTTACTCTCGGAGCCTGCTCAGAATATATTTTTAGTAAAAGAGTTGAATATGATTTTTGCCGTAGATTTGGAATAATTCATGTTCATTTGAATAGTTTATACCCTAGACAATAGATAAAAAATCTTACTATAGTGATTTATAACTGTATTTTTTATGAAAACAGTCATTTTTCGTCCGTGTCCCACTAAAGGTACCGATTATTTATCTGTCCAGGTACTGGTACTTTTACCTTATATGTTATCATTGTGGATACGCTATATCTTGGTAAATTTAAACTGAAAGATATTTAGGGATCCATGATATTTATTTTCGGTCTGGATCGGATTGCTGAATGACTTTCGATCCAGACTCGATGATAATTACACGGAAAGATGTCTAATAAAAATTACTATATTGTATTGTAATGAAGGGGCATAGTTGCATTATTGCAATAATTACCTTTTTATAGTAGTAAATACCACATTATTAGCAGTTATTGCTATTTGTCTATTAATATGTGCTAATTAGTGTAGGATAAGCTGTTAAGTATAGTAAAAATTATAAACCATAAAATTTGCCATAAAATGTAGAAATTTAAGCTAAATATTCTTGTAAAGTTTACGATACAGTATTGTAATATGTGTTGAACCGCTTGAAATCGTGACTTAATCTCAAAACTTAATTTCATTTTTGCACGTAATTTGTTAATTATATCATTATATTTTATTGTCAGAATACTTTAACAATTAAATATATCATGATACATATATATAATACAAACAGTTTGAAAGCAGAATCTAGTGTAACATGATGAGGACGATTCGAAGTATCACGCGTAACAGGTCATGATGGCGCAGTCGGCAGGATGTCTGCTTTTGGAGTCAAAGGTCCCGGGTTCTACTCTCCATAACGTCGGTTTCATCAGTTATATTATTTATTTAAAATTAAATTTTAAATTTGTATTTATAATAGTTAGAATTATTCAAAATACACAGATTTAGAGAAAACAAAATTTTTATAACGTTTAAAATAAAATTGCTACACTGAAATAGTAAAATTTGCTAAAATGCAACTGTGTTCTCTCTTTAATAGAAAACATACTAATCGTTGCTACATTATTTAACAGACTCTACAACACCATTTCTCTCCGTGTACTTCTAACAAAGGACGGAAGTCATTCGGGAATCCATGATATTTTCTTTTGGTTCAGACCGGAATCCAGGAATCTATGATATTTACTTACGGTCTAAATTGGAAATTAAGAAATCAATGATATTTACTTTTGGTCTGGATCCTAAGACCACGTTTTATGAAATATACCACTGACGATTGACGCACGTAGCCCCCCAAGTAAATATAACAAGTTTTATATAAGGTAAGTATACGTAATATAGCCTAGCGAAGCTTTGAGAATTTACCATAGTTCATGAATAGAAAGAATTTTATTTGGGCCAGTCGGATTTCAAAATATAGCATAAAAACTAACATAAGAACTTTGTTTATTTGAAAATATACATATACGGCAATTTTTAGCAAAAATATTAAAGTTGCAAAATTTGTAATGCCTTACATATGATGTAAATCTAGATTTATAAATGTATTTTACCATACTATATTTTATGTAAGCTCTGTTATACGCACTACAGTGTCATTATGATATTTGTTAAATTTTGTAAAGGGCAGCATGCCCGTATATCTTTAAATAAATAAATAAAAAAAATTTTTTTATTTTCTATGTTGAACTTGTTAAAAATATATACGATTTTATAAAGTTGACGTAATTTCCGTTCGATTGATATATCTTACGATAACTTTAATTATTTTCGTGAAGTAATGACAAAATATTAGTTTTAAAAAATTATAAAAATTTAAGAAAAAAGTGTTGAATTTATACATTGAACTTTTCAAAAATATTTACGTATTTATAGAGTATGCGTAATTTTCTTTTGGTTTATATATCTGCAATGACTTTAAAGTTATTTTCGTGAAGTAATAACAAAAAAATATGCTTTAAACAAATTTTTTAAATCTGATTTTTTACGCATTAAATTTTTTAATAAGAGGCTTTTATTAAATTTAATATAATTTTGGAATTTGTGTACTACAAATATATAAAATATATATACGATTTGACAGTATATGGGTAAAAGTCATAAAGTCGACCATTCTGAGATATGGAATTTAAGAAATCAAAAGTATGCTAAATTAATAAAAATGCATTTGTCTACAATAGTATTGGTCATATACAAGTGAAAAATCTACTTGGCCAAGATCAATAACTATTTTTAAACTATTAAAAGATTTTTTAAGTATTAGAATAAGTAAAATAATAATTAATTAATTAGTAATTAATTGCGCTCAAATTACTCACTGATGATTATTAATAAATCTTTTTCTCGTTCTTTTTGTATTTTTTCTTCTATCAAATCTCTTTCTTATGCACGTTTTAATAGAAATGAGAATAATCTAGCTTGATTTTTACGCACTATTTGTAACCTAAAAGCACCACTGTTTAAGAGGTTAACATTATGTGTATTTACTGCTCCTCTATGCGCAGCGACAATGCGTCAACAAGAATGCTGGGGCGGTGCGAGCGTACACTATAGTATAGTTCATCAAACATCGGGACACACATGATAAGCAGACGATAAAATTTTGACAATAATTTCTTCCTTACTCGTAATTTAAACTTGAATGAAATTTCGGAAGAAGAAATTCATTTATTGTTTTACTCGATAAACTTAATTTCGGAGTTACTTTTTAAAATTTTTTGATATTTATTTAGTTATAGCACCGGACACACATGACATCAATTAAGGTACGCAAGACAAAATGCAGTTATAAATCGACTTTACTTAAAAAATATACAATGAAACCTTTTACAATCACCAATAAATGAAAATGAATGGTTAAATTAACAAATATATCCTGTGTTGATAATGAATTAACACATCTTTATATATTTAAAATTAATTTTAAAGGCGGGACACACCTGACGTTAAAATCGAGGGACAGATTTGAAGTAATTTTGCAATACTTACAGCACGAAAATTAAAATATTACACTTAATCTATTTGATAGCTGAAAATAAGTTTAAGCAATCTGCTGTCTACTTTTCTCTTGAAACATAATCTCGTAATAAAATTTTAAAATAATATCAGAGAAAGTCTGTTGGGGACACGGGACACACATGACATTTCATGGTGTTTTTGATTTTTAATTCGAAACCGAATCAATCAATAATATTGAAACTTTGCAGTAATGTTCTACATGTTATATCTAATATATTTGATTTTAAGTTACTCTCTAAATGTGAAATAGTAAAAATTCACTAATTTCTAGTGCATATTCACTAACAGAATTAGTACAAAGTATGCAACTAGAAAATAGTGAATAGTCACTAGATGAAATAGTGAAAAACCTTCACTATTTGAATTAGTGTAAATGAACTACTTACTTTAGTGATTATTCACTATTTAAATTAGTGAAATTTTACTATTTAAATTATCGGATAGATATTAATAAAAATAATGAAAATTCACTATTTAAATTAGTAAGTTTTTACTGTTTAAAATTGTGAATCTTTAATATTTAAAGTAGTAAAATGATTGTCCCATGAAAGATTTAAATTAATTGAAAATCTTAAGATTATAGAATCTGTAACAAATAAAATAATTAAATAATAAAATATTATAGAATTTGAAAAAATCTAGCTGGAGGTATGAAAATTCTTCTAACCTCTTCCACGAGATGTGATTGAGGTTATGTAAAATTTTCGAATAAATGCAAAAATTATACATAACCACTACACCTCATAATTATATACATTTATATGATTACTTAACAGTATTAATTAAATTCAATGCTGTGTTTTTTGTATTATAGTTTATGTATCTCCCAATTCTCACTCTCAACGGTCGGCACGCTTCCGGACATTTTTGGCGGGTTTCACTGTTCGAGGATTTTCTCTCGTAGGAATGTGCGAGATTTTTCTCACTAGTTTAATCGTGAAATTTTTCACTAGATGAAATTATGGAGGTCTCAAAAAGAAGCACAATGTCTTCTGTCTCCACGTTTCGTCCCGGGTTCGTCTACTGGACTCATCAGTAAGGCAATATAGACGAACCCTGCCTTAGACGCTCTGGAAGGAGTTTGCATTCGGGCTTATATACCGCTGATAGAGATATCCGTGCGCTTGCGGGAAAGCGGGAGTAATACCTATGTTAAGTGTGTAGGGACTGGTAGCCGCCTAGCGGTTGAGCGGGGCACGAGGGCGCGAATAAGCGAGTCCCCACAAAATAGCGTTTCGGTTTACTAATTCAATTAGTGCTTTATTCACTATGTTAATAGTGAAAAATTTTCAACTTCTGAATTAGTGATATTTTCACTATTTTACAAGTGAGAAATGGGTTCACTATTTCGCATTTAGAGAGTAGACCGTTATATCGTTTTAATTTTGTGTAAAATAACAGGGACACCACTTGGTCGACTTTTTGACTTTTACCCGTATACATAATTTCAATTAAATCGATATATCTAGTTATTATTTTGAAGCTATTTTAGCTAAAGAATATGATTATGAATGTTCTGCACACATTTTTCAATAACTAACTATGTTACCAACGTGTTACTAATGCCGGTAGTTTTATCAAATTGATCCTGAAAATCTCAGATAGAGTTAAAACATTAGTATTGCTCATATACACAATGCTAGAAAAAAAATATATAGATATACTATCAATGTTAATGAAATAGGCTATATCTTCTCAACAAAGGCCCATTTGATAAAATTACAGGCATTGGGCTTCATTTTTAGATATTAGAAGAGGATCTTCAAAATTTCATCAAAATTCATAACCCGGACTCCGTGCACTCTCCTTGTTAGTAAAATCTAAGTGTATTGTTGAGAAAATAAATAACGTATAAAACGTATAAATTATTTAAACACATACGGGCAACGACCAAATTATCAAAAAAAAACTAAGCTTAAAAATGTCACTTTTAACATATAACCTTCTGGAAATGAGCCATTTATCGCCTCTTAGTAAAGTATAAAAAATGAGATAATAATAAATTTAATATGTAATTAACGATTTTTTTACGGGGAAGCAGATGGCGTAATCAAATTGTTTTGTTATCAACCAAATAAAAAAGATTAACATAATACATAATATTATTTTGTTATAAACGTTTAGAAGTAGTTCACAATGCTTTAGCATAAAATTTAAATAAGATTGTGACATCTTGTGATGATAGATATTATTATTATTCTAAAAGCATAGAAAATAAAAAAAAACTTTAAATCCTCTCTTTAGAGTGTCGCTAGTGTGAAGCTAACTTTATACTAGCAGACGCACTGCTCGGCAAGGGTACGTCCAGCAAGTGCCGCTAGACGCGCACATGTGTGTTTGCTGTCCCTCTACCCTACCTGAGAGAGTGCAGAAGCATCGACTATATGCAACCTTTTCCGAGCGGAAAAATACAGGATGAAATATTATTTTGACAGCGGATAGCGTAGCGTGTAAAATAATAACTTTTTACATTAATTAACATCGTAATATAGTTTCATAATTGAAATAAAAATTTTTTGCGAAAGAATCAGGTCGATAGCTTAATTCTAAATGTAGTTTTAAATATTCTGTTGTAATAATAATAGTTACATATAATACGATAGTTTTAAGTACTGAAAGATGAATGTTTATTCACTAATTACATTTTACATTATAGTAATTTTTTACTGCAACCTTTTATTAAAGCAAAGCTTGTGTCGAACTCTAAACTCGAACTCTCACTCGCCGAAGCGCCTCCAGAGCAGTATCTGTTCAGGTAAAACAAGGCTTGTACAATACTAAATATTAAAAAGACTTAGCTCGCTTTAGCAACCTCTCAAGACATATTGTCTCTAGTAGGGGAAACTGGGGTAAAGTGAACACACAGGTAAAGTGAATCATGCTAATTATTTCTTCAATAAATTATTATTTATGCCTATTTATAATTTTAGTGAAAAATAATTTTGCAAAGATGATAATAAAAAAGTTTTACTACGTAACAATTAATATTCTTCTAAAGAAAAATAATTGTATTTTTCGATCTTAAAGGAAAGTTGGTTTATCGAATTCATTATTACGATTATAGATGTTTATAATCTGTTTTATTACAAGAATTTTTGTTCTAATTACTTCAAATACGTTTTACTTACTATTGCCAAGAATGCAGAGCTTTAAATGATATTTTTCTGTTTTTAAACAAGCATTTTTAAGAATCGACGTCTCAGGGTAAAATGAATCGGGGTAAAGTGGTCTGGAAAAGAATGTGATTACACTAATTCATACGCGGCCAGGTGGAAAATTTGACAAAATATTGTTCAAGGTGAGTATTAGTATAGTATACAAATCCTTGGTTGCAACGCAATTCATATTTATGCCAAAATGGGCCAACATAACCTCCATATTTAACTGTTTTACAGTATTTGAAAGGTTTTAAGATATCATTTAAGTTTTATTAATATCTAAAATATACGTTTTTATCTATTCCTGTACAAAAACTAGTAAAATATTTTCAAAATATTTAATTCTATCCTCTAGTTCACTTTACCCCACACTGAATTGCCCGGGTAAAGTAAACCGGTATTTTTCAAAAATAGCTAATTAATATTAAACTTAATAAATTACTTTTTTTAGTTGCTAGTATGTTCATTAATGTAAGAAGTTTCTTGTGCAACTTACAAAGTAATGTTTTAAGTCTGAAAAATACATTATTTTCAACTTTTACAGTTACTATGTTCACTTTACCCTGGTTTCTCCTATCGCTAAGCTTGCTATAGATCTTTGTAAAAAATTATATTGACAAATCGTTATAAATACTACAGTCAAATATTCGGGTAAACAGTTTAAGTAAAGCTCACCAAATCTCTATTCAATTAATAAATATTTCGGGTTAAAATGCCCAAGACAAAAATAAATATTACGGGTTAAAATACCCAAGACTCAAAATAAAGTATACATTTTTGTCAGACAGTTTTTTTAAGTCTAATACCCAAGAAACCCGTTTTTATAAAAAAGGCTCAATTATCTTTTAACTGAACGATTTCGTCTTAATAATAAAATCGACTTATAGATAGAACTTCGAAAAAACAACCAAAAAGTAATTATATTTTATCTTACATTTTGTATCGATTATTTTAAGCTATTTCTTGTATAAAACACTTTGAATAAATAGATTTATTAATAAAAGATTTGAATTTAATAAAATCACCCAATATATATACATACACATACACATAAAGTCGAACGCAACAGATCACATGGTAATGCACCTCGTCGCTAGTATCTACTAACGTATAGCATACCTGCGATTTCAATATATTCTGAACCTCGCGGGCTATTTTAGCTTACGTACCTCAGAATTATAGAATAACATGTTTAGTAATACACCTCGCAAACATTATATGAAAGCGTAAAGCATACTAAAGTAATGTTTATAGATATACGCTTCGAGATTAATATTTAATCCTGTACAGTGTATACTACTAAATAAAACTACTTTTGAACCTCGCGAACTATCTTAATCTGCGTATCTCCAGATAGTAAACAACAAATACATGATATAAGGAATAACTAATAAAATTCTAGTAATTACAATCAATTTCCTAAAAGAAAAGTCATTTCTAACAATTGAAGTAAAGTCAAGAATCCTCATATTTAGCGTCATATGAAATGGTATGTAATATTAATATTCACAAGGGTTCGAGACAATAGAAATTAATTGCATGCGATTTACTTTAGAGATCCTGGCTATTGTGCGAAAGCATAGGCCAAAAAAAAGGCGTGTTTAAAAGCTTGTAGCTTTAGTTTTATTGTAATCTTTTGGGACGTGACAAGATAATTGAACCAAAATTAATTACTAAAATGAAACCCCCTATGGGGCCTCGCTTGATACGGTACCCATCGCTGAGACCACCTACAATATCTGACTCTATGGGCTAAATCGAATCTATTATGATTTGCTAAATTCTTAATGATCTATAACGAACATTATTTTTTAATTTTTCTATATCAAAATTATTATTTTCAAACCCTTAATGATTATTATTTTATAAATTATGTCATTTTAAAACTCGACTCTGAGAAACATACCTAGGGCACGCGGCGATACTGACAGGTGTGACACTTACGCTAAACACGCGGGAAGCGACGCCATTTTAAGTCGGTTCGATTGCCTTCCCTTACAAACCGAGCAGCGCGCTTATTTTTGACATGCTGTGCGTCTGAATAAACGCACCTCGTATTCAGACGCGCAACACGCCGAAAAACAAACATGCCGCTCAATTCTGAAAGCGCACCGCATGCTTATGAGGGCGCGCAGTCATAATAATTTACACACCCTGGAGCAAGCAACAAGCCTTAGTAAGTGGACAGAAGAGGATTAGGGATATTTTATATGAATGTTACTTAAACATACCCTGCTACTGCAGCATATCCAGTAACAGGCTGAGCGGCTGCTGCAGCTGCGCCATAGGCACGTGCAGCAACGGCCGTATACGTGGCAGCGGCCGCGTAAGTTGCTTGTTGGGCCGTCGAAAGAGGCGTCTTTAGAAGAGGTGAAGTTGCTGCTGCTGCGGCGGCAGCGGCCTAAAACAAATATAAAGTCACAACGGTGTTAGAATTTGCTTTATGTTTTTCGACTACACCTATTCTCCAACCGTTATGTTTTCGTACGTTTCACACTAAACATTAACAAGGAAAGTTATCAGCCTCTCGGAGTATATTTTGATTTGATGAGAGTCTAAAAAGTGTTTTCGGTTAAATCTAAAACTTGTACCTGTAGTTTAACCTCATAGGCCAATGTTTCAAGATATAACTTATTTCACTCTGTACTAACTGAACAATGTAATAACCAGCGCAATACACATATTTTTCTGCTGAAAATTTTTCAGTCCCTAAGGTCTCCCGTGCGACCCAGTAGAGTGTTTTGAATTTTCACACGTGGCTAAAAAGCGACTAATTACAAAAAACTCAACGCAGCTCCTATTAATACGAAATTTAACGTACCAAAAAAGGATTTCTTCGTCTGTCTACAAAATTTAAGAAACATAATTTGACTACTTCGGCAGCAAAATGGATCACCCCTACAGAGCTGAACGTAAACCTAAAATTTTGTATTCTTTAGGTTATGTTTGATCGTTTGAACGTTTACGAAATCGACACCGATTTAGGTCTATCTTATCTCAAATTGTTTGTCTTAAAAATAACTTTAATTCCTTTTTTGATACGTTCAATTCTGTTACGTATAACCAAAGATAAATAAATTATGTAAAATAACCGTCATTTATTTTTTGGTCATATGATGTTAATATGTCGGTCATGCGACAATTATGACAACCATATATAGATTTTTTAAATTCCAGATGTAAAATGACGGTCATTTTTCTTTTATTTATGTGGCCTGACAAAATGTGACCACGTTTTTATTATACAGGGTGTCCAAAAAGTTCCGGGACGGCTGAATAATTCTCCAGAAATGTATTTTCAGACAAAAGTTTCTAGGTTCAGAACGAGGTACTTGTTGGTAACCTTGACCTTTACTTGAAGATTAATTTTGAAGATCATTTCAAGGGCAACTTGAAAATCTTAAATGGATCTGAAGAGTTATTTAGCCGTCCGAAAATTTTTTGGACACCCGTATAAATTTTGTAAGTGTTTTTTAAAATTTAACAATTTATTATATCATACATTATTTGTTACTTATTTAAAATCAATTTATATACAAAATTATTCTTAAACAAATTTACTGTGTTTAGAAATTAAATTAATTATTTTTTAAATTTATTTATTTATAATTCAACAAGCAATCCTATATAATAGTAAGAAATAATATATGATTATAATTTATAAGCACTTAAATTTAAAGTGCCATTATCTATCACTATGAACCACGGCCATGAAACAAACAAATGAATTGTTAATATTTTTATTACAATTCACTTATACAATGGAAGTGCAATTTTTCATTTTAATTCAACCCTTAACTCCTTCTTTCAATTGATACAAGAGGATAAACTTTGATAAAGACCTGAAATTTGTAAAGAGCATCCTGGATAACCACATGAAACGTGATTTCGAAGAGAACAATTCATTAATATTATTAATTTCAAATATTAATTTGAACTTGTTAATAAAAATATTTTTTTGGCTCTATTTGAAGCATAAAAATATTTTATAGCACACTAACCTCAAAATGCCAACTTTATTGTCGATTTTGAGGTTGTTGTGCTATAAAATATCGTATGAGACTGTTGTGGGAGGTGTTTTTCTACCTTGCTCGATTTTCTCACTCGCTTCACTCGTGCGAAAACCCTCGAGCGAGATAGAAAACCATCTCCCACAACAGTGTCATAATATACTATTTGAGGAATGCATTAAAGTCCCAATATGCAAAAGAAATTTTTTCGCCGAGACAAAGCCGTTTGTAAAAAGTATGGTGTCTCAAAGGTATCACGCGCGTGCTCGCGGGAAAAACATGAGAATAATGCGTTTCAAGTTTTAATTTTGTATGCTACGCAATGAAAATTGTTTTACTCAACAGGCTATAACTTTGGTATAACAAAGAGTTTTGACATTCAACAGGTCTCAAAATGTTCATAAAACTATTAGTATAAAAAATATGTAATAACATTTTGTTCGATTTTTTGGTAAAAAATCAGTGGTATTCTACCTTAAGGTGACAAGCCACTTTTACACCCTTAAGGGAAATATAAAATTATCCTTTCATAAAAATTTTCTCTTTCAAGAGCATTAATTCTGAAATTTTTTACCACAAATGCTTGATAATATATTTAAGTTTACTAATATAAAACCTCAAAATCTTGATCCTACAAGTCAGAATAAATTACCCTTTTCAACACAATATTTATTAAAGGAACATTACGGCGTGCACGGTTCTAGGTGACATGATGAACGAATTTTTTTCGACGATTATTCGACTTCTTTTGACATGTACTAAAACTTAAGTGGAGCACTTTTCCATTAAAATTTTTTTTTAATTCTTTTTTTAGAAAATAATTTTTTTTTTTTTGAAAATTTTTAATAAGAATTTGTTAAGAAGTCATTTTGTAACCGAAAAAAATCGCTGCCAATTCATTGGCATTTAGCTTCCTCAAACTTAAAAAATTGTTCCAATATGAAATTATTTATTTTAATTAATACTGGGATGAAAAATAGAAATGACAAATCTATTGTTTTTTAATTTGTCAACATATATACATACATACACACACACACACACACACACATATATATATATATATATATATATATATATATATATATATATATATATATATATATATATATATATATATACAGGTATTTCTTAATTTAGTAATTTAAACTTATGCAAAAATATAGCATAAATTATGAAAAAATATTGTTGTTTAAAATATTTTTTAACACATATAATACTTACCATTTTCACAAATACATTTAAGATAAGATATTAATATGTAACTAAGAACATCTTAGAAATTTTCATTAAGTGTAATTATTCCAGTTAAATATTCCAAATAGTTGATTCAAACTCATTTTAACTGTGACCCCAAATTATAACTCTATTAAATTTTATTTTCTTTTATTTTGAAACTATTGAATGCATAACTTTTTTAAAACTTATTGGAGTAAAAATATATTTTTGTGATAAAAACAAAAGTAGAGTATTAACAAGAGTATTAAAAAATAAAATTTTACGCACACCTATTAGACAAAAAATGAACCCTTTCTGATATTAAATGACCGCGCCGTTCTCGAGATATAAGCGATGAAAAATATATTCAAAAGACACATAACCTCACAAAGACAAATATCTCAGAAAATAAAAGATCTCATGAAGGGGCATCATTGGAGGGATCCATGGGTGCACGAGTGATTGATCATCCAAATTAACAGCGCTGGGCGCAGTTAGTACTTGGATGGGTGACCGCTCGGGAACTCCATCTCAACAATGATAGTTGCACAGATGGGGAATGAAAATTTAGGTACTTTTCGTGGAAATAAATGGTACTTAAATTAGACTTTCCTGTCGACTGGTTCCTGACGTGGGATTTCTTGATCGGTCAAACTTTCTCCACGTAACAGAGCAAGTCCCTAGGCGAACGCGACAATTCAGTGGGGTACACATTTGTTGGGTTTATTAGGATCAAACACCCCTACATACAGGTGGTATAAGTGTCCCGTAAAAAGACATATGGTGTCTGTACGAGTTGGTACATGAGAATAAAAAAGAAATAAATAAGAGATCTCATAATCTGAAAACAAATACACGAGATAGTAAAAGTCTACATTTTTGTAAAGTTTCAGGTAAAATGCTGCCATTTACTTGTTATCGTCAGAGTTATCGTCAGAGACTGAAAATCAATTTTCTTTACAAAATTATTATTTCCTCGACAAAAGCAACAGGTCAAGACTCAAAAATTTGACAAAATATTCTTCCCCATATTCCGAATGGTCTCATTTTTTAAATAAATTTTACGTCGTGCATTTCCGATATATAAATATTTAAACAAAATATGTGTCAAGTATAGCAAAAGAAGGGAATGACCTTATCCAAACTTTCAGGTCGGAAAAATTAGGTAATTTTATGCTCTTTCAAATGCATTTTCGCCAGATTGATGATATTATTTCTAATGTACCAAAAATCCCGAAAACTTAAAATGCAAAAATCGAAAAACCGTCATAAAACCAAATAAACATCGAAAAATAAAAAAAAATAATACGGCTCAGGGTTTCTGTGACGTGGAACCGGCTCAGGGTTTCTGTGACGCCGAACAGGCTTAGGGTTTCTGTGACGGGGATTCGGCATAGAGTTCCTGGCTCCTCTCCCGCCCGCTGGGTTCCCCCACCCGACCGGTACGCCCCCCCTCTTCTCCTTCCACCTTCCCGCGAGTCCGCACCGCGTATTTGGATCTGCACACGTGTCCGGACCTTTCCCGCAAGTGATTTTACTTGTAGATACCTCTCCATCAATCATCAACTACTTATTCACACTCCATAGGTGACTCTGCCAACTTTAATGGAGTGCTGCTCTCCTTGAAGAACCGTTTCATCAATTTTACATTGTGCAGCACACAACAAGCCCTGTATGCTCCATTGTGATGAGGACAAACTGTCACTAGCTTTATTTTGCCCAAAGGAAGAAATTCTAATTCTGCTATATCACAAACATCAAATTTGAACTTGAAGCCCTCCAACCATTTATTTTTAATAGAACCCATCACAAGTACCTTAGTAGCATCGCGTAAGGCTCCTCGAAGTATCTCACCTACCCGGATATAGGGATAATCCGTGATAGTTGAATTTCAACCATAGGTTTTCTGCTCTATACTTGTTAGTGAGCTTACGCCAATCATAGGGTGAATTGAAGAGACACACCAGAGGTTCACTGTTGTCATCGTTGAGAAGAACAATCATCAACTACTTGAGGATATAGTCGTTGACGGGCTACATGCCCACCGAGTACTTCATCTTGAAGAGGAATGATTTTTTCTTACTCAAGACTGCTCTTTATATCAGAACTCCCAAAACCACCTCTAGCAATACCCTCACCACCACTACCGCTAGCATTACCCAACCCGAGCCTGCAGAGCCACCTCCCGGTCCAGCAATAAGCTCGGACACGCTTTTCCTGTAAGTGATTTTTACTTGAGGGAGAGAGAGAGAGAGAGAGAGAGAGAGAGAGAGAGAGAGAGAGAGAGAGAGAGAGAGAGAGAGAGAGAGAGAGAGAGAGAGAGAGAGAGAATGTGTGTGTATGTGTGTGTCTAGGAAAGTCCACCTCACCGACCGATAACCGCACTTGTCTGCCATCGGTAAGGTTATGGAGCTGCAAGATGGCGGCGGATCTGTCTAGACTTGCACAGCTGAGAGAGGAAGAGAGAGACAGAGAACCACGCACGTGAATGTTAGGCAACGCTCACCATGCTGCCGCGCAACGCCATAGTTCCCCCACTCCTCCACTGAGAGCAAGCGAGTCTCTTGAAAATCCAGTCAAACGTAGAGACGAGTACTAGTGTAGTGTTATGAAGATCTCGTTGATGCAAATTCCAGTCGATCGCCTAGCGTATACTCCTGAGAGAATAATGTGTAGATTATTCATGCTTACCTTTAAAGAGGAAGGTGATGGCCCTGACTAACGCCTCACTTGTGAGGTTATCCGCTTAGCATAACATCTCCATAGACTTCCTCTTTATGGTTTCTTATAAAGGAGACCCCCAGTGAACACACTTGACAAAGTTTACTTACGAAAAAAATAGTCAGAGGATTGACCGAGATTTGAACCCGGATCGCCAGCGTGAAAGTTTGAGCTCTAATCCACTAAGCCACTGGGGGCTCTGTCTTTTCTCTATGTGTGAACGTTGGTATATGCCCACGTCTGTGCACACATGTGAGTATTTACATAAGAGGAATCTTAACCTCAAAACTTTTTTTCGATGGTGAAAAAATTCGATGGTAACCATAAAATCTACTTTAGCGTTCATTCGTATTATCAATCAACAAAGGGTAGTAAATTCAAATTTTTTCACATTACCGACCATTTATTAATAGAGAATAAATTGACACCTTCAGAGGGCGCTACAAAATAGCGGTACATTCAGATTATCGACACCTACAGAGGGCGCTGCAAAATGGCGGTAAATTCCTATTACTGACACCTACAGAGGACGCTGCAAAATGGTGCTAAATTGCAAAAGTTTTTCATATTAAGTGAAAAAATTAAAATTTGGATTTATCAACCGATAACGTCAGTTGTTCGATAAAAATATGAGAAGAGGGTGGAAAGTTTTTTAAATCGATGAGTACATCGGTATATATACCCTGCATCACGTAATTCATTGATTATAAAGTTAGTCACAGTTACTCGGAGACGATCGACTAACACATTAGGATCAACCCAATCATCAACTGTCCTTGGAATCTAGAACAAAAATTCCTTTGTAATATTGGTGAACTAATAGCAATCATATGATAACTATCATAAGTGGATGGAATAGATTCATTTGAAGTCTCTTGAGACTTGATAGGTGAGGAATCATTCTGCAGCTTACGTCTTTTCACTTTAATCATATCAAGATTACGATCATCCTTCTGTTATTATCTGAAAATACTGTATAACTATGTTGAAATCGATTCCTACTCTTGCATGGCGAAATGGAGTCAGTCGTAGATTGTTTCTTCTTCTCGAAACGATAACTATCTTGATCAGCAGACAATAACATTAGAGCAATAAACCTATTGAATGTATTATTCTTTAAACTACAAATCGACTCATCTGCGTGGTAGCGTTTCTTATGAGCACTCGTAGTTTTGACTATACTATGATAGTTTGTAATATCTGCAGAACTGATAAGATTTTCATCAGGGACTTTTTTGAATAGTATTTGAACCAACCCTTTAGGTATAGGATATCTTATATCGTTTACTTTGACATGAGAATCTTCAAACTCAATAGATGAATTACCCAACATAAGCTTAATTCCTTGCTTATAACCTCCATACACAGGATCAAGGTATCTTTTACAATTTTGATTTAGATTCCAAAAATATGTGTGAATGAGAGCAAGCACAGCCTTCTCAATGTTGAATGAAATATCTCGAACTGAATTGTCAATATCTTGAGTTTTATCATTAATGTTCTGAGACATCATATACTTGATTCTTCTCGCGAGATTTTCAAGCGGATCAATGATTGATTCTAAAGAATTCGCTTCTACACTTGCACTACTCTGTCTTAGAGATTTACATTTACTCATGATACCCTCTCGCGATTTACGAAGAATATCATCTCGTAGGTTTTCCGTATTATCGCTTTAATAGCTCACAGTGGAATGATATTTATTTTAAAAGCAAGCGCTCTATTTATAGCAAAATCAACATGTTAGAATAAATACAGTGACATAAATTTGTCACTCTATGACATAAATTTGTCATTCTATGACATAAATTTGTCACTCTATGACATAAAAATTTCACTCTATGACATAAATAGTATAGAGCAGAAAACCTATGGTTGAAGTTCAACTATCACGGATTATCCCTATATCCAAGTAGGTGAGATACTTCAAGGAGCCTTACGCGACACTACCAAGGTACTTGTGATGGGTTCTATTAAGAAGAAATGGTTGGAGCGATTTAAGTTTAAGTTTGATGTTTCTGATATAGAAGAACGAGGATTTCCTCCTTTGGACAGAATAAAGCTACTGACAGTTTGTCCTCATCACAATGGAGCATACAGGGTTTGTTGTGCGTTACACAATGTAAAACTGATGAAACAGTTCTTCAAGGAGAGCATTACTCCATTAGAGTTAGCTGGGTCACCTATGGAGTGTGAATAAGGAGTTGATAGTTGATGGAGAGGTAGCTACAAGTTGCGGTTGGGACTGTACCTCATAGGTGAGAGCGAAAGATGGGGCCCTCACCCTTCTCTTAAATTTGGTAGAATAGTTACGAACACCTTGCCACGGCTGATAACTTTGAAAGGTCCGGACACGTGTTCAGGGCCGGACACGTGGTGCGAACTCGCGGGAAAGTGAAAGGAAGAGGGTGGGGGCGCGTTCAGATGGGATGGGGGAACCCAGCGGTCGGGTGGGGGAACCCATCGGGTGGGAGAGGTGCCAGAAACTATATGCCGGTTCCCCGTCACAAAAACCCTAAACCGGTTCCGCGTCACAGAAACCCTAACCCGGTTTCACGTCACAGAAACCCTAAGCCGGTTCCGCGTCACGCCAGTTCTAGGTCAAGTGACCCAGAAACCCTAAGCTAGTTTCAGGACACAGAAACCCTAAGCCGATTTCACGTCACATCGGTTATGGTCAAGAAACCCAGAAACCCTAAGCTTGTTCCAGGTCATCAGCTGATGACCTGGAGCACGCTTGCACGCAAGCTCGAACTCACGCACGCACACACACACCTCGGTGGGCCACGATTAACTTTAAGTACAAAGTCGTTGCACATTCAGTTTCTTTATGGATTTCAGTTCTATGATGCCTCACAAATTTTTGAAAAAATCTAGTTTTTATATTTTTTACGATTAAATCTTAATTCTTTAAATTTCTTGAGGTAAATAAATTGTCAAAATTTAAGTTTATGTTCACATATCTTACATTTCAATTTAAAATAATTATACAAATTAAACTTAGGCTTCAAGATAAGAGTACACCCATCTTCAAAAATTTTAAAGGTCTGACATTTGAAGTACAATATTTATTATAGAAAAATAGAATTATAAAATTGGAAGTTATTTTACGGATAATTATTGAACTTATAAATAAGACTGCATGAAATCTCATAAAAAAACCTAAAAACCTACCTATTTTCAAACGAAATCAAACAAAAGTACGTTTTTATTTTCCCGCATAGCTTATAAAAAACCGCTGTTAATTCATTGACTCTTAACTTCCGCATACTTTATAGATTGATCCAATACGAAATTATTTATTCTGTTTAAATACTGTGGTGAAAAATAAAAATAACAAGTCTATTGTTTTTTTTTATATCGAGATATTTGTATAAATTTAAATTTTGTCATTTAAACTTAAGCAGAAGCATAGCGCATTTTATGGAACTAAACATTGGTGATTAAAATATTTTTTAAAATATATATAATGCATACTATTTTTAGGAATAAATTTAAGAGAAGATGATAACATATAACTAAGATAATCTTAAAAATGTTCATTAAGTGTAATAATTCGAGTTATTAATTCCAAATAATTTATTCAAACTCATTTTACCTGTGAACTCAAATTTTAACTCAATGAAATGTTATTCTTTACAAATTAGATTGAAAAAGAAAACATAAAAAATATATCGATTAACTTAAAAATTCTCTACAGTCTTCTTTTTTTTGGAAACTATTAAATAAAAGTTATTGGAGTCAACGCATATTTTTGTGATAACAGGAGTGTTTAAAACATGTTCTTTACGCACGCTATTAGACAAATTTATTTTAAAATATTCAACAAAATTTGGAAACTGAGAATTTTTTTGACCCGCTTTTCAGGTCAATAAAGTGGCCATTATAGTTAAGATGTCAATAAAATATTTAAATTGTATAAAAACTTAAAAAATTAAATTTTTTTCAATAATAAATTTTGCATCAGTATAATTATTTATTACATTTTATTTATGAATATAATGTATATTACTTTTACACATAAAATTTGTATTCCCGACGCAACCGTAGTGGCCACTTTATTGACCTTAAAAGCGGGACAGAAGTAGCATATGATTCTCGCAAATCTACTTTTTCCCGCAAATCAACATTTTCCCGCAAATCTACTTTTTCCCGCCAATTTATTTTTTTCCCGCAAACGCATATTTTTAATTACTCTTCTCTATATTAATATACATTTTCAATAAAATCTAGTTCTTACCGGAAGTCCCATTTTTTAAGTCAATAAAGTGGTCACAGTTAAGTCGGAAATAAAGTTCTATATGCAACTCGGGAATAAAGTCGAGTATTCTCTCGGATACTATTTCGAATTTTTATAACCTTGTTCGAGTTTATGGACAACGGATATATTCATTAATTACAAAAATATCATTAAAATGAGAAAACGGTATAAAACAAAAACGAATCGATGATTCTTAATTATTTTCTTTTTATTTAAAACTTTATCAAGAAATAAAAAAAGAGCTTTGAATTGCTAAAAAATACCGCATAATATTCAAGAAAAAAGAGATTAAATTATTGTTTACAAAACATGAATAACATAAAAATGAAAAAATGTTATAAAACAAAAAGAAATCGATATATCTTAAAAATTCTTCTTGAATTTCAATGTTTGTTGAAAAATATAAAAAAGGAGCTGTAATTGGTGAAAAACTATCGCGTAATACGCAAGTAATCAGCGATCAAAAATTTGTTGAAAAATAAAATATCATACAATATGAAAAAACATTATAAAACTAAATTGATTCCATGAAAATTAGCGTTCATTGATTAAAAATTACCTAAGATATAAGTAATTAAAAGTTTTTTTTTTAATATAACCTCGAATATCTTAAAAAATAAAAGTTCTCATGATCTGGGCAAAGAACTTAGCCAAGAGATAGTAAAAAGCTACCTTTTTGGAAATTTTCAGAAGGAATAATGCCACCGTTTTACTCAAGTTATCGTTTGCCATAGAAAATCGATTTTTTTACAAAATGATTTTTTTCTCAAGTATAGAAAAATAAAATTACAAAAATAACAGAATAATCTTCTCCACTGTCCTACTCACTTCAATTATTTCCAAAAATTTGTAATCATATATTTCAGAGAAATCAACATCCAAACATAAAATGACCTTTCCGTGTGTATCAAAAGAAACGAAACACCTTATCCAAAATTTTGGGTTGTAAAAGATAAGAAATGTTATGCTCTATCAAATGCATTGTCACTGGATAATGACATTATTTCTAACGTACGAAAAAAGAAACAAAAAACTTGAACCAAAAAATCGAAAAACCGCTAGAAAACAAAAACTAATCCGAAGAACTAAACGAATTATTGTTATGCCCCCTTTGTGTAAAAAAAAAAACAAAATGAGCCCTGGAACATTAAATATTACCGTGGCTTACTCGACATATTGATGTACACACACACACACATAGACACACATGCACAAGCACACGCACACGCACACACACACACATCCATACGGAAATCCATACGAACATTTTCTAAAAATAGTGTATTTTGATTCCTTATATCTCAAAACATGTTTCTAACATGATTTTAGAAAACCTTTTTCTTTTTACTATCACAAAGCTTCCTCTTTGAGGAAGCAAATATTGATAAACCCCGTAGGGGTTTATTAGTAAGTTATTACTCAATTATGTATTAATTTGGTGTACTTGATTAATATAAAATTTTAACTCATACTTGAGTATAATTTTTTCACTAACTTAATCCCTAATTTTTCTACAATTTTGCAAAATAAATAAGTATTTCTTATTAAGTAAGTGTACACCGATTTAAATAAAAAACAATTTTTCGTTTTTTACATGAAATTAAAGTTAGGAAAGTTTACTCTTAGGAAAGACTCTGTAGTGTTATTGTAATTAAATAATTCTTTTCGTACTGTAATATGATTTTTATTAGTACAAACATCTGCTTTATAGTCTCGACAAATTTATTCGGATGTATTTTTATTAAAGAATTTATTCTCAACTTAAAAGTAATACTTAAATTAATATTTAATGTAAGGTGTGAACAGGTGAACACTTAAGTTGGGAGTACATAACATGCAATTCTCAAGTTGAAAGTACGAATTAACGCTGAAGCCTGTAGTTAAGTGTTGTTTTCGAGTATTTCTTTAGTGTATACTCTCAACTGGAGGATTACTCTCTACTCGAGAGTTACTTTCAGCTTGAAGGTTACTCTCAACTTGAGTGTGTGAATAACACTGAAGTTGAGTGTTTATTTCTGTGCCAATTTACACTTAAGGTGATAATAAGGTTACTGTACTGGTAAATACGGGGAACCATTTTTTTCATTCATTTTTCAATCTTAAGAAAATATCTCTATGGAAAGTTGTTCTTTTTGATTGGGACAACAACTGTCCATAAAGTTAATTATTCAAAATTGAAAATGAAATAAGAAAAGTGGATCCTCGTATTTGTCGGTGACAGGTTGCTTTAGCATCACCTTAAGTTGAGAGTTCTACTGAGTATAACTTTGAGTGTTTTTCCGTAAGGATAACGGGAGCCTACGGAGGGGCCTAGGGTAATTGAAAGACGTATTCTAAGCTAGCAGACTAAGGTCACAAAACAAATTCCTAAGCAAGTGCATAATTTGTTGCTAATTTGTTGCTAATTTGTTACGCAATTTTCATTTTTTGTTACTAATCCCTTTACCGAGAAACTTGAGATCTGCTAAGTTAAGTATTAAGCTAGCAGTCCAACTACCGTAACCTTTGAATTATTGTCTCTCACAAAATAATTCAGGCGTCATATTTTGTTGCAAACTTGTAACTTTAAGAAAACACTACTAGAAATATGCATATATCAACCCCTAGTTTGCAAAAAGCATCCCCTACCCCGAACTGCCGGAAAATACGAATTACCTTAAACCGATCGAGCAGCTTTGAATAAATACGCGTATATATTGTTGCTAATTAGTTACTTTAAGATAGCACTATCAGAAATACCCAAATATCAACCTCTAGTTCGTAAAAACCACCCCCATCCCTTAGATACCCAAATGTCAACCGCTAGTCCATACAAACCACCCCCATACTCTGGAAACATCAGAATACAGAAGTTACGTTAAACCGAGCTGGCAGCCTTGAAAGAATATGTGCATATTTCGTTACTAATTGTTGCTCATTAGTTACGCTATTTTAGGATTATTTTGCTGATCGCTTTTCCGAGAAACGCGAGATCTGCTAGGTTAGATATTACCTAGCAGATTATCTACCGTAACTTTATAGCTCTTGATCCTCTCAACCAATCAAATCGATACAAACGGCATATATTGTTGCTAATTTGTTGCTTTAAGATAGTCCATTACTCAATACCCAAAAATTAACCCGTAATTTCAACCACCCCTCCTCGTATCAAAAATAGCGAAAATTAAAAATAAAGTATACAGCTTTGAACGAACTAATGGATATTTTGTTGCTAATTTGTGCCGCTTGAATCGGTTATGTTGCTTCCTCCTATTCCGTGATACGATGAATACGCTAGGTCTCAACCAATCAAATTGATTCAAGCTGTATCTTGTAGCTTTTATATATATATCCCATATATATATACTACCTCATATATATATATTTGCAAGATAAAAATCTTGTCAATAGAAGATTTATAAATCTTCTATTGACAAGATTTTTATCTTGCAAATGTATTTTTTAAAAAGAGCAAATGAAAAAATCAATCAATAATTTAAACGCAATTATTTTACACAAATTAAAGCGATTTACCTACTCAAAAAATCAAATGATGCATCACGTGTTAATCAGGTGAAATCACGTGAATTATCAGCTGATCAATACAGATATGTATTTATATTTGGACATTAATTGAATTTTAAAATATTATTTTCTTAACGGTATTTTTAGCTGATTGATCAGATTCTTATTTCATATGATAATTAAAATCGGGTTATGTATATCAGGTGGTATACCAAATCAAATAATATATCATAACGAAACATCAGATAATAAATCAATTAATGCGTCATTAGTTTTTCTCCTGGATTTAAGTTTAGTTATATCGCCGTTAACGGTTCAGTTGAGTGGTTATTCCAGTCAACGATGCAGTTAAGAGGTTAATTCGGGCATAAAATACTTCAAGGTGCTGTTAAGTAGTTATATACTTGGCTGGCATTAGCGTATATGTGCGTTTTGGAACCTCACATGCCTGTATAACGTAAAAGACTCACAAAAACATGTCAATTTCGACTTAATCTCAATTTTCAAGAAAAATGTAGTTAAGTGCTTCTTTCGGAAAGCCATAGATACGAGGGTAGTTCAATAAGTCTTTAGAATAAAGTATAAAAACAATTTTTTTTGGGTAAATTTTTTTTTATTTTTCAACATAATCTCCTTGGAGCTCTATACACTTGGTCAATCGCTTTTTAAGTTTTTTTAATCCTTCAGAAAAGTGCGTTTTCGGAAGTTCCTCAAAATAAGCACTTACAGAGGCAATGACGTCTTCGTTGTCCGTAAATCTCTGTCCACCGAGCCATTTTTTCAAGTTTGTAAATAAGAAAAAGTCACTGGGGGCTAAATCTGGTGAAAACGGTGGGTGTTCGACCAATTCGAATTTTAGTTCTTCAATTTTAGCCATTGAAACGAAGCATGTGTGAACTCGGGCGTTGTCGTGATGAAAGAGAATTTTTTTTCTCGCCAAATGTGGTCTTTTCTTTTTAATTTCTTCTTTCAGCTGCTCTAATAATGATGCATAATACTCACCAGTAATTGTTTTACCCTTTTCCAAGTAGTCAATAAGTATAATTCCACGTGCATCCCAAAAAAATGTAGCCATAACCTTACCAGCTGACTTTACGGTCTTTGCCTTCTTTGGAGCTGGTTCGCCTGTGGAAATCCACTGTTTGGATTGTTCCTTTGTCTCAGGAGTGTAGTGGTGTATCCATGTTTCATCCACAGTCACAAATCGACGAAAAAATTCCTCAGGATTCCGACTTATGCGCGCCAAAAGAGCCTCAGAGGCGACCACTCTATTGCGTTTATTCTCAGCTGAGAGCAAACGCGGCACCCATCTTGCCGATAGCTTTTTCATGCCTAATTTTTCATGTAGAATTGAAACAACTGCACCTATAGATATCCTTGTGGCCTCAGCTAACTCACGCACTTTTAATCTTCTATCCTTCAACACCATATCGTGGATTTTATTGATGATTTCGGGAGTAGTTGCTTCTACGGGCCTTCCTGAACGTGGTTCGTCACTTATTGATGTACGACCACGCTTAAATTCATTTACCCAGTTATAAACCGTTGCTAAGGCAGGGGCAGATGTGCTATGAACTGAGTCCAATTCATTTTTTATCTCATATAGAGTTAAACCCTTTAAATGAAAATGTTTAATTACCGCTCTGAACTCGTTTTTTTCCATTTTTCTTAACAAGCAATTTTTTTTTTCAATTGGTTATAAAAACACGTAAACTCAGAAGATGTGGACTGTGACTGCACCATATATCTAGTCGGGAGTGGTGCTGACTGAAAACAGATGATTTGGAGCGATTCGCGCGCCATCTGTTGGTCATTCTAAAGACTTATTGAACTACCCTCGTATAAGAAGAAAATAATTAATGTGTTTCTCTTCATACTCTCACACTCTCTTATATTATATTTTACTCTCTTTTTCTCTCTCATATTCACCTTCGCACTTTGCTGTTCTATCATTCACGCACGCTCTCACTCAATCATATATGGATTGACTCATTCACTCAATCAATCGCATACGCACTCACTTGCTAGCTCAACTGCCTAACGACATAAATCATGCACTCACTCTATCATACATTTACACACGCCCACATTCTTGACTTCACGTACTCACTTGCACACTCACCCACTATGGTATGCACTTACTCATGTACAATCTGACAAACTCACATATTCACTACCTCACTTAATCACTTACGCACTCATGCACGCACTCCCTCACTTGAATATTCGATCACTTCCTCGTACACTTACTCACTAAATCACTCACTCCATCACTGACATACTTATGCATGCAATCTCTCACATACTTATTGACTTGTATACTTATATAAGCACTCACTTACTCAACAGCTCACTCATTCACATAAGCACTTGAGTTATCTCGCTCTCTCACTCACTTAATCACATACTTACACATTCGTTGACGTTCTTACTCACACACTCAATCATGCATTGTATCACCCCTTTCCCACTGCTTTTTTCACAAAAATTACACAGACATACACATATATATGTATATAGCCATGTATACATACATAAGTTCTATCTTCTTTAATTCAGTTTAAATAAGATAGCAAATTAAAACTCCTTTAATTTACTTTTCCGATGTATTGCGTTACACGAGTTCTTCGATAGTCGTACAAATGAGTCATAATAACTACACATACAAACACATAATTAAGTATTTAGACATGTGTACTACACATAAGTGCCGTCTACTTTAATTTTATCACGTCAACCCTCCTTCCGCCTCCTTACTTGCCCTCTTTTTTCTAATTTTAAGCTTCTCCGATTTAATGCGTAACATGACTTTTTCGATAGTCGTGTAATCAAGCATAATAAGTACACATACAAACACATAAATATGAATTTAGATATGTATACTGTGACGGGTTACTTTGCCTGAGGGATATCAGTAGTATATATACGCGCCGGGAGAGAAGTCGTGACGTCATCACCCGGCGCATATATGGGGGGCCTGTAAACAATTAATTAATGTGACATTAATAGTTTTTTAATTCTTTGTTTACATAAACATTCAATTAAAAAACCGTAAAGTTAAAGGTCTTAAGTACTTGGTAGCAGCAGCAAATTAGAAAGCGTCTTCGATGCAGCTTTGCAGATGGGTGCAGCGTTCTCGTTGTTAGCCATTTTTAAAAATTGATGTATATTTTCTCGCAACTACTGTACACGAGCAGAGTGGCTGTTGGTAAGCGACCGTAGTCGATGCTCGAAACACCTTTTCTTATATCATGCTATCTCTACCACCGCTAGTGCGAAGATTGGGTGAAAAAACGGATGTTAATTATTAAACAGCCAATCGCAAATATGAGTTTGCCACCCGAAGAGGGAGGAATTCCGTTGCAAACTTTTTCTCGATAAAATAATAAAGCAGAAAGTTAAATAAACTTTCTCCGTACAATAAAGTTGAATGCGTCAACGGTCAACTGTGTTCTACGAAATACGCACATAAAAATTTAATAAAATTCTCAATTATTTAAATAATTGTTTAGTCAAAGGAGACGCATATCTTAAAAATTTTATTTTAATTTTAATATTTTTTGTTTTAATAAGAAATAAGTACAGCAATGAAACAAAACACATAAAAAAGTTATCGTTAAAAAATGTCGGGTATTCTTTTTTTTAAATAAAAGTATACGTCTTAAAATGTTAAAAAGTATAATAAAAATCGAAAAGTTTAAATTAATATTTTATTGAAGAACATAAATTATTTAAGAAACAATAACTACATATTTATATTCATGTATGGGTAAATTTTTAAAAATCAGGAAACAAGCGGAACGTCGAGGGTAAGAATAAAAGTATAACACACGAAAATTAAAATATCATGTGATTAAATTTATTACATTTTTTAGAAATAAAAAAAAAGAGAGTACATATGTTTCGTATAATACTAAGTGTACAAAAGTATAAAAATTTATTATGACAAACATTCCATTTTCGAAGTACATGATTGATTGATACATCCAGCTCCAACAGAACTCTCACGCGGAAACACATTAACTTGCCGACGAACGTACCTCTTACTTTTTATTTGTTTAACAATATATTTATAAAACTATGCAACTAATGCATCGTTGCTACGCGTATTTCGTGAAAAGATGTTACAAAACGAGCGTAGAGAAACACCATTACACAAATTATACAGAAACATAATACAATATTCTCCGCACACTTGCGAATCAACACTTTGTAATTTTTTTATTTCATTGATATTGCACGCAGTTACTTCGGAGACGATTGAGATGATGCTGTGAGAAAGGTGCGATGCCGTAGCTGTCAAAGTAGTTTCCGTAGCCATTTTTGTCGATGTAAATGGCAATCCAGTGCGAACCAGGCTTATCCGACGTATCGATGTTTGATACAATGGCAGCAGGGAGACTTAAAAATTTGGGCACGTGATCTGCTGCATAAACACCGATCGAGTTGGCGTTTAGCCCTCTAATGGCACTCATTAATTGGCTCGTGTTCATTTTAAACAGTTGAGTACACACTCGCACTCATCATCCATGTCGTCCGAGTCGTCAATGATATATAGCTTTTTGACGTTGGGTACTTCGTCGTCGTCGTCGTCGTCATCCGCCACTTCGTCGTAATAGACCTCTTAGCTTTGCCGCTGATCGTCTTCTTCTATCGCTCCATCGACTACGTCCTGTCCTCTCTCTTCCGCGAATCGTAGGTGTTTCACTCTCTGCTGTCGATGGTATTCTAGCAGTGCACCGTAGAAGACCGCACTATGTATAACGGACAAGCTGAGCGTATCTTTTGAAAGAAGCGTGTAAAACCACTTTCTGATCTGATAAGCTCAGTGCATTGCGCAAAAATCTTTTTTATTCTTAAATTTTTGCGCCCTGTGTGTTATACACATCAACACAGCTGGAAGCGACTGCTCGAGATGTTGAAAACTCGGTGCATCGTAATGCTCGACATTTATACTGCGGCATGCCATCACTGATTCCAGATACATAACTTTTGCACTCCCTCGTACGTATATTCTGCGTGCATCCCTTACTATGTTGTATAAGTGACGTCGTAATTGTCGAAGAGAAACTTCGCCTTCAAACCACTATAGATCGTGCACATCGAGCTAACAGTAATTGTTAGTTTGACGCGCGTCCGTAGGTAAATCGTTAAAACCGCATGGTGCACATACTATCAAGAGTCCGATGACGCGATTTTGTAGTGATATCGCTGCAACTTCTTTCGGTAAGAAGTTTTTATATGCATCACGAAATCCTTGTATGTCGATAACGTAATCCATTTTAAGCTTTTGAGAGGTGTGTGTATTAGCTACGACTACTGTGCGAGAAACTGATCTGATTGTGCTTTGTTTTAGGCCTAATATACTCATATCCCCACCAGTTTTTTCGTCGTCGTCGTCGTCAAAGTCGTTAAAGTCTTACGCATTGAAATCAGTTATGATTTGCCTGTTCGAGTCAATCTCAAAAACATTATCGTACTCAGCATAAACAATACAGTTTATGGTCGATGCGAGCGCTTGCTCAAAACCCACCTCTATGCGCACACTACCCTAGCGCACGAGATTCCAGTGTGTGGCACAGTAAGCCAGATCAAGGAGTTCATTCATAGAAAGAAGATCCTTGACCCATTACAGACAGGTTTCGATAGTATCACAGCACAGAAACAGCATTAATAAAGCTAACAGAGGACATTCGAGCAGGTATCAATGGCAAGAAAAAACTACTAATAATTCTGTTACTTTTTGACTTTAGCAAGGCGTTTGACATTATATCACCATCTAAACTTCTCCGTAAGCTGATTGGCATGGGGTTCTCTAGAGGTGTGCTTCTGTCGATTAAATCTTATATAATTGGTCGTAAGCAAAAGGTCATAAATAACAGTGGGGACTCAGATTGGCTGATCACTAATTTGGGAGTGCCACAGGACTCAGTCCTGGGGCCTCTGCTTTTCAGCTTGTACATTAACGACCTACAAGACGTACTGACTGGTGGTGATGTTGTACACTTGCTATACGCGGACGACTTGCAAATCTACACTCAAGTTGCCTGGCGGGATCTGCATGAGGGTATCAGGCGCATGTCGGCTGTAGCGCGGACAGTGTCAGGGTAGGCCAACGTGTCCGGACTGAGACTGAATGTGGGCAAAACTAAAGCGATAGTTTTTGGTTCTGAGTATAATATAAATCAGCTGCAAGATCTTGATTTGCTCGGCAATGAGTTTCAGGATGGCGTGCATGTCCCCTTCTCTGGTACTGTCACAAACATCGGTGTTGTCATGGACTCCAAACTTACTTGGAAAATGCAGATAGAAGCGGTAAGAAAAAAGGTTAACCGTGCCCTCTATAGCTTGTGATTTTTCCGTCCATGCACTACCGAGGCTCTGCGAAAGCAGCTTGCATGTGCGCTAGTAGTCCCGCATCTAGACTACTGCTCCGTGGCTTATCTTGATGTGTCATGTGTGAGATACATATGTGGTGTTAGGCGGGATAAGCACATCACTCCTAACAGGAAATATCTTGGCTGTTTTACTATAAACGAAAGACGAGCGTACTTTGCGCGGTTGTTATTGTATAAAGCAATAAACATGAGACAACCTCCGTATCTTGCGGCTCTTTTTGGGAAAAGCACGATTAGGACTTCCAGTAGGAATGGTGTAAAAGAGCTCTCGGTTCCAGGATCGCGCACTGACACTGGCCTATACTCGTTTATAGCCCAGGGTTCGCGATTCTGGAACTACCTGCCCTGCGAAGTGAGATATCTTCCGTCCCAATGTAAATTCAAAAGAGCCTTGATTAGATATCTCAGACAGCAGAGCGGTGACCAACAGAATTAAAATTAAGTGTTGAATGTATTCATTCATTCATTCATTCATTCATTCATTCATTCATTCATTCATTCATTTATTTATTTATTTATTTATTTATTTATTTATTTATTTATTTATTTATTTATTTATTTATGTATTTATGTATTCATTCATTCATTCATTTATGTATTTATTTATCCATCCATCCATCCATCCATCCATCCATCCATCCATCCATCCATCCATCCATCCATCCATCCATCCATCCATCCATCCATCCATTCATCCATCCATCCATCCATCCATCCATCCATCCATCCATCCATCCATCCATCCATCCATCCATCCATCCATCCATCCATCCATCCATCCATCCATCCATCCATATATAGATATATTTGACCAATGTTAAATTGTGCACAATAATTACGTGTACAATTCTTATGTGTAAGAAACGCAATATGCCTTAAATTTTTAGATTATTATAGTTATTGTTTTGGACATATAGAAATATTACCACAGTTGGAAAAAGGAAACAAATATGTGTATGTAGCATATAAAGTCAGAATGACCTTAACGCACTGTAGTAGACACTATTGAGATCACCTGAAAATTACAGCGTCCAACTCAAAGGTGAAAATCTCCCTCTTTCAAAATAAACAAAACATTGGGTATATTTTTATTTCAGGTAAACTTGTCAGTCGTTCAGATACAGTTGAACAAGAAAGGTAAATATGATAAAGATATATCCAGCTTTAAAAATTAAATTTAAAGGTTTGTTTGAAAACTATGATTCTGCTAATGAATGTCTTCCGCTTGTCGTATGTGTACCATGCAAACTAGGTGTTTACTGCGGTAAAGTGAAAAAACAGCCAAACTTTTCTCAATTCAGATTCAAGATAAATACACGATCAAACACAGATGATAAGTGTCAGTGTCACTTATGCGAACTTGCAAGATCACCAGGACACAAGAACTTTGTGAAGAAATCAAAAGTGGGTTTTGATAAAAAAAAGTGTTTCCACGAGTAACTCAAAATCAACTCAAGATTCAAGCAGTACCCTAAATAAAATTTCCGAAACACGTTGTTCGGCGTGTTTTTCTTTGTTTGGTAAAGGGAAAAGTCACGTGTGTACTCAGTTAAGTCGTATAGACAATTTGAATGAATGTATCGAAAAATCTTGTTGACAAAAGAAATGGAACAGCTACTATCCTTGCTGCTTAAAAGTGTAATCGATGAAAAACAAAAACTAAATACAAGCGATACTTCAGTGTCATTATCGCAGTTATCTGGAAAGCCGCTTAGAATAATCATCAATAGTAATGCTGCGAAAAGATTAACAGAACCATTGTTTAGTGCTGAAGACTTTTGTAAAATTCAAAACAGTTTTAACTTAAGTTATAAAACAACTTTAATTTTGTAAATGTTAAAGCTAATGTCACGCCGGATGCAGCTGAAACTGTTGTTTATTGCCCTAATCTCAATAATTTTATTGAACATGTAAAGGAAAAACGACAACTATCTGAAATGCATCTTAAGTTTGGAATAGATGGAGGAAGAGGTTTTTTGAAAGTTTGCTTCTCTGTACAATCGATGCAAGAAGGATTGGCGAATAGTAATGAAATAATAAAAGCGACACGTCAAAAATATAATGATGGAGTTGCTACGAAAAAATTTAAGACCTCCGGTGTAAAACAGCTATTTATTTTGGCAGTAGCTTGTACACAGGAATTAAAAATTAATGATTTTCAAGGGACTGTTGCAACAAACTTCAAGCTTGACAATATTATTGTAGGAATCATGCCACATGCTAGTTTTAATCCGTGTACTTGGTGTTTCGCAGATAAGAATCATCTAGATGAACGTGGATGTTACAGGACCATTGGTAGTACACTTAAAAATTACATGGCTTTGTAAAAATCGGGAACTGATATATCTCAGGCTAAAAACTAAAAAAAAACGCATTTATCCATCGTTGTTTACTACTAGTAAAGATAGATTATTTTTAGACATAATTCCTCCTCCTGAGTTGCATCTGGTGCTCGGTGTAGTAAATACATTATTTACACATATGTTACGCAAATGAGAAAGATAGCTTTAAAATGGGCAGAGAAATGCAATGTTCAACGGGAAATAACACATGGAAGTCCGGCTTTCAAAGGGAATTCATGTAAAAAACTATTAGATAAAGTGGACTTATTGCGGGCGATATGTGGTATAGGTGGTTTAAAGTACGTTTCAGTATATCAAAAATTCAACAATGTTGTTCAAGCCCGCTTTACTACTAGTCTTGATCCCGATTTAGCGAAATACGTTGCAGAATTCAAAGTGAGCTATTTAGATTTACAAATTCCAGTTACTCCGAAAGACCATGCCGTTTTTTTTCACGTTGAAGATTTTTGTACAAAATAACAAAAAGGTTTAGGTTTTTATAGTGAGCAAGCGATGGATTCTGTTCATTTTGATTTCAATGCTACTTAAATAAAATACAAAGTTTCGAAGAACAACCCTGAGTACGAAAATTAATTATTAAAAGCTGCTTGTGCGTACAATTCTCATCACGTATAGATACGAGTACAATACTTTTTATATAAATATTTATCAACTGACTAAATTAAAAGTATTATCAATTTATTTTACAAGTGTATTATATTTATAAATATATATATTCCCCTAGTATATATATGCTAGGGGGGTACCCCCCTGCTCGCTCCGCTCGTCAACCCCCAAAGCATCATGAAATTTTTTGTTTTTATGAAGGTTTTCTATTTTTCCACACCACCCGGGAGGTAAATAGATTGGCGCGTTTTTTTGTTTTGTAAATTAAGCTTTTTTATACATTCAAATTTACGTTTTATTTAATTCATTTATAAATAAATATATGTAACTCATACTTACATTTATTTATATTTAGTTTTAAGTATTGTATTTTTTAACATATATATTTATTTTAATTTTGTTTTTTATTTGAATGTAGTATTGTAAAGCTCTTTTTAATTTGTATGTAATAATGTATATATGTCAATTTAATAGTCATGAATATAATTTAAAAAAATAATTCTTTTGAATGTAATAAGAATTTACATTACTTAAATTTTTGTTTTAAATTAACAATATATTTTGTTATATTATATTATGAAAAACTTAAAAATTTCACTCATATACATCTAAATTAATTTGCATGTATTTTATTTATGTGTTATACTTTTTACATATTTTTTAGATTTATAATAGTAATAATGAAAATGAATCCAAAAATGTATTTTATAAAATTTAAGTCTTATAAATCTAAATATGATAGCATGTATTTTATTTGTAATAATGTGCATACTTTTTGCATATTATTTAGATTTATAACAATAATTTATATTATATTAATCAAAAATATAACATTTAAAACATAAGTCTTATAAATCTAAACAAATTGCATGTATTTTAGTTATGCATACTTTTTGCAAATTATTTAGATCTGTAAGAGTATATAATAAAATGGAAAAGATTATAATAATTCAATTTCATTAATATCATTAATATAATTTTATATAATATATTATAAATTTGAATTATATTTTTGCGTATATTTTTAAAATTGATTTTATACATAAAATAGAATAATTTATATTATATTAATGAATCAAAAATATAACATTTAAAACATAAGTCTTATAAATCTAAACAAATTGCATGTATTTTAGTTATGCATACTTTTTGCAAATTATTTAGATGTGTAAGAGTATATAATAAAATGGAAAAGATTATAATAATTCAATTTCATTAATATCATTAACATAATTTTATATAACATATTATAAATTTGAATTATAATTTTTTATTAAATCAATTTTAATAATATGATAAATTGTTAAAGTATGTAGATTATTTAAATTGATTGACACTTTATAAATTTATAAACATTCACAATTATTATTATAAACAATTTTTATATGTATAATATGTATATAGAAAAAAAAACAAAAATAAAAAATGATAATTAATAGAAATAAGTAAATGAGGAGGATCGAGAAGGGGCGAGGAGGGGCGAGGAGGGCAAAAAATAAGATCAAAATAACGTATTTTTTGAAACGATATTACCTTGTTTTGAGGAGGAGAATGAGGAGGGCAAAATGAGGGGCGAGGATGGCCTAAATCTTATAAGATTTACAAACATCTATATAATATAGGAAGATAGATATTTATATATAATACACTTGTAAAATAAATTTATAATACTTTTAATTCAGTCAGTTGATAAATATTTATGTAAAAATATCAGAGAGAGAGAGAGAGAGAGAGAGAGAGAGAGAGAGATAGATAGATAGATAGATAGATATACTTTTTATTCGTCAGAAGACAAAATCTTACAATTTCATGTACATGTAGTTGTATTTATAATTAAAAAATAACAGTCGGTTTAATATAATTGTTATCTTACTTTCACTTATTGCATATTTCTTATAAAAATAATAATTCACTTTATCAGAGAGAGAGAGTGAGAGAGAGAGAGAGACAGAGAGAGAGATGGAAATAAAAGTATTATATTTGAAATATACAATATATTTATTGTTTTATTTTCGCAGAATGCTAATTCCTTTAAAAAAATTTAAATGTTTGTTTTACACAAGAGGCTCGACAAAATATTTTCATTTGTGGCTTAAATTCTTTGTAAATGGTCAAGGTATGATATCCTTAAAAAATCCGAGATGGTAATTTATTTTTTAATTAAAGTTGATCGAGGACCGCCGTGACCCTAGTCTCACCTACGTGTATATTTGGTTGCTAATTTGTTGCTTTAAGGAGGTTCCAGCGGCATGGTCTGATAAAAAAAAACATTTTGGTTTAGCGTGTAATTAAATCGTTCATACGTCACAGTGTTCCTCAAGCATGTAAAAGTGGTCCGAAAATGGATCCAAAAATAGCTAATGCAGAAAGTTTCTATATTGTTTTTAGATGAAAAAAATGTAAAATTGAAAATCCTAAGTGATCGGCTTCCCAAGTTATGGACGCTTTTGTGTTACGCTATACGCATTCATGAATAGCCAAGTAGAGCATTTGAGTACACACGTATAATTCGTTTTCTCACTCCGAATAAAAGAAATTGAGTATGTATTCATTACTTATTGTTGAGAGTATTATTGTTTTTTGATAATTTAAATATTATTTATTAAAATGTTGATATAATGGCTTAATAAACAAAGCCGTATTTCAGTTGTTTCGTCGTTTTTCCGACGTATCTCAAAATGCATCATCTAATTTTTATAGAGTTGGTGTTTTATAAATATATGACACAATTAAAAGTTTATTTTAATACCGCTAGGTGGCGCATGGAAATCCGTAATCGAAAAATGTATGTCGAAGTCATATATACACCAGAGGAAAAAAGCCATCTAACCCTCCCGAGTTGCAGTTGCATTTTTTAAACTTACGTTTTCAAAATGCCTCCTCGGTGTTCTCATCATGATAATAGAAAGAAAGTACGTGGAGCTTGTGGTCGTAAAATTGTTTTTGGCAAAATAAAACCAGATAAATTTTTAATAAGTAATTCTACTGAAAAACTCATAAAGAAGTTTATATCTATGGATTTCGATTTAAACGATGAAAGGTATCCTGTGAGCATATGTAGGACTTGTTATTTGACACTACTTGATATTGAAAAAGAAATTTTCAATCGGCAAGTACCAACTATGCCTAACTACAAAGAGATAGTAGTTGCAAAAGAAACTCGTTTAAATAACGCTTGTAATTGTTACATATGTTTGACTGCTCAGTCCAAAGGACACATAAAAGTTGAAAAAGGCAGAGGAAACTTTAGGGATATAAATAAAGAAATTGACATTTCTACTGGATACTATGAATCACATAAATCAGAGGAGCTTGAACTAAATAAAAGTAATGATTCTCTTGATTCAATAAAATATTGCATTAAATGTTTTCAAGAAATTGGCAAAGGTAAAGCTCATGAATGCAAAAATCTCAGGGATAATGTCATAAAAATGGTTGAAAAACTTCCTCAGAAAATCCAACAGCAAATTGCAACTCGTGTTATAAAATGCAATGTAGAATCTAATCAGAATGAAAGTGGCAGGCGGGCCAATATTGATTTAAATATGAACACTGCTGGGCGAAGTAAAAAGATCACAATAAATTCAGTTGACAAGAACGTGGCCTTTGACGTAAATAATTTAGATAATTTTCGAGTTCAACTAGGCGCTTCACAAAATGAGATGAGAAAAATTACCAATTTTATAAGGTGTAATGTTGGTAAAATGTATATCCCTAAAAATTATCGAGAGCATATGTCGAAAAAGTCGAAAGAATTGACAGATGTTTACAAAACGGGTGTTTATGAATTCGACTGTGAAAGCGCAACGGATGCAGAAAAGCAATTACGTCCTGTTGTCTATGCCAATGCTGAAGAACTTGTAGAACAAGTTATCGAAAGTAGAAATTTAGTAGGCGACTGTTGCATCAAAGTTATGGCTGATGGAGGGCAAAATTTTTTTAAAATTAGTTTGTGCGTAATAATTCCAAGAAAAGAATGCTCTACTCTGAAGGAGGTCGTCTGCGCAAAAAAGGTAAGCTATCTAGTGTAAATAGGTTGCTATTGTTGTGTGTGGTTCCTGGAATAAAAGAAACTCACGCAAATATTAAGCTTTTATTTGACTTAACCCAACTTAATGATATCTCTTTCAAATTTGTTGCAGACTTCAAGCTTTTGCTGATAGTTAATGGACAACAAACCGCAACATCAACATTTCCTTGTCCATATTGTTTTGTCTCCTTAAGTGATTTAAGACACAAATTGAGTTCTGAAACCAGTTCGAATGATAATGCTACTACAAGGGTATCTGATAGTGCAGAAATGGAAAATTGTACAAATTTGAAAACTTATGGCGACTTGAGAAGAGATTATGAAAGATACCGCCTCCTAAGAAACCAAGGAGAAGAAAAGGAATGTAGTAGAAAGTGTCACAGCACTATCAATCTTCCTATTTTCGATGAAGATGATGATGTCTACGTTTTACAGAAATGTGTGATACCCGAATTACATGTCCTGCAAGGCTTTGTAAATCATGTATTTTGGCAAGGCTTGGTTCCCCTGTTAGGTCTAGAGAAAGCTATATTGTGGCCACGCAAGCTCAATCTAGTTTCGAAAAACTATCATGGTGATGCTTTTGAAGGCAATGCGTGTAGGAAATTGCTGAAAGAGTCAGATAGGCTAAAAGATTCAGAAATATATAAAGATGTAGGTATTTTTAAAATTATACCGTACATTGCAGCTTTCAAAGCAATGGACATGGTGGTAAATTGTTGTTTCACCTCTGGAAAAGTAGGACCTTCACTTGATAATTATATTAAAGAACTGAAAGAAGCTTTAGAAAGTCTTGAAAAACTTTCAGAAACACTGAAAATTCACGTAATTCTTTCACATGTACAAGAAGGTTTTCAGTTCATTGAAAGAAATAATGGCTTGGGTTTTTGGTCAAAGCAGAGTGGTGAGTCGATTCATCTTGATTTCTTGAAGTTTTGGGAACGTTATAAAGTAAACGGTTATTATCGTGAGACTTATTTACCAAATTTACTGAAAGCTATCGTAGAATTCTCATCGCTACACCTATAAAAAAAAATAAAAAACAAAAAAACAAAAAACAAAAAAACAAAAAAACAAAAAAAAAACAAAAAAAACAAAAAAACACAAAAACAAAAAAACAACAAAAAAACAAAAAAAGTGATCAGTTAACCACTACGTCCTCGTCGTTGATCATGGGTTACGCTAAAAGTGGTTTCAGTAAACTTGTTCTGGAAATTATGATTGTTAAATGATTTCAATCAAAAAATTTTTTAGCAATAATGATATCAACAATAAATAATCATCAGTACATACTCAATTTTTTTACACGGAATTACTAAAAGAATTATACGTGTTTACTCAAATTGCTCTACTTGGCTATTCATGAATGCGCATAGCGTAACACAAAAGCGTCCATAACTTGAGAAACCGATCACTTAGGATTTTCAATTTTACATTTTTTTCATCTAAAAACAATATAGAAAATTTCTGCATTAGCTGTTTTTGGATCCATTTTCGGACCACTTTTGCATGCTTGAGGAACACTGTGACGTATTATTTTTACCCAGATTTATAATAAATAAAACATCAAAAATACTGATATACATTATTTCATTGATACCTTTTCAATCAATACCTCTATCACTCTATAAAAAAATGATTGTGAGATCATGCAGAAATGCGCGTGTAAGGTACTCGATTACTCGAGTTATCGTTGTACAAACAAAAATCAACTTTTAGACATTTTCTTGTTTTTGGAAATTTGATAGAATTATAGCATATAATTTTCGAGTTGTAGAACTGTAAAACAAATAAAGAAATGAAAACCTTTCAAAAAAATGTCCTATTTTAAATAAAGAATCAGTGAAAAACAAGTAATTGAGTAATGTGTATATATATGTGTGTATATATTATTTTAAGTAGGGAAACGCATTCTACTTTAATTTATTTAAAATACATCAGGTAAGAAATCAAGTGAGAAAATGATTTAAATTTGCAGGCTCTTTTCGCCTCATTTAGTAGTTAAGGGTGTAGTCTGGAGGTTGAGGTTCAAAATATCGATTTTTTTATAATTTGATATGAAAGTACAATATTTGGAGAATATACTGTAGAAATTTCAGACCGAAATTCGAAATATTAAGAAAGTTGTAACACATATTCGAGAGCGTCTTATAGTTGCGCTCTCTAAGCCGCGCGGCAGCTGCAACGGTCGGTCCCCTCTATTGTTGTTGTATAACGTTTATACCTGCGTATAGCAGCTGAAAAGTTTGTGTATACTTAAATTTATACCTGTATGTACGTATATTATATTTCGGAGCACAGGTATTACACGTTTTGGAGCAAACCGGCAGTAGACGTTTATAACTCAGTGAGTAAACATCAAACGAAAATGGATCGAAAAGGATCGAAGTGCAAAACTAGAAGTCCTGGGCAAGCTACTGTATCGAGAAAATTTCGAGGTAATCAGCATACTGCTGAAAAAGACACTGAGTTTGTTAGCACTTCTGCTGATAAAATAAAAAATCAAAGTGACTTCGATGTGGATTTGAGTGAAACTGCTACTTATGTACTACTCAATTTTACTCTAGTGTTCACAGCATTACAATCCACGATAAAGTGCAAGTTCTGTAAAGGTGATATCCAGTTTTTGAAAAAATCAGTGCAAGGATTGAGATTCAAACTGTGTGTGAAGTGCTCGTGTCAAGAATTTTTAATTAACTCTTGTCCGATGATCAGAAATGCGTACGAAGTAAACAGACGCTTTACTTTTGCTATGCGACTACTCGGCGTCGGTTTAGCTGGCATAAATGTGTTTTGCTCATTGATGGATTTAGGCTCTTGCTTTAGTAAAAGTGGTTATTATTATATAATTGACCAAATATATATTGCTGTAAAGGCCGTAGTTGAAACTGTGTTCAAAAAAACAGTGAAAGAAGAAAAAGAAAAAATGCGGCAAACGGTCATCCGGAAGATGAGATCACATGGTTCGTGAGCGAAGGGTGGATGCACATCGCTTTTGGGCATCGTCTCTTTGATTGTAAAGTTTACGAATAAAATCGTGGATGTTATAGTAAAATCAAAAGTGTGTAAAGCATGTGATAAGTGGGTAGGCAAAGAAGAAACGGACGAGTATTTGGAGTGGTACGAAGATCATGCAAAAGAATGTATGGCAAATCACGAAGTAAGTTGGAGAAAAATGGAAGAGGATGATGTGATCGAAATGTTTCAGCGATCTATGAAGTGGTTTGCCGTAAAGTATAAGAAATATATCGGAGATGGTGATTCTAAGACGTTCAAGAATTTATTGGAATCTGGTGTTTACAACGGCAATCCTGTGGTTGTAAAAAAGAGTGTGTTTTACACGTAAAAAAACGAATGTTTAGGCGCGTAAAGGAAGCCAAAAAATCACTTACACAGTTGTTGGAAGCTAGAAAACATCTTGAAGATGCTGAAAAAAAAAGAAGCAGAAAAGAACAGAAAGATTCGTTGTAAAGCTGAAAAAGCAAAAGACTTTCATTAACTAATAAGATGATGGTAAAACTTAGTACATACTACGGATTGGCATTTTTAAGAAATCCAAACTCTCGTGAAGACACGAAGAAAGCTGTGTGGGCAACATTTCATCAATTAAAAAAGTTGCTGAAAATGATGCTTATGAAGAAATCGAAGGATTATTGTATGCGCCAGGCATAGGTGATTGATGTAAGTATACATTTTTTATAAAAAACCTGTTACTAAAACTTTAAATGCGTTTTTCTCGAAACAACATATTCTCAGTCGGCCCGGGGCAAAAAAGCAAATCTATCAAACCGATTGGGTTGAAATTTGGATATGTTATTCTACACATCAATGGCTCTTGCAGGTAGCAGAATTATTTATTTTCAATAAAAATTTCCTACATTTTACTCCAATTTTCGAAGAAAAAAACGCGATTTTAAATTCTTTTTTCACATGTCCGCCATTTTGTTTTATTTTAATGTCTAAATTTTCTACCTACGATAACGACAAGCTTACAAAACAATAATCCATTCGAATTTTTTGTTTCAGATTATCTTGACTGACGCTACCGCCAGTCACATACCTTTTTTTTAGGTGGCCACTTTGGCCGTAATAAGCAGTACCTAAATATTGTAAAATGAACTTAAAAAATTTTTGTTGTGAAGTTCAAGATGTTAATAATAACATAAATAATTTAAAATGATTGGATTTTATTTTATGTATAAAAAAATTCATGAAATATCCTTGTAAAAAGTGCAAAACCTCCAGACTACACCCTTAAGGAGTAACACCAGTCTAAAATTTTCAAAAAATCGATTTTTTTTTGGCTTAAACGATACTTTGGACCCTTAAAAATCATATCCAATTGGTTTTATACAGAAATAAAATTTGTAAGAGGTCCAATTCTCGATTTTGTCACAGCGCCTCGGAGCGCGCCGTGACGGCTGAATCAGCCACCACGGCACGTTCTGATTTATCGACTATATAGTGCTCCTACCTGTCCAAATTCTATTGCTTATGGTCATTGTGGATCCTCAGAAGTCCACCAAGGTGTACTAACACTGAAGAGAAGTGTGTGTATGTGTGTGAACTAGTACAGCTGCCAAGCGACACCGTGCAGACGCTTTATTTTCTTTCCGTACATTTTCGTTCAAATATTAATAACGTGTTTTGTTATTGTAAAGGTTTTCGACTAAACAATATGAGTTCGAGAAAAGTCGTGTATTGTGACAAAAAAACCGGCCAAGGAGGAAGGAGTAGTGCAAAAAGACCGAGAATATCAAACCGACGGCTGCAAAACCGTTACGAGCTGGAGAAGCCAAGTTTGGAGAACGTTAGTACATCGGCTAAAAACTTATCAGATGTAAATTTCGATGATTTTGTAGCACTGTTCTCCGCGATATCGTAAGCTCTTGTATGTAAAAAATGCAAATCCGATGTAACGTTCACCGAAACTGGAAAGCGAGGCTTGGGTTTCAAAATTGTGATTTCCTGTAAAAACTGTGATCAGATTACTATTCCTACCCTGGTAGAAATCTTATCGTGGCGCCCACATTCGCTATAACGGCCTTTGTAGGCAAACTAGATAGTACTAGACTGTACAAAACTCGATAAATCCACACAGATCTACATAGTTTTCTCAATAATAATATGTACGTATACAATCTGTGAGGTTATATATTATTTATTGAACAGAACTTTTATTGTAAAAATTAATGTTAAAAAAAGTTTCACATGCAAGTTTTCAATTATAATAATAAGAACTATAGTTCTATTCATACTATTTACATATAAAAGTAGTCAGAAAGCATATCTAACCTAAGAAATGAAAATTTAGAAATAATGTTCCTTGCATATGAAAAACAGTGATCACAAAATAATGTTATTGATTGATGTAGTTGTTTCTTGAAAAGTAATATATAAATAATAATATCATATGTACAAATATGTACTTTATGACATGCTTTATTTAAAAACTGCAAATAATTTTGTATCCATATGTGAGTTCTTATAATACATAAACTGCTCATCCGTGACAACATTTTCAAAGACAAACACAATAGTCGAACACATGTAGACGATAATTTTCTTTATAAGTAACAAATTACTATGTTTTAACTGGCCATAGATGTCAAATTAAAGTGTTTGATTATAAATTGATCATAGTAGGAAATACAGAAATAGAACATACATATAATAACTCAAATAAATATATGCACTAATACTTCATATAGTTATTTGGATATTCAGATTATTTTCTTATTTTGATTGTTTAATATATATGTGTAACATCATATTATTATTGAGTTCTTAAATACAAAAACTCGATGCATCTAAAATTTGATAACCTGACACTTTAGAGGTTATTTACATTTACTTACATTGGTTATAGGTGAACAATAGCATGTAAATACCTTTAAATAAAAATAATACATAATAATCATAATAGATTATGCTTGTGTTTCTTAAAACATAACCTTGAAGTGGCTGTTATTGTCATAATTTTGCTTATCTAGTTTTATCGGGGCTAATAATATGGGAAACTAGAAGGGACGACCGTTACACGCCTTTGTAGTAACTATCTAGTTTGCCTACATAGATCTACACAGCGCGAGATTATTCTACATAGATCTATAAAGTGGACGGGATAAATTTCTACCAGGGTAGTTGTCCATTTATTGAGAAAGGATATGATATTAATCGCAGAATTGTTCTTGCCATGCGATTACTAGGAATAGGATTGAATGACATTATAAGGTTTTGCGCCTTCATGGATCTCCCGCGGCCAATTTTTCAATCGTTTTACGATACAGTTGTTAAGAAAATTGCCATTGTAGCAGAAGCTGTTTGTAAGCTCAGTATGAAAACTGCAGCTAAAAAAGAACGAGAAAAAACTGACGATCCAAATGGCATTACTGTATCTGGTGATGGTTTTTGGAGGAAGCGTGGTTTTTCATCTCTTTACGGGGTTGTTTCACTTATCGGCTGGTATACTGGCAAAGTAGTCGATGTTTTGGTGAAATCTAAATATTGCAAAAATTGCGAATTTTGGAAAACCAAAACTGACACCATCGAGTTCAAGGAGTGGAGCCAAACTCACAAAGATGAATGCCAAGCGAACCACGTCGGCTCCGCAGGAAAGATGGAAGTGGACGCCGTCATCGAAATGTTCCAGCGCTCAGAATCTTTGCACAATTTAAAGTACGCTAATTAGTTTTTTTTTAAATAAAATAAATTTTTTTTTTCATACATCAATATGTGTTAAATGAACCATCTAAACGTAATTACGTGGGCGACGGAGATTCAAAAACCTTCAAAGGAATCATAGATTCTGAGCCCTACGAAAAGTTCACCGTAAAAAAAAAGAATGTATCGATCATGTGCAGAAGCGGATGGGTTCTCGTCTCCTTAATTTGAAAAAACAAATAAAAGGACTTGGAGGAAAAGACAAGCTTACTGGCAAGCTCATAGACGAGTTGGCAATTTATTATGGTTTAGCAATTCGTAGGACTCATGATTCTGAGAAGAAAATGCGCAATGAAATCTACGCAACGCTGGACCACAAATTGTCTACTGATGATCAACCGAGACACGACAGATGCCCGCGCGGAGAAACTTCATGGTGCTCTTGGCAAAAGGCTCAAGCTACTGGAGAAGATTTTGTACATAAACCACCTCTCTCTGAAGAAGTTTATAAAGCGATTTCGCCAATTTATAGAGAGTTAAGCAGTGACGATCTATTTGCGCGTTGCTTAGGCGGCTTCACACAAAATAGCAACGAAAGTTTCAATGCGACTGTCTGGTCTATGGCTCCAAAATCTTTCTCTAGTGGCAAACACGTGCTCGATACCGCAGTATATATTGCTGCAGGTACAATGATGGCCTTTTAAGTGTCATGAAGTTGATGCAACACTTGGGCTTAACAATCGGACCGAACTGCTATAATTTCTGCGTGGAGGCGGACGCGCGTCGCATCAAGTTTTCCGGGAGATCCCTAACAGACGATGCCAGAGAGGCCCGGATGTCCTTAAAATCAGCCAGGAAGGAAGAGGAGAAGTCAGACATTAATAGAGATGGCCAAATGTACGGTGAAGGCATCGCAGATTAGAGGTATAAAAAAATTTCAAGGAGTTAAATGCTCCGAAAACTTTAAACGCGTTTTTCTCGAAACGGGTATTTTCAAACTGGGCGGACTCACAGCTTCAATACCATTGCATGAATCGACTTGTAGCTTCACAAATATATTCTCCATCGAAGTACGTAGCCGTTTTTTGATATTTTGAAAATTACTTGTTTTATTAACAATGTACTACTCTTTCTTTAGTCGAAAATTCATACGTTTTGTTCAGAAGTACACAGTTTCTACAAAAATTGGAAAAAAAAATCCTACGTACTTCGATAGCTATTAGTATGTAGCTTCAGAAAATTTTTGTTTTTTTGTTCCAGCTCTCACGTTTTCGAGGAATTGGTACGCCCGCGGAGCACCTTCAAAAAAATCTTTTTCCGCAGATCTGCTGTAGCGCCGCCATTTTGTACAAAAATCATAATAAAAATTTTTTTTTCATACATCAATATGTGTTAAATGAACCATCTAAATATGAATACTATTCCTTTTCCCATAATCCCAGAATAAATTGTCAAAATTAGGCCTTTTTTTGGCCTCTAGAGTGGTGTTATCCCTTAAAGGCACTTGACTTTTTCTGTGGTAACACTTTCGATGCGAAATAGAGACCACAATTAGGACAGGTTCTTTTAGGAATTACCTCTTTTACAGACGGACAGTATAGATCGTAAGGAATTTCTTTCGTTCGAGAGTATTCATGGTGTTTCAGAGACTTGTTTATCGATTGGAATACACTCAGCAGTGACAGAATGACAATCGATACATAACTCTGACCAGATTTCTGCTAAGGCTTTTCTAGCGAATTCAAATTTCTTTTTTGAATACGACTTTTTTAGCGATCTCGCTAAAGTGAATTTGTAGGTTTTCAGTTGAAGAAGAAAACTAACTTTGGTTTACCGAAATCTAATAATCATTAAAAAACTTATATGGGCACGAATGATGATTTTTTCATATCGACGATATATTAATAAATAAATTGGGAAAAAATTTGAAAACAATTCGCAACATACCTCAACTTTCACACAATGATAACATGAAATATAACAAATAAATATAATTTTTTTGACAACCCTAGGATTTTGGAATAGAACTACCTTAAATAATTGCTCAAAATCTAATTTTCACTAAAATATTGTTATTAAACATATATATATATATTTTAAGTTTACATTTTTTAAAAATTATTTTCTTTTCTTTATGTATAAGAAATATTTTATAATTTGAATATTATTTTACTGCTACTAATAATTTTTATGTGAGATAATCAATCTTTTCCATGCGATCAAAATAATATTATTTTTGAGAATTTTAAAATCAATAGTTTCGTTATTTTTTCCAAAACACTCAATATACAAAAAACTAAAACAAATAGAAAAGATAAATAAAATAAAGTACGAAAGATAGTTGGTACAATTGCACTGTTATTTAATAATTAAAAAATAAATATGAAGTTCATGCAAAAAATTTATTAGACAACCTTTTCGTCATTTTGGCTTCTAGCTGACATAAACTGAGTATTTGTTACCTCTGTTAAAACTTCTTCGACAGATCCAGATCCAGTGAGATTATTAATATTTTTATTATCATGCTTAGAAACCTTTTACAAGAAAGAAAAAAGCCCAAAAATATACTCAATATTCATTTGAAATTTTAAAGTTTTGTAGTGCAATAAAATCAAACAACATGCGTGCATTTTTAATTTAAAGAAGAAAAATAGAAGAACTCCTAGCTGTGCAAAATAGTTAAATAAACTTGCTGATCTTTGGGTACCCTCTATATTCAATTCTCTTATTTTATCTTGTGTAGCATTTCTTAAACCAGCAGCAGCAGCCGCATGTGTACTCTTAAAGTTCTTCCAAGTCTCGTTGCACTTGTCTTGCAATATTTTATTCGAAAGACTAGAAGATTGATATCGCTTTTGAAAAGCTAAATATAATCGCTCATACAACGATGACATTTAAACTTTTGCACCGTAACACAACAGAATTAAAAATTAAACGCTCTAGAACTAATGAATAACACAAATCCTTGAGAATAAAGAAATACGTACACGCTTTGACAGCACAGAGCACTTGCATTGTTTGTCACTTATAGCTTTGTCTTTTCTCTCTCTCTCTCTCTCTCTCTCTCTCTCTCTCTCCATTTCTCTCTCCCTTCCTCCCTCCCTCCCTCCCCCTCCGACCCCATCCCTCCCCCTCTCTCTATGCAAGCATGCGTGAGCGCGCTCTCTTCCTTTTTTCTTTTCTCGAGTCCACCGACATCTGCAAATATGGCTACTACGTAGCTATAACTAAAATTCTCTGCACCTCTCCCACTTCGTGGATAAGCGTAGTATTATTCGTAACTCCTATCCGCGGGTAAAGCGGCTAAGTAGTTTATGGACGATCCCTAAGAGATAAATATTTTGACAATATTAAACCCACATTCAACCTAGAACCGCACATTCGCCTATGATCGGTTAATTAATTTTTCACCGAATCAGGTTGAAGTGCTAGTCGTTTATTGCCAGAACAGATTAGCGTAATTTAAATAATCAATTACTAAGTTCTTCAGTATTACAATAAAAAATGTGTAAAGCCAAATGAAAAATAAGTGAAAGGCAAGTGAAAAAACATTAACGTTATTTATCCCCTAATCATAAAAATGTGAAAATTGTGAAAAATAATATTCTTATTACTTAACAATTTAATAATTACAAGAATTAAAATGTGTTCTCTCACACACATATGTACTGAAAGTCCCAAAAGCTAGAAATAATATTCATTATTTTCCACAAAAGTGCGAATTAATCATTACCCTGCACACGTCATTGTCGTCATATATATGTGTATGAATGTGAGTGTGTGTATCTGTGAATGTGTATGGCTGTGTATATATGTGTGTGTGTGTGTGTGTGTATATATAACAAAATCGATTCCAGTGGCACAAAATAGCAACAAGATATGCACCGGTTCGTTTAAAGCTATATACTTTATTTTTATTTTTCATTATTTCTGTTATGAGGGGGGGGGGGAATTAGGGGTTAGGAGTTGATTTATGAATATTCAGGAATGGAGTATCTTAAGGGGAGGCCGGAGCGAACTTTAGTTTTGTAGTTTTGGCGTTGTATTCAACATTCGCGTTGTAGTTTTCGTTATACGTTTAAAATTTACGTGTTAACACTAAAGTCGAAGATGATAATGATTCATTATCATGAGAAGAATTGCGGACGACAGCTTTTTTGGTTATATATAGTTTAAAAAGTTTTTTATTATGAAATATTATTATAATTGACCAATGAAAAACGGTAAAATGACGGCCATCGTACCGTTTAGTAGCCCTCACCTCGTGCCGTATTTTTCGTTATTCTATGAAATTATGCCTAAATATATAGATTTTAATTTTTATTACCATTTATTATTATGGCAAGAAGAGGGGACAACTGCGTATTTGCACTATAAATTCCCACAAATTTTTATTTTTATGATATAAATTTTAAAGGTTAGGTTGACTCTCTACGAATTAGCGTTGGCTACGACCTCCCCTTAACCCTTTCAGTCACAGAAGCCGATATATCGGCTCCCTATTGTTTTTAGTCACAAAATTTGATTTCTATTGTTATCGCAGTACAAATATACGTTTTCTATGTATTTTTGATCGTAGAATACGAATCTGATATCAATAATTTTATAAATATAAAAACAACCCTTCAAATGGGGTGAAAACCACCCTTTTAGTCATGAAATTGAATTCGTTTGGTTATGAAAGTAAAAAAACCCCCTCCTCATTAGAACACGGGCTTGGGACCGTCTGTGGCAGAGTTATGTTTTTTTCTTTTTTTTTTTGTTTTTCTTTTTTTCTTTTTTTCTTTTTTTTTTCTTTTTCTCTTTTTTTCTTTTTTTCTTTTTTATTTTTTTTTTCGTTTTTTTTTCTTTTTTTTTTTATAATTTTTTTGACACTTGATTTGGATTCTTCGTTCAAAAATACATTGGAAACATATATTTGCACTTCCATAACCAAATGAATTGAATTGCGTGACTGAAAGGGTTAAGGGGGCCGTTTACCCGCAAATCTACTTTCTTTAATTTACCAACTTACCTTCATTTTTTTTCTATTAGATGACGATGTAAAATATAGTAAAAAGTGACATTATGGGACTAAAAATACTGTTATATGCTTGAGAGAATCCAAAAATTACTTAAAAATGATTTAAAAATTTTCCATGTTGAAACCGTAATTGGCGATGAAATACTGATTTTGGTGAAAAGTCCTCAGGTATACGTAGAAGGTACAAAATGAAGAAAAGTACGTACGGATTATTTTTAAACTCAAAATAAAAAACGGTACCTGTTAGACCAAACAAGACCATGAAAAATCCATTTTTTTCTGCTTTTTTGAATAATTGAAAGTTTGACTTAGAAAACTTTTGTAATTTTTAAAAAGCTGTACATAATTACAAGTTGATCCGTCAAAAGTTTCATCGCCAATCCTACTTTGAATCTGAAAAACATTCGAATTCTTAATTCTGAGATAATCAAGGTTTAATTAAACAGAAGTAAAAGGTGATATTTACAGGTTTCAATATTTTTTGGCAGTTCACTTTCGATTTACTGAAGTGTTATAACTGTTATTTAACCTTTTTAGGATCTTCGCACTTAGATATATTGTTTTGAATAGGTTGAATGACTATATTGCTCTCTGATGGAAATAAGAACTCAACGATATCGATTTTCAACAAAATACTGTAAATCATTAAAAGTGTTGTATAATTCGAAAAAAAATCTTTGGGCTATTTTAGGGGCATATTGTTATACTTATCTGTATGTAGTATGATAATATATGAAAATTGAAAAAATTATCTTTTTGTATTCTTGATGATTTTTCGGGTAAACGGCATCTTTAACCCTTTCAGTCACGCAATTCAATTCATTTGGTTATGGAAGTGCAAATATATGTTTCCAATGTATTTTTGAACGAAGAATCCAAATCAAGTGTCAAAAAAATTATAAAAAAAAAAAGAAAAAAAAAAGAAAAAAAAAATAAAAAAGAAAAAAAGAAAAAAAGAGAAAAAGAAAAAAAAAAGAAAAAAAGAAAAAAAGAAAAACAAAAAAAAAAAGAAAAAAACATAACTCTGCCACAGACGGTCCCAAGCCCGTGTTCTAATGAGGAGGGGGTTTTTTTACTTTCATAACCAAACGAATTCAATTTCATGACTAAAAGGGTGGTTTTCACCCCATTTGAAGGGTTGTTTTTATATTTATAAAATTATTGATATCAGATTCGTATTCTACGATCAAAAATACATAGAAAACGTATATTTGTACTGCGATAACAATAGAAATCAAATTTTGTGACTAAAAACAATAGGGAGCCGATATATCGGCTTCTGTGACTGAAAGGGTTAAGAGAGCAGGCCTGGGTTAAACCCAAAAAAAAAATTTTTTTACGAGTTCAGAAAATCTTTTATATTCAAAAGCAATCATTCTGAAAACTTTTGTGCTACTCGTATCAATACTCAATAATATATTAAATGTTACCATTGTAAAACCTCAAAATCTTGATCCTACACGTCATAATAAATCACTATTTTCAAAACCATATTTATTAAAGGAACTTAGTTCCTCGCACGATTCAAGGTGACATGATGAACACAAATGTTCCTTCACGGTTATTCGACCCCTTCTGACTTGCAAAATTGTAATTTAAATTTTTCTAAATACATTAATTTTGAGACATACTAATACATTAATAAAAATTTAATAACTTAAATTTTGAGAGACTGATTTTGCTAATTAAATTTGCTAATTTAGATACAAATATACTATCACAATGATTAATATAATAAAACATAAATGGAATATATCAATTTGAATATCTTAAAGATATTATTAGACAATAACTAAATTTAAAACATCAATGTTTTAAAAATGCATACCATAGCTTGACAAGTATTAAATATTTTGTCATTTATATTTGAAAAACCCATTTGAATATTTGTATCTGATTTGATCGTACAAATGACTGTTATGATTGAATTTGTATCTCATATTTAAACAAAAACCTCCATTTGAAACCTACATGAGCCACCGGTAGCTTTTTTTTCACAATAATCCATGAAACTTTTGTGAAACTGATTTTGTCAATTGGATTTACTAATTCAGATATAAATACTATCACAGAGATTTTAGAAATGATACACAAATGGAGCATATAAAAACTTAATTGTTTTAAAGTATTCTACACAATACCTAAATTTAAAACATTCATATTTTAAAAATGTATACTATAGCTTGATGAGCATTAAGTATTTTGTCTAAACCTTCAGAATCTATATGTAAATAGTATACGTGACACGTCTAGACAGAAGCGAGTTAAACCCAAAAGTCCTTGCAAATCCAGTTTTGTTATAGTTTCAGTTTCTAGGACATCACAGGAGTATTTTAAGCCCCAAAAGAAAATATTCCTTAAACTAGTTTTTTAGAAAATCGAGTTTTAAGGTTATTTTTCACGAAAAACTGCATGAACTTTCGGTGTTATTGAAACATTAAGGTCGATATAACTTTTCCAAAAAGCTGCAATTTTATCTTTGAAATCTGAATGTAATTAAATTCGAAATCATGCTGTTGTAACAGCTTTTAAATTGTGAAAAACTCTAACAAAGGTGGGGGTCTCTAAAGCCGGTTTTGCCAATTAGATTTGGGCCAAAAAATTCGAAAAAAATTCCTACAGTATCTACCAAAAATAATAAGTCAATTCCACCCTAAACGGACCATCCCCAGCCCCCTATTCACCCCCACCATTCACCACCTCTTCAAAAAATGAAAATTTCATCGCTTGTATACAGCGTTTTTGGAAAGATTCGACACTGTCAAAGTACACTGTGACCTCTCTATGAACTACCTTCACTCTTATTCACCATTTTTAGCCTTTTTATCCCCCCCCGCCTCCTTAAGGATAGTGCAGGGGGTGGTTTTATTCATTATTTATGTACAGGGTATGTAAATACAAAATATGTAAGCTTGATCACCAGTCTTGACTAGGGTATCCTGGGGTTTTTGGGATCGCTGATTCCGAATCCGAGGTCCGTTGACCCCCATCACATCAGGTTCAATGTCATTTGAAGGTCAAACTGTAAAAAAGCCGATGAAAAACCCAGAAAAATACAACCATAGGTTTTTGGGGTCGCTGAATCCGAATCCGAGGTCCGTTAACCTCCATCACATCAGGTTCAAGGTCATTTGAAGGTCAAACTGTAAAAAGCCGATGAAAAATCCAGAAAAATACATCCATGGGTTTTTGGGATCGCTGAATCCGAATCCGAGGTCCTGTTGACTCCTATCACATCAGAGTCAAGGTCATTTGAAGGTCAAATCGTAAAAAAGCTGATAAAAAAATCCTGAAAATACATATATAAGTTTTTGGGAAGGGTGGTGGGGGTGAATAGGGGGGTGGGGTTGGTCCGTTTAGGGTGGAATTGACTTCTTATTTTTAGTAGACATTGTAGGAATTTTTTTCGAATTTTTTGGGTCAAAAACCAGCCTTAGAGACCTCCCACTTTTGAGGGTACCCAAATTGCGATTTTGTCGCAATATATCTGTTTTATCAAGTAGAGTTTTTCAGACGTTACCTTTAAACGCAGGGCACCCGTATGTCACTTCTCATTGAACATTGCAGCTTTTTGCTCATGCTAGAGCGTCGCTTTCAAATTCACTCAGCAAGTGGGATAAAAGTTTATTTACCATACCCAACATCATGGAGTTCGGGGAGGGATAATATCGAGTATCGATTTGTCTGCACTTTATGTGGAAATAGATGGATTGATACAGCATTTAAAGTTTTTTGCTAATGATTTGTTGGCACCGTTATCTTACTAATCTTTGTAGTTTTTTAAGATATTGGCAGTTGATTAGAAAAGTTGTTCGTAAGTTTCCTCGAGTATTGAGATCACTTTCGTCAGCTGCGTACTAAGTACACGGGAAAGAACTACTGTGCGACATAATACCTATCATAATATTGGCAAGTTTCAGATCGGTAGCGACCGTGCCTTCGAATTTCTCTACGTTTAAAGCAATCCATAATTGACGAACGTATTCATAATTTTCTTACGAGCACTGCACCAATGGAAGAATGAGCAACTTTTTTATATCCGAATCTTTAAAAAATCTTTCCTCGACAGAACTCCTTCCTTAAAACTTTTACGACATTTAGTAACGCTTACATCGTCTGAAGCAGAAAATACTGACATACAACCCTTCAAGAAATGTACCGCCACCATCAATTCCAAATTTCAATTTCGAATTAGATATCTTACGTTGCTCTCCAATGTGCTATAAAGCCGGTCAAATCGTCACAATATATAACTATTTCCGCAGAATTTGTAAGTTTTCCAGCTTAAACATTGACGAATTCGAAGGTTTTAGAAGTAAAGTAATCACCAAGAGAAAGAATTTTAGTAGTCAATTTTCTTTTTAAATGAGGTTCAATAGCTCTAGAATTTTTCGTAGCCACATGCAACATGAAGCGATCCCACATGTTGTTTTCTTGATTTAGATTGAAACTTGTTTGTCTTTTGGCGAAATCATCAGCAGAAAGTATTCGCTTCTTAGAATCATTTTCTTTACATTTTGGATTAATAATAATTCTAAGAGGTTGTCCTCCATGTTCTTGAGTTAGTAAAAAAGATTCATTATTTTCCTCGGCCAATTTTTCTTTCACTAATTTCGAAATCATTTGCTCTTAGACTTTTGGTAGGTGACTTTTGATAATTTCAGTCAAATTTTTCAGCCGTGAAGATAAATTGTACATGTGAGCTTTTACAGGTGCAATAGTAGTAAAACAATTACTACAACGTTTCTCATTACGAGATTTACGAGATCGACCTGAAAATCAATTAAAATTAAATTAATAATTACCAGGAGAAAAAACATTTCCTTTAGATAAGAGCCAATATTACTTCAAATATCGAACAAAATTTAAGCATTCACTTTATATTATATTCTAAAATGCATTGTGAAAAGTTTTTAAAGTTAAATAAACACCTTTACTCTCAGTATTGTCATTTTGTGGCATTTTGGTGAATCACTATTTATTCTTGTAACTGTCTTTAAAGTTACTTGAGAAAAATCCGCTAGTCTTAATACTTTTAGTGTACCATTTTGGAGGCGATACAAATCTCTCAGACATCCATTGCAAATAACCACAGGCACCACTTTATCGCTCGGATCATATTCGAAAATCTTGTCAACTTTTGTTTTGAGCCTGCCTTGTACGGGAAACATGCATTTAGATTTTCCCAAGTAAAACATACAAATACTAGAGTGATTGTCATCGTGTGTTCTTCCCATTTTATCAAATACTTGAACTTTGCTTCACCGAAATTGATTAACGACATCGTTACCATACATAATATTTAAAACAGTTGACAAAATACAAGCCGATAAAACACTTAATTTTTAATTTGTTGGCAATCACAGAAAGAAATGCCTTTAAATTAATCTGAGGATTATTTTTTTTGGGGTTCAAATATGTCATATATTCTTCATTATGCCATAGTTGATTAAACTTTTATGTAAAATAATGTCTATACAACATCCCGATTGTAATTAAATAAAACAATACACTTTTTCATAGAAAATAACCTTAAAACTCGATTTTCTCAAAAACTAGTCTAAGGAATATTTGTTTTTGGGCTTATAATACTCCTGAGATGTCCTAGAAACGGAAGCTATAAAAAAACTCGATGTACAAGGACTTTTGGGTTGAACTCGTTTCTGTATGGAGTGGTGAAAGTCCAAACCATCTTATGATAGCTTTTGAACATTCGACAGACTCAGTTCCCATTTGAACATTTGTATTTGATTTGATCATACGAATGAATAACTTTTATTATTGATTTTGTATCTTATGAAGCTGACTGTCGAGTGTTCAAAAACTGTCTTAAAGTTATTTGGAGTTTTACGTATACTGCTTACACATAGTTCCTAAAGCTTTAGACAAAACGAAAAGTCACAGACGCGCTACGTGCGACACAATTTAGCTCGTTTCATAGCACACGAAGAAGACGATTATTAATAGTATTATATAGTTTTAACTTATAATAATAAAGTTAATCTATTAAAAGCGACATTTATATGTAGCATATCTAAAACATATAAAAAATAAAAACACATTAAATCAGAAATCTGTGGATTTTCTATGTCCATGGTGATTACTCAATTAGATGATTTTTCCTCTTACTTTTCAATTAAGAAAACACTTAATATTTTGTTTAATAGAGGTATGTGAGCAGTTGAGTGCGTGGATAGTGGAGTGTATGGATATTGGGATGCTTGGTAGCATCATCTGTGTGTATATGAACAAAATATTTAACACGTTTCTTTTTCTTATTCACTCACTTACTCACACTTATTCACTTACATTTTCACAGCCTTACTCACGTGCTTGTTCACATGCTCTCACGCTCACTCATGTCTTCACTTACTCATTCATGCACGCTCTGACCCATTCATTTGCAGACGCACTCACTTACTCACTCATGTACTAAGTGGCTCACTGACTCATTCACGCATGCACTCACTCACTTATTCATGCATGCACGCACTCACTCTCTAATTCGCTCATGATCGCTCAATAACTCACTTGTTTATCTACTCTTACACAACCTATTTCTGCGTGACGGTCTTAGGGTGTCGCATATGTATCATGATTTTATTTTGAAAAATATCCCATCCCGGTCGTTCGATTACCCCTCATATTTGTTCCACCTCATTCCCTTTCTTCTCCTTATGCTCCTAGGATCGAAACTCCCAAGGAGTTGGTGTAGTTTTATACATACACAAGATATTTAAGGCCACTGTATTGTGTTCTTCCCTAACAAATCGAGATCAGGATAAACCATGTATCCCGGAATACCACCATTTTCATAGCACTGATCTATAGGTCTCCAGGGATCTCGTTTACCACCAACTCCGTTCTTTTGGAAAATTTAAGGACCTATTCGGCAGGATTTAACTATAGAATAGTAATAGGTAATGTGAATACAAACATGTTATCATCCTCACAAGATGCGTTGTTTGTTAAATAACTGGCATGTGAATTAAACTTAAAGTTAGTTGCGCATGGTGCGACTCACCACGTCGGAGAACCTCACACGTGGATCGACGTAATTTTTACTGAAGACAATGATGTAGTGCTGGACGAGCACAAGATGATGATGACCCTTCCCAGCAAACATAACAGCATTGATGTTAAGGTGCAATTTCAATCTTCTAAACCCCCAGTTCTCAATGACTTTAAATATAGAGATTTCAAATCTATCAAACAGGAGAAGCTTTTATCCCATCTAGCATTCTGTAATTGGTCAGCCAGCAGTTGTTTCAGTACTAACGTAGAAAATAGGCTAGAACACCTTAGTCATAACCTGATGAAAATCATTGATGAGATTACCCCGCTGAAAGAGTTTAGGCACCAAGAAAGGGCCTGTCTCCTTGGGTAGACGTCGACCTTCAATATCGGCATAACCAGCGTGACACGGTACGTCGGCGATATAGGCGTACTCGAGACAATAAGGTATGGCGGGAGTTCTAACTTCTCGGAGGCCATTGAATATCTTCTTTATGCTGACGATCTGCAGATCTACATGCAAGTTACCAGGGATGATTTTTGTGGAAGCGTTGATCGCTTGTCAGCCGTGGATCGTGCAGTGTCTGGTTGTTTGAAGGAAAGAAGGGAGGATTTTACGGCGGTATTGCTATATAGAGCAATTGCAATACGGCAGCCACCGTACTTTGCTGCCCCCTTAAAAAAAATAGTCCAGGATCTCGGGTAGCGATTTAAAGAAAATGACGATTCCGGAGTCTCGCACCGATATTGGCCTGAACTTTTTCAGTGCTCACGGTGCGCGCCTCTGGAATTCGATACATCGCAACATTATGTACCTGCCATCGGTTAGCAGGTTTAAGGCTGCGATACGTAAGCACATTTTTGGAGTCAATCGATGTGATGTAAATCAACTGCATTAAAATGCCGATATTACTGTACTTACTGACGTGTAGTAACAAGAAATATACAACGAGAAATGTGCAATAATAATATTGTAATATGTGACGTAATCCTGGGATATATTGTTAATCCAAAGGTGCGATAGCTGGTCATTCCTCTAGGCACTAATATAGACGCAATCTCTGCCCAAGTCATTGATAAAATCATATTATCTTGAATATTTTCTATTAAAATAAACCATGTAAAAAATGTACGTAACTGAAATGGTAACATTATATGGCAAGCTTCTTCAAAATTCATATACATATAAGAATCATCTTCGATTAAACCTATAGCAAGTGCTGCTTCTATATAAGTATGATATGTTAATTCTTTATAAGTTGGTAAATATTTAAAAGAAGCACGTTTTACTCGGTTTAATAATAATTTCAAGAAAAATCTTTAATTAGCTTTCGATGAAACAATATTCAAGCTTCTAATGGCGTCATATTGTTCGATTTATCCACAATTGAGTTTTTTGTTTGAATACTTAATATTGAAGAATTATATATATATATATATATAAGGATGATTCTCTGGGAAATCGAGAACAAAAAAAATTATTTCGGCAAACAGGTTCCTTTTCTATGTTTTATTCTATGTTCCACAATTCTTCCTCTTGGTCATCTAAGCACTACGACGTTATAAACTCGCACGTACTTCTACGTGATGGTTTCAGTGCAATGCTTACATAATTATTTTGTTAAGAAATATACCCCCTCCACGTATCTCATAACCCCCTGCTTTCCCTACCTATCCTAATTTCGTCACCATTCCATCATCTCCCCATTGACCCTCCTAGCACTATGTCATAATAATAACAAGTTTATTATTTTCATTATTTTGTTAAGAAAAATACCCATTCCACTAGGGTGGCTCACTGTTTGCAAAACATTGACTTTTTGCAAAGGCTCAAGCGGTTTCCCGTAGATAATGTTCTAAAAAGCATTCTCAAATTTTTCTGATTTTTTAATTAATATTTAGAGGTCGCCGGATTACGTTGAAGGTCAAATTTGACAATCCTTGGATAATTGAATTTATTGTTTAGAAAACCGTAATTTACAAGTAATTGTTGTGCTCGAAATAATTACTTGAGGTGAAAAGTTAAGTGCAGTACTTTTTTCAAAAACTAAAAATAAAATTTAACCCTTTTTTAACCCCTTTAAAATCAGATTCTACAGTCTCTTTTACACGTTTATTCTTCTAAATGTAAGTAAACGTTTCTTTCCTTAACTTTCAAATTTTCATGTGATTCATAATTGCACAACAAGTATGATTTTTTTCGGATTAAAAAAAATTAATTTCCTTTTTTGGACATAATTAAGTTTGACTGTTGCAATATTTTCATTATCTCAACGTGGAATTTTATCATTATGCGTGTTTATATTTTGTTTATAATATATAAAGTCATTATACGTACATACGTACATACGTACAGCGTACATACGCACACGCGTACACACGTACACACGTACACACGTACACACGTATACACGTATACACGTAAACACTTACTCCAATATTCCAAAAAGCCAATTAAAGTGGAAGAATTTAGGGGCCTGCGGCGGCTCAGTCGGTAGAGTGTCGGATTCCCACGCCGGTGACCCGGGTTCGAATCCTAGTCTCTGCCGATTGATACAAGCACCTCTGTAAAAATTACATGTGCTTTGTTTACAAACACACCGCAGACCCCCGTTGTCGATTAGCACCACATGGGAGCACAAACATGGCGACGTTAATTAAAAAAAAAAAAAAAAAAAAGTGGAAGAAAAAACCTATAAAAACCGTCTAAAGGGATTTTTTTAGCACCCGTAGTTTCGTTTTACTGAAATACGGGTTATTTCAGTAAAAAATGGTACCTATATTTCGAATCATAACTCTGCAAGTTTTCTTTGCTAGAGAAATTATGTAATAAGATAAAAAGGTTGAGTAGAAGAGCTTTAATTTAAGCTTTGTTTAATATAAAAATTTTATTCTGTTGCAAAGTTATGAACAATCAAATATGATAACAAAAAATGCAGTAGTTTTCCATGCATTTTTCGTCATAATTTTTGATTGTTCATAGCTTTGCAACAGAACAATATTTTTATATGAAACAAAGCTTAAATTAAAGCTCTTCTACTCAACCTTTTTATCTTATTACATTATTTTTCTAGCAAAAAAACTTGCAGAGTTATGTTTCGAAGTAAAGGTACCATTTTTTACTGAAATAATGCGTATTTGTAATACAAAATTTTTTAATACCCAAGGGCCTATGAGATGAAACTACGGGCGCTAGGCATCAATTTTACGTACCAGAGACCACTTCCCAAAGCCCCATCAAAAACCGTCTCCCGCAGGTCGTGGACTCTTCTTGTAAATTCCGCCATTACCATACAAAATAGTAATTTTTACTAGACAATTTCCCTCCGTGTAGTCACGCTTTCTTATTGAAAAAATTATTATGGGGTAAGAAAAGAGCCTATCCAAAATTTACGGTTTTAAAAGATAGGTAATTTTATGCTATTTTTAATGAATTTACAATAGATTTATCATAATATTTCTAATATACAAAAAAAACACAAAATCTAATACTCTCAAATCGAAAAATCGAAAAATTGTTATAAAATAAAAACAAGTCGAAGAATCTTGAAATTTCTTTAAAATTTCAGATAAAATGCTGCCGATTTACTTCAGTTATCATCAAAGAAAGAAAATAGATTTTTTTTCAAAATTATTTTTTCCTAGACAAAAGAAAAAGGTCAAGAATCAAATATTTTACTGAACATTCTTCTCCACATTTTTAATCATCTCAATTTAAAAAAAAAATTCCGACATATGTTTCTAGGATATAACCGTTTAGAAAAAAAATGACGTTTTCGTGTATAAAAAAAGAAGAGAATAATCTAATCCAAACATTGAGGTCGGAAAAGTTAGGTAATTTTATGCACTTTCAAATGCCTTCTCGGTGGATCGATGACATGATTTCTAAGGTATTAAAAAATACGAAAAACTAAAACTCAAAAATCAAAAAACTGCTAAAAAACAAAATTAAATCTCAAAAAAAAAAAATATTATTGTGCCGCTTTCCTTTAAGACAAACCAAAAAGATGATACCTGAAACATTAAGATTCATCGTGTATATGCAGAGTAACACTGATCCACGTTCACATACTCACACACATGCACGCACGCACGCATGTATACCCTGCACACACAAACATACACACACACGCACGCACGCACGCACGCACGCACGCACGCACGCACGCACGCACGCACGCATACACAGACACACATCCATACATACATTTTCTAAAAATAAAGTATTATGATTTCTTAAGTCTCAAAACATATTTCTAACATCTTTTTAGCAAAACTTTTCTTTTACTATCACAAACAAAGCTTCCTCTTTGAGGAACCAAAATACTACACATAGTTTTATGACATTAAGCAATTCTTTCAAGCACAACAATTACTTGTAAACCATGATTTCCTAAAAAATAAATTCAATTATCCGAGTATTGTTAAATTTGTTTCTTTTTTTACATTTTACCTCATTGAATGGTAAAATTTGCCTGATTTGAAAAAAAGAAGACAGCTGATAAAGGGTAACAACTGAGCATCTACAAATTTTAAGTTAACTCTAACGACCGTACTATATACATACAAGTTTGAAATGGGTATAACGTTTCCATTTACTATCTTTAAGATTGAATGTTTTAATTAATCATTTTGTTAACTATTTATCATGAGAAAATAAAGGATCAATTCCGAATCAACTATTATTACAAGATCTAAAATGAATCTAAAATGAAATGTTTAAATAGATATACGAATGCGTGCGCGATTTCAGTGACCAATGAAACGACGTTTAAAAGTCTTACACAGTGGCGCGACAGATTTTTTCAGTTATTATGACGATTTTTTCGAGTCTAGCGCAGTGCTGAGCCGAGCATAGGGCGGGTAATTTATTGAGCATTATACGCTCTTGTGCTAATTTAAGACTGCGAGCATTATTCCCATATTTGTGCATTATGAGAGCACAAATATGGCGTCGTTAAAAGACAGGTAAAAAATATATATATTAACCAGAAGAGTGACTTAGCATGGCGACATTTTCCGGGTCTGACCCTGCGATAAGCCAGCCATCGGGCAGGCCATTTATCGAGTATTTTTTGCTCTTGTGCTAATTTTAAAACATATAAAAGTTATATTGCCACGAGACATAAGAAAATCTGATGAGCTTATCCCAAGGCTGGCCCGGCGCAAAAGGCAATAGGTTTATACTTTCTTTTCTTCACTACTTCGAATTCTTAGATTGTTCAAATTAATAAAGTTGCAAAACATAACTGCATAAAGTAACAAATAATATGCATAAAAACTTATCATCAAACAGTATAAGTATGTACAGAAATAAAATATTGAGGACATAAAAAAATTACACTTTAAAGAAAACTAACAAAATATTGGAATATATAAGGTTATGGGTGATTTTCAGAAAACTGTCACCTTTGATGTCTCCTCTTATAAATGTTATTAAGAAGCAACATTATTGAGAACTCGTGATTGTATACGATACATATGATATTTTTCAGAATGGACTATAATATTACATATGAAAATCAGCATCTTTCGTGCAATACGCAGGTCAAATATACCCAAAATGTCAGTACCATGCATGTTCTGTTTTAAAATTACAGTAATATTGATATATAACTACGTTAATAAAATACTTAAGTAATTTAAAGATTGTGCTTTTAAAAATAGATGTAAAAGTAAACATTTTGTACCTATACCGAATTATTAAATATTCGATTAATGTCTGCAATTAAATAAAAAAGTTATAATAACTTACCTGTAACCTGTAATTAGGATCCTGTGAAGCTGCATGTGCCGCTAGAAATGGATCATAGTAAACGCTGTAAGAAACAAAACCAGAAATGAATTAGTGAGTAGAAAAACTAACAAACGTAAAGTAATCGAAGATAAATCCTTAAATGTAATTATTTGTTAATCCTACACAATTATATTCAGGTGTCGCAATAGTTCTGTTAGTATACATATGTTTCAAGAAATAAGAATTATCGATAATGCATATTTTTTTTCTGAAAGGAAAAGTATTGTTTCGATGATGTGCGCATATGTCTGATATGGAGCCGGAGGACCCGGAGTGCGCTTAAAGGGGTCCGAAAGTCAATTCCCCAAATTACCGACGAACCATACATTATTTACTCTATAAACAAAATTACGTATATTTAGCTTAAACTCAAACTCGCTAGCCCTTCATACACCTCTCTACAAAGTTTTACACGTTAAAAACAACGGCATCCTACAAAATTATTGTAATGAGATTTCATCAACATTTCATTCCAATAATTTTTTAGGTTACCGTTGATATTAACGCCTAGGACTTTGCATCGAGGTATATTACTACTCAATGAAAGGCCAGCGAGTTTGGGTTTTAGCTAAATATGCGTAATTTTATAACTATAAATAATTATTCACTACTCGGTCGGTAAAAATCAAGGCAGGAAATTTGAGTTCTCAATTGACTTTCGGACCCCGTTAACAGTTTCACTGAAATTGGTCGATTAATTACATCCTCATCGAGAAAGCTTTGAGGTGGTACAAAAAAGGTTATGCTAGAATCATTATAGAAACATGTTTTGAGACATTAGGAATCAAAATACACTCTTTTTAGAAAATATTTGTATGGATGTGTGTGTGCGTGTGTGTGCATGCGTGCGTGTGTGTGTGTGTGCGTGTGTGTGTGCATGCACATATGTGTATCAGCACTACTCTGAACATTCACAGTAAAAATTAATGTTTCAGGGCTCATTTTTTTGTTTTCTTTTAAGGAAGTGGGCTCAAATAGTATATTGTGCAACTAGTGGGATGATGATTGATGATTGAGCACGAGTGAAAGTCGAGAGCGCCGAAGGTGCCCGAGATAAAACACGAGTGCTGAAATCATCATCCGAGTCTGAAAAAGTCCTTTCTCCCCCTGTTACACACCGTATTTTTTGTAATTAATGAATTAGTGCATGAATAGGCCCTTTTTTATGCATGCAAGGCGCAGGGAAAATCGAGAATTTTGAGTCGTCCACTACACCAATAAAAATAAATAAAATATCAATAAAATTTTTTTCAAAAATTTAAAACGTTTAAAAGGACATTAATATTAATTTTTAGAAAGTAATTTCTGGGTTTTTCCTTATTCGTCCGCATAGAGGGTAAATTTTTAAAATTTCTTATCTTAAATTGGTCAAAAATGACAAAATGTGATTGTACGGATTCATTCAAAATCTTCAAGGCCCGTAGAGATATTGACTTAGTTATCGTTTAGAAAGCTTATTAATGCTAACTACCAACAAGTATTTTCACAGGTTTTTCCTAATCAACAACTAAGTAGGTTAGTTGTCCAAAATTCAACCCCTATCTTATATATATATATATATATATATATATATATATATATATATATATATATATATATATATATATATATATATATATATATATATATATAAAAGGACATGTCCGGACTGACTAACTGATTCATCAATGTTCAGCCAAATCCCTTTAACCTAGCGACTTCAAATTTTAGATGGTATATATACGTAAGTTCAGTCTTCATATATTGCTTTGTAAAAATCGCGGGCAATGCCACGACGGGAGATGCTAATATATATATATATATGAAAAAAACGTTCTAAAATAGTATATTGTGTACCTAGGGCGCAAAGTGGGCTGTTTTAGACCAAGCGTGGAGATTGCAGTACGAGTCGAAGGCGAGCTAGCACGAGCCGAAGACGAGTGCGTTTGTGAGCCGAAAACGAGTACTGCAACCACACGAGGTCAAAAAGCCCACTTTGCCCTTAGTGCACACCATATTTTTTGTAACGCATGTATTGATTTTTGCGTTTTTCTAGCATATTAAGCGGGGAAAAAAAATAATTTTTTGTAACACAAGCACGATTTTTGCGTTTTTCTGTATCTATTAAACGGGCCTAAAGGACAATTTTTTAGACCGGTGAGCGCAAAAGTAACTTTTGCGACCGCTAAAATTTTTCGGAAAATTGCTATGATATATGTATGATATATCATAACAATTTTCCGAAAAATTTTAGCGGTCGCAAAAGTTACTTTTGCGCTCACCGGTCTAAAAAATTGTTCTTTAGGCCCGTTTAATAGGTACAGAAAAACGCAAAAATCGTGCTTGTGTTACAAAAAATTATTTTTTTTCTAAAAAAAATTTATTTATAGTTTTTTTCTTTCCACAAATTTTCTTTTTTTAACGCCATACTACTTTAAGTATTTTACTAAATTAAACTTAACAATGTTCCTTAAATGTCTAGTAGTAATGGAGGTTAGGTTATTTGTTTTCATAATGACGCGTGCATTTAAAAAGTATTATTCTCACAAAACGTACCAAAGCCCCGAGTAAAATTGAAGCGTTTTTATTAAAGAAATTTATGTTATAAATAATAGAATACATGTATTCATATAATTACTGTTATTTTTAAAACAACAATAAAAACAGAATAATGTAAGATTTCACAAAATTTGGAGAAGTGGTAAGCAAATATTTGTAGTTTTACTATGAACTTTTATTACAAAATTTTATTTTCGATATCAATCACAAAATTTTTATTGACTAAATTATGATTGAATAGTTTTCGGAAAGGAAATTACTAGTTATCAAATACTTTTAGTATTACGTATGCATATTTCTATAATCTCATAAGGTGTTGTTTGTTGATAAAATTATTTATGTTGGCGGCATACGATATTGAACATTGAATAAATTATAATAATGTATATGTTTAATTAGTTAAAAGTAATAAATTTTATAAACAAAATATAAATAGGTTAGATTTGCAAACAAAATACGTTCTTGCTTAAAACATAGTCTTAAGCAGATTCTAGCCAGATATTGGCTATAATTTGGCTTATTGATAGCTAATTAATCTGGCTAATAATTAATAAGTTATCCAGCAATTCCAGCTAACTTTCTACCAGGGTATTTATGCGCTATTTAACTTATTGAAGTTATTTTATGTTATCTTACGTTATTTTATGCTATATTATGGAATTTTATGTTATTTATACGCTACTTTCCGTTATTTTATGGTTATTTTAAAGGGGATTAGCTTTAACATTTGCCCAATGTTATATATATATATATATATATATATATAACACAATAACACATATTTATATATATATATATATATATATATATATATATATATATATATATATATATATATATATATATATATATATATAATATATTAACGTTCTACCAACAAATGATTAGTTATAAATATTATAAGATTGATATCGCAAGTTGCAGCTGATTTAAAGTTAATTAATGTATCCTAATCAAACTATTATTGTGAAAATAAATTTGTCAATAATTGTTCATTTTTAATCACTTATCAATTTTACGTTAATTTATAAATTTTAGATTCTAATACCTAGGAAAACAAGATTATTATTTCCGACATCCTTCAAGAATTGCTGTTTATCCATAAATTCCGTAATTGTTTGTTATTTGCATGTTATCCTTATTAGTTGATTATGTGTAACGTTATAAGCATCCATTTATAAAAGAACCATGGCGATTAATATCGACATGGAGGCCTAAAGTATTGTTAGACGTATTTCTCGGCTTGTTATTGGAGTAGAATCGGAGCTATAATCACGGTTAAACTATTGTTGGACCTACTCCTAGGCCTGCTATTAGCGGGCAAGCGGAACTGTATTCGCGACGCTAAAATCTAACAGCTGAGCGACTTTCGATATTTGTTTATAACCTTACCTATAACCTCGAAAAATTCTGCAATCTGATTGTGATTGTTGTATGCGACATCATGGGTCGAGATCGATATAATTGGACGAGTAGACCAGACATTAAAATCAGCAAACTCAAAGGATATGGGTTAGGAGTAAATATAGTATATTATGACACTGTTGTGGGAGATGGTTTTCTACCTTGCTCGAGGGTTTTCGCACGAGCGAAGCGAGTGAGAAAATCGAGCAAGGTAGAAAAACACCTCCCAAAACAGTCTCATACGATATTTTATAGCACAACAACCTCAAAATCGACAATAAAGTTGGCATTTTGAGGTTAGTGTGCTATAAAAGCTAATTTTTACACACTTTTTATGCTTTTGTATTTCATAATTTTTAAAAAATCTACTTTATTATGCATAGTAATAAGTATGTGGTTTCATCTAAATAATTATGTAAATTTAGTAATATGTCCATTTTCTATTTTATTTCTTTTTAACCAATACAAAAATAAAATTTAATTCCATATACATATCGAGGAAAACATGTTATTAAAACAATATGTAATTAAAAATACACTTAGAAGTAAGAGTGTGGGTGCAAATAATCATGAAATGAAAATATATAAAAAATCGAGGCTTAATTGGAAACAAAAAGGGTCGTCCATAGCGCGATTGTGGCAGTCAAATAGCTCGAATATAATTTTAACAATACTTAATATGTGTAGAGAATATCGTGTACGTAATCTTTTTACGTAAATCAAATTTTTAACTTTCTAAATTTGTTAGTTTTTGATAAAAAAAAGTAATTTTTTTCAAATAGGAAGGTGCAATGCATTGATGTTTTCTTCAATATTACCTCACTAACAAGGAGAATGCACACTACTTTAGAAGATGGTTTATGGTAATTTGTTCCAATGGGCTCTTGCTGTCGAGATATGAGGTATTTTATTCCAAATAAGCGTTCTTTTAATGAAAAAGGATACCTCTTCTACTGACCATAACCAAAAAATAATAGAATTATGAGAGAAAAGCTTTAAGGGGGTCCGAAAGCCAATTAAGAATTCAAATTTCCCGCCCTGATTTTTACCGACCGAGTAGTGAATAAATATTTATAATTATAAAAATATTTATATTTAGATAAAACCCAAACTCTCTAGCCCTTTATTGAGTAATAATACACCTGTATACCAATTTTAAGACGTCAAAATCAACGGTACCCTAAAATATTATTGGAATGAAACGTTGACGAAATTTCATTCTAATAATTTTTTACGGTGCCGTTTGTTTTTAATGTAAATGAAACTTCGTAGAGAAGTGTATTTACAACTCAATGATGGGCTAGCGAGTTTGGGTTTTAGCTAAAGATATGTAATTTAGTTTATGAAGTAAAAATGTATGGTTCTGTCGAATGAATTGACTTTCGAACCCCCTTAATGTAAGTTCTGTTTAGTATAAACATATTAATATGATCAAAAGTTATTAACAATTGAAGATGGTGACTAAAATTTCCTGAATATTCGAGGAAATTTATCCATTTTGAATTCGTTGTCGTCTTATGCAATTTTAGCCATTATCTTTAATCATTAATAATTGGATCAGAATAATATTTTTATACCAAACAGAGATTAAATTAAAGCTCTTTTTACCTTTTTTCATTATCTTTTGGGTCAACTTTTATTTTTAAAACTTGAAGAGTTATGGTCAGAAGAAGGGGTAATTTCTTTCATTAAAATAATACATATTTGTAGTGAACTCGACAGCAAAGATGTCCATTGGAACAAATAACGAGTGTTAGAATTCATTTTATATAACTTTTGTCGGACAAATTTGGGAACGTAAAAGGCAATCAAACATCGCTATATAGCTTACATATCAAAGTAAGTGCACTATTGGGAAATAAAATTTTGTATCATATTATCGTAGCACTGTTCGGATTCAGATGCATCTTTGTTATTTTTCAGAACATAAGCGTTTATAGTAGGATTTTTTTCAAATTTCCTGATTTATGTAAGCACCAAATAAGATTTAAGCAGCGATTTCCCTAATTCAGTGTATGAGGAGTTCTACGAAAAATCGGCCGATAAGTGGCTCGAAAAGTAACGAAAAAAAAATGATGATGGACGCATTTGCAACTTGAGTTTTCCTATTGTGTGGGTCCTAAACTGTACGAGAAAAATGTCCAACAAGCGAAAAAGACCTTGTGACACACTTTTCTTGTATATCAATTTTTCTTGTGGGAATTTAACATGGAATTATGGACTAAAAATGGGCATTCATTGATATAGCAATCACTTGACTTCTAAAGGTGCCAACATTTTCTCCACGTAATAGTATATAAAGTAGAGGAAAAAAGCTTTAATTTGAGACGTGCCATGGTAAAGAAGATGAACAATAACAACAGTTATAAACTATCAAAGATAGTGAATAAACACGAAAAAATATTGAAAAATAAGAAATCATGAAATTTAGTTTTTTTTGTGCTTATTCACTATCTTTGGTCTTTATAACTTTTGATACTGTTAATCTTTTTTAACGCGATACGTCTCAAATTAAAGCTTTTTTTCTCTACTTTACATTCTACCACATGAAGAAAATGTTTGCGCCTTTAGAAGTCAAGTGATTATTATATAAATGATGACCATTTTTAATCCATAATTCCCATGTTAAATTCCCATAAGAAAAATTTATATCCAAAAAAAGTATCTAAGGTCTTTTTAGATTGTTGGAAATTTCTCTCGTATATTTTAAGACCTATACAATAAGAAAACTCGTGCTGCAGGGGCGTGCCCCATCAATTATTTTTCATCACTTTTCGATCCACTTATCGGCCGATTTTTTGTAGAATTCCTCATATATTTTGCAGGTATAAAAGATTTTATTTGTATCGAATCGTTTAAATTATTATAGAGAATAAGTCCACAAGGTTCGGTTTTGATAGGAATTGAATGCAGTTTTTGTTTAGAGACATTTCGTACTGACATGATGCACCTGTGATGGTACACGCTTGAACATATCGGTAGTTTGCTATATGTAATTAGTTGTGATCAATCATAAATTGTTGCATTGCGGAAAAAGTGTTTTTGAAATATACATGTATGTAAATTGTAAATATATTAATTTTATCATCAGTAATCAGTGAACACATATATAAACAGATAGCGAACAACTGATACGTTCCGGCATATAAGAAAGAGTACGACTAACACAGAGTATCAGGGATGCGGGTCCCGAAATTTTCTGAAACTTTCAGGATCATTCACTGATAGCTAGAAATGAAGAGTTGCAGCAGTAGTTTTTGTGAATGGGCCCTTTTTCGTAAGATATCAGCTATTCTACTCCGAATATGCATTATTTCATTCAAAAATGGCACATCTAGCTGTGATAATCTGCATTCTTTTTGCATTAAAGAAAACTGTTTGAAAGTACCTAAAAGTAGTCAAAAAGAGCTTTAATTGAAGACCTGGAGCGTTAAAAAATATTAATCCGAGCTAAAGTTATTAACAATTGAAGATATCAACAAAAATACATGAAAATTCAATTTCTACGAATATTCATGCATTTATAATTGATATCTTCAATTATTAATAACTTTGGATCAGATTAATATTTTATAACATTCCAGGTTTCAATTTGAAGCACCTTTCGACTACTTTTAGGTACGTTCAGGCAGATCGTTTTAATTCATAAACATGCGAAGTTATTATCACAGCTGGAGGTACCATTTTATAATAAAATAATGCATATTTGGAGAAAAATAATTGATATCTTACGAAAAAGGGCCCATTCAAAAAAACTACTGGTGCTAATACACTTCATTCCTAGCTATCAATGAATTATCCTCAAAGTTTCAGAAAATTTCGGGATCCGCATCTCTGATACTCTCCTTGTAAGTTGAATACGAAGCAAATTTAGATAAAGCGAATATCCATAATCTAATATACGTTATCTAAATATACCGGCTATACTTATTGAATAAGAAATAAAATGAAAATATTTTTGAATAACTTTTGTAAATTGATAGGCCAATTCAGCGATTTTTACAGACATTTCTTGATTTGTAGAGTCCTTTTGTATACGAAAGAAACTTTCTGAAAAACCGGTAGTATCTACGGGAATTTCCTTAATTAGCTACGAAGTTTTTACCTCCCTAAACTTGGCATGGATATTTTCTATTTAGGTTATATAAACTAATAGATAATTTGCCATAATATATCCGTAAATTATCCGTGAAGTCGAAAAATTTGCCGCGGATTTATTTTTAAAAATAATCGGGTACCCTCCTAACTTTAGAAAAAGTTAGCTGTGTACCTCCTTAAAACTACCAAGGAAGCATTCCACGTCATTGGGACCGGGCTTAAATATTGCCGCTTTTTGCCGTAAAACAACCCTGCTCTCAGATTTACTCGAAACATTTTGTACCGCTCATAAGCGCCAGAATATTCCAACTCAAGATGAAGTTAGCAGGGTACCCCCATAAAATACACTAAACTGCGTTCTAGACCATTTTTTACAGGCTCAAAATTTGCCGTAAATTATCCGTAAATTATCCGTCGACGCGAAAAAATTGCCGCGAATTTATTTTAAAAAATAACCTGGTCTCTGCTAACTTTGGAAAAAGTTAGCAGGGTACTACCATTAAAACTGTTAAGGAAGTATTCCACGTCATTGGGACAGGGATTGAATTTTGCCGCTTTTTTGCCATAAAGGCATCCTGCACACAGATTTAATCGAAACTTTATTTTACCGCTCATATGATCCAGAATTTTCCAACTCAAGATAAAGTTCGCAGGGAACCCCCATAAATTCCATTAAACTGCATCTTAAACTATTTGGTAAGGGCTGCAATTTTGCCGTAAATTATCCGTCGAGGCGAAAAAATTCCCGCGGATTTATTTTTAAAACTACCCGGTCCCTGCTAACTTTTTCCAAAGTTAGCAGGGTACCCTGCTTAAAACTATCAAGGAAGTATTCCACGTCATTGGGACAGGACTAAAAATTTGCCGCTTTTTTTGCCGTAAAACAACCCTGCTCTCAAATTTATTTGAAACATTTTGTACCGCTCATAAGCGCCAGAATTTTCCAACTCAAGGTAATAGAAAAAAATTTTTTTTTCAATACCGTTCGAAACGAGCGATGCAAGCTTGAAAGTCATAACACCGCCCTGGGCTCTCGGAGAAGAGGTCCAGGTGTTACACACTACAAAAAATTAAGTCTAGACTCTGCGCTCCGAGACTTTTTATGTATTCATGTATATTTTCTTCTAGTAAGTTGTAAATAATGAAATATAAAAAAAAATTGTATAAGTCCAGCAATAGCAAAAAATATTTTAATGTTAAGTTTTCTAAACCTTTTTGCTTTCTCACAGAGAAAGTTTTGTAACGATACAAATTTTCGGATAAGAGATTTCGATAAATCTCGATGATTTTGAGGTTCCTGAGTCAGAAAAATATATTTATAAAGATGTACGTATGTATATATTAGGGTGGTCCAAAATTCTCAGACTTTACCATTTTCTACATGTAATGATTAAAAATATTAGGAAATATAGAAAAAATCATATTCCTGTTGTCGTTGTTTTATTATAAAATTTTAGCAGCTATGTTTTTAGACCCAAGGTCACTAAAACGCGTTTTTTCAAATCGATTTAGATACATTTAAATAATTTCTAAAAACATTTTTCGAAAACGAAATATGTTTATTTTATTATTTTCTACTTTTTCAGGGGATTACTTCAAGCGAAATTAAAGGAATACGTGATTTTATTTGACTTAAGCATATTTTAGAACATTTTAGCACCTTTTATCACCTGATAAAAAAAGTTTCCAGAAAGTATATACAAGTAGAAGAAAAGACCTTTAATTTGAGTTGTTGTTTGTTAAAAATGGATGTCCACTGCAAAGTTACGACCAATTTAAAAAGGAGTAATGATTATTAAAAAATCTCAGATTCTGCAAAAAAATGGAAACTCCGTCCGTTTTTTACCCTATTTTCAACGATTTATTACCCTATTTTTAATTGGTGATAACATTGCCCCGGAACATCCATTTTGATAAACAAAAAATCAAATTGAAGGTCTTTTCTTCTACTTCTATATACTTTGTAGAAGAAAATATCCACCTTTGTTTGCACAGTTATTAAACTGTGTAGTAAAATCCTTGTTTTGCTATATATAAAAAACACCTATTTTGTCCGAGAAACATCGTCACATGGCACACGCATGTTGCTATTACACTCTCGCGTTTATTAGAAGATTAGAAGGTTAAATTAAAAGATTCCTTAATAAAAAGGTACTACTTTTGTTGTTCAGAAGTATGCTAAATTAGCATTAAAACCAACATAATCTATATCTGATTACAAGTAATGCAATGGCAGCGGTGTAAATTTTAATTCAAAACTAACACTACTATTTCGATAAAATATCAGTTGGTATACAAAAAGTTTTTGCAGTTAATATCATTGTGGCTCATAAAAGGATGTTTAATTTTTAATGCTTTTTCTTCAATCTACCAATCGACAATTTCACAACTATACGATTGTCTGTAAAAGGTCTACAAAAATGTACAGTGACTCAAGCTTAGAATGAGAAATTCGACAATGAAAGCGAATAACTTGATTTATTTAATTTACGATCACATTTTATTTTATATTTTTCATGTTATTATTTCTCTATTCTTATTATAAACAGTTCAATAAACTACTTCTTGAACCTAATATGTTTTTACATTTTAAAATTAATGTTAGCCGACGATCCCCCGAACATCTAAAATGAATTATAAACTAATATAACTCTTCAAATATGATATATTATCGTTGCAACAGTTTAAAAATTACGTTTTTTCTCCTATTATATCCTAGAATAAGTAAAAAGTTTCAAACTAGTATTATTACTACCTTTTTCTTCATATTTTAATGATTATAAAACATTCGGTACAAATAATATATTTAAAAATTGTTTAAATATTTATACTTTACATTTTATCATCTAAAATGAGTACTGAATAGTATATCTTCAAAATGAATGCAAAACATTTAAAATAGTAACACTACCGTTTTAATAGAACGCTGAATCTTTAAGTCGTTTTCTCTTGAAACCGCTAAATTCGACTTAGTTCGTTCTTTTAGCGAACGTCTCATCGGTTAGTAGCGGCAAAATTTAAACCCCGTCCCAATAACGTGGAATACTTCCTTGACAGTTTTAAGGGGATACCCCTTACTTAACCCTAAGTTAGCAGGGTACCCGGTTATTTTTAAAAATAAATCTGCGGTAATTTCTTCGATTCTACGGATAATTTACGGATAATTAACGGCAAATGTTGCGAATAAATCTGAGTGCAGGGTTGTTTTACGGCAAAAAAACGGCAATTTTCAAACCCTGTCCGAATGATGTGAAATGCTTCCTTGGTAGTTTAAAGGGGATCCCTGCTAACTTAATCCTAAGTTAATAGGGTACCCTGTTATTTTTAAAAATAAATCTGCGGTAATTTCTTCGCCTCTACGGATAATTTACGGCAAATTTTGAGCCCTTACCCAATAGTCTAGGATCTAGTCTAGTGGATTTTACGGGGGTACCCTGCCAACTTCATATTAAGTTGGATAATTCTGGCGCTTATGAGCGCTTAAAAAAGTTTTCGAGTAAATCTGAGTGCAGTGTTGTTTTACGGCAAAAAGCGGCAAATTTTAAGTCATATCCCAATGGCGTGAAATACTTCCTTGGTAGTTTTAAGGCAGTACACTGCTAACTTTAGAAAAGTTAGCAGGGTACCCAATTATTTTTAAAAATAAATCCGCGACAAATTATTCGACTATAATTTGAACATCTAAATATCAAATTCATTTATAAAGTTGCAATGCTTAAATGGCATATAATTTCTCAATTTTGTAACAATATGAAAAGAAAGAAATCACAAAAGAAAAGTGTCCGACTTAGCTCCACTTTCTCCTACCATTGTCACGAAGAACAGTCACATCACGTGCACATCACGGGGGGTGGGGCGGTCCGGTCAGTAGACAGTTCTTGATAATTTTGCTAAAAGTTTAGACTTTTAAAAATACGAAAACGTATTATATTAGATAGAATTAAAAAAAATAGAATGGTTATGATTTCTGCAGGTAATTAAACTAATGTCAAATAAACGAACTAAAATAATTAGAAAATCTAATAAACATAAAAGAATTATAAAATTTTTTTTCATATAAGTAGACAACTCTCTAATAAGAATTTACAAACATAAAAGAGAAGTAATGCATATTTATTAGAGATCAAAGAAATACTATTTCGATTTATTAAAATAATACTTTACATTATATAGAAACCAAAATCTTCGAAAGTTATTTAATACTAATAAAGAAATACCGAAGATAAAGTTTAATTGATTATTTAATGTGCGAAGAAAATACAAAATTAGAGTAAGCAGTCAATGTCTCATTTGAATTCTTACCCCTAGCGCTGCCTCTTAGCCAATAACATAGGTGAAATAACATTAATATTGGGGAGAAGGGTCCGTTTATTAGACTGTTTTCATAGATCTGCTAGCACTTTAGAATTTTCATTGCAAACAAATAGATAAAGAAGAATTTTCAGAGTCGACACTAAATATAACAAATGCTAAAATGAACATATGCAAATAATTCGGCGTCCATATAAACAAAGGGAAATTGTAGTAATATTATCTCATAACCGTAGAAAAATAATTCATTAGAATAAATAGATATATGAGAATGAAAACGTGTAACTTTTAGAAAAATGATAAACGATTGTAAAAAATAACATCTCTTTTCGAATTTTCAAGCAGTATTACTTTAATTTGATTAGATTATAATTATTCTCCTTCTTATCAATCTTATTCCAAAAATCGTTTCATTAAGGACTTTAAATATTTTCTTTGACGTTTGTACATTCATTTTCTATTTTTGTCAAAACTATTTATTTCTAATTTGTATAAATCTAAACTTTAAAATTCGAAATACTCTGAAAATCTGTATAGAACAGTCCAATAAATGGACCCCTCCCTGAATATATTTTTAATTTTAAAATTAAAAAGTTTTATGTATCGAATTCAAAGATGTCCCATGTTTTTACCATCTATAGTTTATTTTTATTATTACGAGGGTAGTTCAATAAGTCTTTAGAATGACCAACAGATGGCGCGCGAATCGCTCCAAATCATCTGTTTTCAGTCAGCACCACTCCCGACTAGATATATGGTGCAGTCACAGTCCACATCTTCTGAGTTTACGTGTTTTTATAACCAATTGAAAAAAAAAAATTGCTTGTTAAGAAAAATGGAAAAAAACGAGTTCAGAGCGGTAATTAAACATTTTCATTTAAAGGGTTTAACTCCATATGAGATAAAAAATGAATTGGACTCAGTTCATGGCACATCTGCCCCTGCCTTAGCAACGGCTTATAACTGGGTAAATGAATTTAAGCGTGGTCGTACATCAATAAGTGACGAACCACGTTCAGGAAGGCCCGTAGAAGCAACTACTCCCGAAATCATCAATAAAATCCACGATATGGTGTTGAAGGATAGAAGATTAAAAGTGCGTGAGTTAGCTGAGGCCACAAGGATATCTATAGGTGCAGTTGTTTCAATTCTACATGAAAAATTAGGCATGAAAAAGCTATCGGCAAGATGGGTGCCGCGTTTGCTCTCAGCTGAGAATAAACGCAATAGAGTGGTCGTCTCTGAGGCTCTTTTGGCGCGCATAAGTCGGAATCCTGAGGAATTTTTTCGTCGATTTGTGACTGTGGATGAAACATGGATACACCACTACACTCCTGAGACAAAGGAACAATCCAAACAGTGGATTTCCACAGGCGAACCAGCTCCAAAGAAGGCAAAGACCGTAAAGTCAGCTGGTAAGGTTATGGCTACAGTTTTTTGGGATGCACGTGGAATTATACTTATTGACTACTTGGAAAAGGGTAAAACAATTACTGGTGAGTATTATGCATCATTATTAGAGCAGCTGAAAGAAGAAATTAAAAAAAAACGACCACATTTGGCGAGAAAAAAATTCTCTTTCATCACGACAACGCCCGAGTTCACACATGCTTCGTTTCAATGGCTAAAATTGAAGAACTAAAATTCGAATTGGTCGAACACCCACCGTATTCACCAGATTTAGCCCCCAGTGACTTTTTCTTATTTCCAAACTTGAAAAAATGGCTCGGTGGACAGAGATTTACGGACAACGAAGACGTCATTGCCTCTGTAAGTGCTTATTTTGAGGAACTTCCGAAAACGCACTTTTCTGAAGGATTAAAAAAACTTAAAAAGCGATTGACCAAGTGTATAGAGCTCCAAGGAGATTATGTTGAAAAATAAAAAAAAATTTACCCAAAAAAAATTGTTTTTATACTTTATTCTAAAGACTTATTGAACTACCCTCGTATCTATAAATTATTTTTTGATGTAATATAATTCTCATATTTATGCAATGCAATTTTGAAATTTCTAATTAACTAAATTTTATTAATATTAAGAATTAACATTATTCTAAATTTAAAATTCAATGTATTAGGCAAATAAGGTAACTCGTTCGATATTTTTACTCTTAGTATTTATATATGTCGAATATGTTGCTTCTAATATATATGAATCTAATATTTGTACATGCACATTCTACATTTTGATATTCTAAAGTTTTAGCAAAATTATCACTAACTGTCTACTGATTGGACCCCCCCCCCCTCCACCGACCCCACATTACATACACACCACATCAGCGTAGAACGTATATTATAGTTTAATGTTACCGATAGCTGTGATAAACACACGACAAAGATTTGGCATATTTTGTTGGCGGATTTTGCTCCACTTAACTACAGAAGATACTTTTCCGACCAAAAATAAAATCCAAAAATAAAATAAACAAGCATCTTAAGAAATTTTAAATAGCTTATATTAAACTTCAATGACATATCTCTTCAACTCTTTTTCTTTTTTTACTCAATCTTGACCAATTTACAGTAAGTTAAGAAAATATCCAACAATAATCGATCAAATTGATAATACGTGCAAACAAAATAAATCTTCCGATAATTACGTGAAGTAAGTGATATTGTTTTAAAAATTATAAAAATTATTTATACAATATAATTACATATTCGTTATAATAAAAATATTCAACCCCATTCTTTAGGCCCAGCAGGAGAAATTGCCACGCGCGCGCGTCGCGCGCGCAAAATCAGCTTCTAGTTTATGTAAAGTATGGATGACGTATATCATTGGATGTATAGGTATTAGTTATTATGTTATATTATAATGTTTAAAGTTATTTTTAACGTTGAGTTGAACATAAGATTTGTCATTATTTCATTAATTTTGGTATAAATTAATTATTAATTTTTTTTATTTATTAATTATTAATTTTTTTTATTTATTAATTATATAATTACGCAAATATATATGTTATGTACAAAAGCGGGGGTTGGCGCGCGAAGTGTACAGGGGGACAGAACCCCCCCAGTATATATATATATATATATATATATATATATATATATATATATATATATATATAGTTTCGAGCCATCAGTCGAGCTGAACGGACGTGTTTACGATCACTCTCGCAATTTGACTCGTAAATACTACTCATATTAGAATCTAATAGTCATAGCACAATAGCAGTGATCTACTGTGTTTAAAGTAAAATCTGTGCCTAAAATCATAGAAATACCTTTGTGTAGTATCTTAAAAATGGCAGACGAGGAGATAAAAGAATTATTAAAATCAATCAAAACTGACATTAACACCCTAAACGAAAAAAGTGATAAGGTGCAAGAAGATGTCAGTTTTATACAGAATACTCAGCTCGGCCAATCTGAGAAAATTGAAAGTGTAGAAAAGAGTGTAGGAGATCTAAATCAACGTCTTACAAGATATGAAAAATCGGAAAGAGCAAGAAACATTATTCTGTACAAAGTTGAAGACAGTGAGGAAGTAAACAAAAGCCTCTTCGATTACATATCAAATATACTCACCAAGGCCATTGTAAATATTCCAGTGTGGTATATAAATGACATGTTTCGTCTAGGAAAATACACTGTTGGCAAGAATAGGCCAATTTTGATAAAGTTATCATCCCCTCGTCTTAAAAAATTTTTTTACGAAAAAGCCGACAGCTTTCTGGAACTAAATTTAGCAATTGGTAATGACCTGACAGTAGAAGAAAGAGAAAAAAATAAATCACTTCTAAAAGTCAGATATGTCCTCAGAAATCAAGGGCAACAAATACAACTCAAAGGAAGCAAACTTTACAGAAATAATCAAATAATCACCGAACAAGAAATTGCAAATATCTTAAAAGTTCTAAACGAATCAAATAAACAAATGGGTTCGGCTAATCACACATAAAATGAGGATGAGCCAAGCATATCGAAAAAGGATTCTTCTGTAAGCACAATGAATCAACAAAATATGGCAAATACTACCGTAATAAAGACGAATGAGAAGAAAGCAGACAAAACACACAAGAACACAGCAACCTCGAAGTCCGAAGGTACGCTAAATAACTTTCTCATATCGGCACCGAGAACTACGAGGGCTACAACAACCAAGACCTCGGTAAATAAACAATAGCAACTAAACATCATGGAACGTGATAAAAAGTTAAAATCTCCGGCTTCATCTTCAACACCACCTCAGGTTACGTGGATTGACAGCAGCAACAGTAGCAGAAGGGAATCGGCGGACTACGACGGAACGACTCTTCGAATAATTTTCTGGAACGTCCGAGGTTTTAAAAATAATTCGGATATTCAAGAGTATATACTAAAAAGCGATATCTTCTGTTTTACGGAAACGTGGGTTGAGAAAGATCTTAATAAACCGCCGTCTTGGCTTACGGATTATAATTTAGTTGCAGCTAAAGCCTGTAAAGAAAAAGTAAGAGGACGAGCGAGAGGCGGTCTCATGATTGCTTATAATAAGGGACTGTTTACGTATGAAATACTAGAAACTTCGGAAAGTTTACTATCAATAAAATTAACGTCTAAAAGAATTAGTTGCATAATAATTTTAGTATATATAGGTCCAAATATACTGTTGCAACGCCGTTACCCTAAGCGGGTCCTGGGCGTAGTCGTCCAGAGCGGACGGGTGGGTGCCTATCACCACTACACAGCGCGTCCTCAGGTTGCGGATAGAGGAACGACCCCTGAGAAAGAGGTTAGCTGCGAATAAAGCGAATAAGCAGTCGCGGACAGCCGATAGGCCCAGGCGTGGGTGTGATGAGCCCGCACTGGCGAACGCATTTATCTAGAAACACTACGCAAGCACCGCAACAACTACAAACACTATACAAAATCTCCTATCTTACTTTCTTCTTCTACCTTACTCTGTAATCTATCTCTTTTACCACACATTTCAAACAAAAAATGGGCCAAAAATCCTGCTGTCGTGGAGGATGCGGGAGCGATGACAACTGCCCTGAGAGGGGATGTGTAGAATGATTCGCCACCTGGTCTTACATGGCAACGAAGCCAGCGAAGGCGCGCTGCCTTGCAGGGGGGCGTTAGGATATGAGAATGAAACCGAGTGTGTCTGACGACGAGTTGACTATGTCCTCGCCAAAGTCAGAAAGCTCTCATACTTAGTTCTAGGGAGGTATGAGGGTTATCACCCCTAGACGGATGGACTCACCTGCGATCGGAACAGGATCCAAAACGCGCGGGTTTAATTTACTATCATGGCTCAAAGAAAACAAAACCAAACCAAAACGAAAAGAAACTTAAGGGTGGGAACCTGGAATGTACGCAGTCTACACAGAGCAGGCGCGTTCCGGGAAATCATAAATGAAACTGAGAGGTACAATTTAGATTTGGTAGCAATACAAGAAACCCGATGGAAAGATAACGCGATGCTAGGATCCGGTAACTTCACCTTTTTATATGGGGGCGCGAGCGGGCATTCTCTAGGCACCGGATTTCTTGTTAACAAAAGCATCATACATTCCGTTAAAAGTTGCAATTTCGTGAATGACCGACTCTCGTATATCATCATCGAAGGAGCGTGGTATAATTACGTGGTTATTAACGTCCACTGTCCCACGGAGGACAAAGAGGAAGAAGTCAAAAATCTTTATTATGAAACTTTAGAGCAATTAATCGACCAATTCGCGTCTTACGGCACCAAAATAGTAGTGGGGGATTTCAATGCTAAAATAGGGAGAGAGGAAATGTTTAGGCCCACCATAGGCAAAGAAAGTCTGCACGAAACCAGCAATGATAACGGTTTTATGGTCATAAATTTCGCAGCCGCAAAAGATTTTATAGTCAAGACCACGTGCTTCAAGCACAAGGATATACACAAGGCAACGTGGACATCGCCGGATGGGGCCACGCACAATCAAATATATCATTTTCTTATTGATAAGAGGCGCCACACGAATGTACTCGACGTAAGGACCTATAGGGGGGCGGATTGCGACTCAGATAATTATCTAGTAGTGGCCAAATTAAGAGCCAGATTAGTAGCCGGTCAAAATAGTAAGCGAGCGAACAAAGTAGAAACCTTTGATATTGGAAAACTACGAAGCGGGATAGATCGAATCAAGTACCAAGTAGAAGTTAGCAACCGATTTCAGGCGCTCGAGGAAACGGATGAACAGATGGGAGATCCGAACAGGTTGTAGGGGGCTATCGAAAAAACTATAAAATCGGCCGCGAACAAAGTACTGGGTAAGAAAAAAAGGCCGAAGAGCAAACCATGGTTTGACGAAGAGTGCGAACTCTGGTTTGAAAGGCGCAAGAAGGCTAAATTAGATAGTGTACACAATGAAAGCGGTAGGGCCGTAGAATACCATGAAATAAGAAAGCAAGCACGTGTGATTTACAGAAACAAGAAGCGCGAGTATCAGAAAAATGAAATTAGAAAAATAGAAACTAATAGTAGGGAAAATAACCCGCGCGAGATGTACAAAAGAATAAACGCTATTAGGAAGGGTTTTCAGAGTAGATGGCAGTTAATGAAAGATAAGGACGGGAACCTCGTGACAAGCGAAAATGAACTATTGTAATTATGGAAAGATTATTTCGATAAGTTATTAAACGTGCATGAAAACTCCGAGGAAATAGGAGACGAAATCCACACTGCTGAACTCCGTATGGACGAAACGACCTACAAAGAAGTAGAGGTCGCGATCAAAAAGCTAAAAAACAATAAGGCCGCAGGAAACGATTCTATACCAGCTGAACTACTTAAATATGGAGGCACCGCGCTTACATCTAAAATTTTTTATCTAGTATGTGCTATTTGGAGAAATGAAACAATACCAAAAAATTGGAAAGAATCCATCATCATACCGATCTTTAAAACGGGAGATAAAACAGACTGCAATAACTACCGGGGAATCTCACTTTTAGCTACCTGCTACAAAGTTCTGTCAAACGTAATACAGGCCAGACTCACACCATTCGCGGAAGATATAATAGGAGATTATCAGTGTGGATTCCGGCGCAACAGGTCAACGAGCGATCAAATGTTTACCATAAGACAATTATTAGAGAAAAAGTAGGAATATTGCGAAACTATACACCGGCTATTTGTGGACTTTAAGAAAGCGTACGACTCTGTCAAACGAAGCAAAATGTATGAAATCCTAGTGCTCCTTGGCGTACCAAAAAAACTCGTAAAATTAATTCAAATATGTCTCAACGGAAGCACTGGAAAGGTCCGAGTAGGCGGTAATGTATCCGAATCGTTCATGATACGCGACGGTTTGAAGCAAGGTGACGGGCTTTCAACGGTACTCTTTAACCTGACGCTAGAGCATGTTGTTAGAAAAATGCAGGCTAGCGAGGTAGGCGCAACACTCAACGGAACAACGCAAATTTTAGGCTATGCGGATGACTTGGATATAGTGGGAGATAATGGTGAAACGGTGGCGAGAAATGCGGAAATCCTTATAAATGCGGCTAAAAACACGGGGTTAGAAGTGAGCGAATCGAAAACGAAATATATGATCATGGAGAAACTGGGCATTCGCGAAGCAGAGGGGGATCTCAGAGTCGGAAATTTCACTTTTGAAAAGGTTAGCGAATTCAGATATTTAGGTACAACTATAAATGATCGAAACGAAATTAAAGCCGAAATTAATAAGAGACTTCATTCGGGTAATGCCTGCTTCTACGCTGTAAACAGATTACTTAAGTCAAAGCTACTGTCGAAAAATGTCAAAATAAGGATATATAGGACTATAATAATGCCGGTAATCTTGTATGGGTGCGAAACCTGGGCGCTCACTAAAGCGGAAGAAAATCGTTTTAGGGTATTTGAAAATAAGGTTCTGCGGAAAATATACGGGCCAAAGAAAGATGAGGAAACTGGGGAGTGGAGGAAACTGCACAATGACGAGCTACATAATTTGTACGCGTCACCAAATATTAACAGAATAATAAAATCACGGAGACTAAGATGGGCAGGGCACGTGGCAAGAATGGGCGATGATCGTACAGCAGCGCGCATAATGAAAGGAAAACCGAAAGCAACGCGACCTCTTGGTAGACCTAGACGCAGATGGGAGGATAACGTAAAATCAGACGTAACTGAAATTGGGCGGGAAGGCGCGAAATGGATGGGGTTGGCACAAAATAGGGAAACGTGGAAGGCTTGCGTAGATGAGGCGATAAACTTTCGAGTTCGAAATGCCATTTAAAAAAAAAAAAAAAAAATAGGTCCAAATATAAATTTTGAGAAATTTTTAAGTCAATTCGAGGCAGCGGTTGAAAAAATACTCGATAAATTTCCTGAAATGACTCTCTTCGTGGGAGGTGACTTTAATTGCCGCATTGCAAACTTAAATGCTCTAAATACTACACAATTAAAATCAAACGACCAAGCGTTTACCGAACGATTCTCGCTAGACACAGAGGTAAACAGTAGAGGTAGGAAACTTATCGAGTGTTTTAAAAATGAGAGTTTAGTTGTAGCGAATGGTAGATTTAAAAGCGATTACCCAGGACAATACACATATCATGGCCCGACAGGCTCAAGCGCTATAGATTTTGCGGCTTGTGACTGGCATCACCTTAATACAGTTTCAGATTTTAAAATTCTAAATATACCTACATTATCAGATCACATGCCAATAATTTTAGAAACAAATAGTACCGTTGAGAGCATAAATGTTCCTAATAATATATTTACATTCGAAACGCTACACTGGAATAAACAAAAAAGATTTGAGTACATCGAGAATTTAAGATATAGTAAAGCGGCAAAGTGGTCTGAAGCAACAATCGATAGCGCAAATAGACACCTTACGGAAAATCTAAAGACTGAAGCCATAAAACTAGGTATTCAAAATAAAAATTTACATGAGAAAAAAAATTATAAAAAGCCTTGGTTTGATAAAGAATGTGCAATCAAAAAACGAGAGGTAAGAAGATGCTTAAGGAAGTGTGAAATAAATCATTTCAGAGATAAACAATTAATAGAACAGTTCAAGCAAATTAAAAAACGCTACGGTAAATTATTAAAATCCAAAGAAAACACCCACAAAAATCACATAACCGAAGCAATCGGTAGTTGTCGAGATAGTAAAAAAATTTGGTCAACTATTAATCGCTTTCGCACAAAATCAACAAGAAAAAACTACATACAGCCTGCTAAATGGGAAACCTTACTTAAGCATCTCTACCATCCTAGGGAAACTATTAATCTAAATATGAGCGACGCACGACATCCTATACTAGACACTCCGATTACACACGAAGAAATCCTAGAAAGTATCCGAAACGTTAAACCAGGAAAATCACCTGGTCCGGACGGTATAAACAGCGACTTTTATAAAAATCTACCCGATAATTGGATATTATAGTTGGAGTACCATCCAATTGGACTGAGATGCATGCTTCAATGATTTATAAAAAAGGAGATCCCAATGAACCTTTAAATTATAGAGGTATATCTTTAGTCAACTGTATAACAAAAATTTTTACACAAATTTTTTACGTAAGACTATTAAAGTGGACTGACAACGCTGGTATTTTACCTGAATTTCAATCGGGTTTCAGAAAAAAAAGAGGATGCATTGACAATATATTCATTTTAAACGCAATTTCACAAATTTATGTCATGTAAAAAAGCGGGGGTTGGCGCGCGAAGTGTACAGGGGGACAGAACCCTCCCAGTATATATATATATATATATATATATATATATATATATATATATATATATATAATTGGTTAGAGAAAATTTTTTTTTGTCTTCGATATATATATGGACGATTCTCTGTGAAATCGAACACAACAAATTTTTTTTTCTCTAACCAATTTTAACATGTATATAGGGTTCCTATAAGTGTCTATGAATTTTTTCACATTTTTTTTACCAAGTATTGACATAATCACTTTCTTTTGTACTAATATAAGCTACCTTCATAGTTGTTTTAGTGATGATCCATATAGTCGATTCCATATTATAGGTACTAAATAGACATTTTAATCATATTTTAGCATAATTTGACTGTTATTTTTATTTGTAGCAAGAAATACATCTGGATTGCCGGTCTGAGATTTGTACAGGTACTTTTGTACTAAAGAAAAGCATCTCCATGAATTTTTTGGTAGTCGACCGAGTAATCGAACTCTCTTTTTTTTATTTTTCAGTTTTGAAATGGACTATATCCATGCAATGAAAGGTCATATGACATTGAAAATATTTTTTTAAAAATTCATAAACTTTGCATAAAAAAGTACAGATTCAATTTTTAACGTAAAATGCACTCCTATTCAGCTAAAAATCATTCAAAACAGCTCCAAAATACAAAAAATGCTAAAATTACCGTCTTTGACCAACTGTAACTCGAACATACTTGGTCAAAAAAATCTGAAAAAATTTACAGACACTTATAAGAACCCTATATACATGTTACAATTTGTAAGAGAAAAAAAAATTTGTTGTCTTGGATTTCGAAGAGAATCGTCCATATATAGTAGGAGGGCCAAATTCGAAAAATCGGTGCGCACCCATGTCTCAGTTTTTTCTGTCGATTTTTTATATAAAAGTATATATCAAAAGAGGCGCTAAAATCAAGTTTCAGTCCTAAGGTTCCCCGTACCACCTTGAATATTCTGTAGAATATTCTAAATTTTCGAAAATGTCTAAAAAATGGCTATTTTCAAAAAATTCTCCCATTACTACCTTTGAACGTACCAAAAAACGATTTTTCCTTCTTTCAACAACTTAAAAAAAAAAATTTAGATCAGTTTAGTCGCTCAACGCATCACCCCTACAGAGCTAAATGTAAGCACAAAATTTTGTATTTTTTTGGTTATATTTGATCGCTTGCCATTATGCGAAATTGAAACTGTTTTAGATCTACCACATCTCAAATGCGTGGGACCACTCAAATTTAAGGTCTTAATGTCAGCTTTCTGTTGGGCATACATATAATTGTCCATAATATATAATACCTCACGTAAATTACGTCACACTTCAGTAGTATGTCGTTTACTTTAAGTAGAAAAAGCCAGCTCGAAAACGAATTCACAGTCCTGCTGTTCAAAATACAAAAGAAGACCAAGTGCATTGCTTCCTAGGATATATGAACTATTTTTCCTGCAAGTTAGAGCTTATAAGGTTTTGACAGAAAAAAGTTACAGGGATTGACGATTTTAGAAAAAAGCCCTATCTTTAAAGAAGTGAAACTCCCGCCCCAACTAACTATTTTAAACGTACCAAAAAGAGAAATAAAAGTCTTTTTAAAACGAACAATTTGAGATGCGGTAGACATAAAATAGTTTCTGTTTCGTAAAATGACAAGCGGTCAAAAGTAACCTAAAAAATAGAAAATTTAGTGCTTACATTTAGCTATGTAGGGGTGATGCGTTGAGCGGCTAAGTTGATCTAAATTATTTTTTCTTACATTTTTCACAAGGTTCAATAATAGTTATGTAACTTCAGTAAATCGAAATTGAACTGCCAAAAAATTGAAACCTGTAAATATCATTTTTTACTCCAGTTTAATAAAATCTTGATTATATAAGAATTCAAAATTTGATTATTTTTCAGATTTAAAATGGAATTGGTGATGAAGCTATTGACGGATCAACTTGAAATTCTGTATAGTGCTTCCTCATTATATAAGCAAGAAAAATGCGTAAGTTTTATAAAAATTACAAAAGTTTTTAAGGTCAAACCTACAATTATTAAAGAAAATTGAATTTTTATAGTCCAGTTTAGTCTAATAGGTGCAGTTCTTTTATTTTGTATTTTAAAAAAATCCCTACTTATTTTTCTTTATTTTGTACCTCAGAACATATAATACTAAAGGACTTTTCACCAAAATCACTATTTCATTGTCAATCACATTTTCAAAATGGCTAATTTTGAAGCCACTTTTAAGCAATTTTTGGATTTTCTCAAGCACAAAGTGATATTTTTAGGCTCATACCGTCACAGTTTACAATCATTTTACATACGTCATCTAATAAAATAAAAAAACCGCTGCCAATTCATTGGCACTTAGCTTCCTCCAACTAAATTAATTGTTTCAATATGAATTTCTTTGCATTTATAAATTATTTTTAAATTGCTATATCTTACCGAAATATAACTGTTTAAATCATTTTATCAATTTGATTATTATTATTATTATTATTATCATTATCATTATCATTATCATCATCATCATCATCATCATCATCATCATCATCATCATCATCATCATCATCATCATCATCATCATCATCATTATCATTATCATTATCATTATCATTATCATTATAATTATCATTATCATTATCATTATCATCATCATTATTGTGGACCAAAAATAACATAACGACTCCGACGTCTCCAGATTAATAAACGTCAAGTAAATCCGATTTATATTAAAACATAAATCCACCATTTTGAACTTAGTATTTTTATTAGAAAATGCATAATCAATCCAATGTACAGCAACCCAACACCAAAAATACCCAATTCTCAACTTTCAATCAAATACAATTGATTTTAGAAAATTTTTAAAAATCATGAAAATGAAAATAAATAATAAAACAAAAACGAATTGATGAGTCTTAAGAAAGAAAATATAGTATAGCAAAAAAATTATACTCTTTCAAATGCATTTACACTGATTCGGTCATATTACTTCTACATACCAAAAAAATTTACCTCATCAATTTCTGAATATTGTAAAATAGAAAAATCATTATAAAACGAAATCGAGTCGATAAATCTTAAAATGTCTTTGTGATTCCGAATCCTTATACAAAAAAAATGAGCCCAGGTTGACAAAAAATGACCGCACCGTTCTCGAGATATGAGCGATCAAAAATTATTTTGAAAAAAGACATAACCTTAAATATCATGAAAAACAAAAGTCCTCGTGATCTAGGCAAAGAACTTAGCCAAGAGATTACTAAAAGCTACCTTTCTGGAAATTTTCAGACAAATTAAAACCGTTTTCCTCAATTAAATGGACAACAAAAAAATCGATTTTTTTCACAAAATGATTTTTTTCTCCAAAAAAGAAAAGGAAAAAAAATTGAAATTTTTACATAATATTCTTCGTCATATTCCTAATCACCTCAAAATTTTTCAAAAATTTTCGTTTATATTTTTCACAGATATGTCCGTTTAAACAAAAAACAACATTTCCGTGTATAACGTAAACAGGGAAATGACTTTTTTTAAATTTCGGGTCGAAAAAGATAGACAATTCTATGCTCTTTAAAATGCATTTAAAATGAATAGATTATAATATTAAAACTAAAACTCAAAAATCGAAAAACCACTATAAAAACAAAAAACCTCGAAAAATAAAAAAAAAAATTTCAACCGCTTTTCTTAAAAAAAACCAATCCAATGAGCCCTGAATCAGGTAATTTAACCGTGGATTACTCGAGATACATACATATACACACACGCACGCACGCACGCACGCACGCACGCACGCACGCACACACACACACATACGCACACATCCATACGGACATTTTCTAAAAATAGTAGTGTATTTTAACTTCTTATGTCTCAAAACATGTTTTAAGCAAAATAAAGGTAAGTCGGTAAAATAAAGAAAGTAGATTTCCCTGGTAGAAAATTAATCTAGAACTATGTAGATCTATCTAGTTTGCCAAGGAAATAATCGAGGGCCTCGATAAAACTAGATAATTTTCTACCAGGGTTGCGAGTAAACGGTACCTTTAAGGAGGTTTGGGGGTTTTACAAAAACTCAGAGAATGTAATGAAACTCACATATATCATTGATTAGAATATCAAGAAGTACCCTGAATTTTTCAATACTTGTTACCGATGATATATTTAAGATATTCGACTTAAGTTCGCTCATTATACATGGGCTCCTATGGAACTCGGTTATTAAAACCGATTGACGTAGGGTGCGAAGTATGTAAAAAAACCGAGAATGAAATAAAAAAAACTATATACGTTATCAACGCATTACGAAACTGTGTGCAAAATTTGAACGCATGCCACCGCATTTATTTCTGAGTATTGAATGAAAATGTAAACAAAAAGTCAACTTTGTAGGATGTACGAAGTGGTGGGGAGCGGAGCGGCGCGCGGTGAAAGAGGGGAGACCCTCGTTCATCACCGCAACCAGTGATACCCCCGAACCTCCTTAGGATAAAAGAAGATTTAGAATGGTACTATAACTCAGTTACGAGAAAAAAAACCGCTGCCAAGTATTCGGCACTTAGCTTCCTTAAACTAAATTAATTGCTCCAATATGAAATTATTTGTTCTAATAAATTAATTTTAAATTGCTATATCTCTTTCTAAATAATACCTCAAAAAGGGTGTGATTTTTTATCAATGATGGTTTGACAAAAGATAATTTTTTACTAAATTACAGAACGATAGGTAATAATTCTTAATCTTAATCACAACAATTTTTTCTCTGTACGTAATTTATTAAAATTATTTAAATATTTAAATTAACTGTAATCAGATGTTAGTACGTAGATTTACTGAATTCTTAATCATCTAAAATTTTGTGAACGATTTGCCATCATAGATTTCTGAAATATAACCCTTTAAACTAAATATGACTTTTTTCGTGTATAACAAAAGAAGGGAAAGAGCCTATCCAAAATTTGGGGTTGTAAAAGATAGGTAATTTCATGCTCTGTTTAATGCATTTACACTAAAATGATTCAAATATTTCTAACATACCTATAAACTCGAAAAACTAAAACTCAAAAATCCAAAAATCCAAAAATCGATATAAAAAACGAGTCAACGAATCTTTAAATTTCTTTTCAATTTCAACTTAATTAAAAAACGAAAAAAAATAAGCCCTGTTTAGTAAAAGATGATCGTGCCATTGTTGAGATATAAGCGATGAAAAAAAAATTCAAAAAATACATAACCTCAAATATCTCGAAATATAGAGGTCGTTGTGATCTGGACAAATAACATGTTCAAGAAATAGTAAAGAGCTACCGTTTTGGAAAGTTTCAGATCAAATGGTGCCGATGTAGTCCAGTATTCGCAGCTTAATAAAAATCGATTTTTTTACAAAAAGATTTTTTTCTCTTCAAAAGAAAAAGATAAAACCTCAAAAATTTTACAGAATATTCTTCTCCATATTCATAATTATCTCAATTTTATTAATAAATTTTCCTTGTTATATTTCACAGATATAACCGTTTGAAAAAAGTAACGATTTCATGAATTCTAGCTATTGAAAAAATAGGTAATTTTATGCTCTTTCAAATGTATTATCACTTAATCGATGACATTATTTCTATGGTATCCAAAAACCCAAAAACTAAAACTCAAAAATCGAAGAACCGCTAATAAAACAAAAACGCATCGAAAAACAAAAAGAAAATTTTTTTGAGGCGCCGTTCTTAACGAAAAACAAACAAAAAGAGTCTCGAAACATTAAATTTCATCGTGTATATTCAGAGTAATGTTGATCAACATCCATACATATACACACAGACACACACGCACGAACGTACGTATGCACGCATGCACGCATACACACACACGCACGCACGCACTCACGCACGCCACCATACACGCATTTTCTAAAAATAATCTATTTTCATGCCCAGTATCTCAAAACATCTTTCTAACATGCTTTTAGCAAAACTTTATTTTTTACCATCACAAAGCTTCCTCTAGAGGAAGTAATAAAAGAAATTGGCTTATTTTATCAGAAACAGATTTACATGTTAAATCCCATAAGAGTCTCAATTTGGTAAAATAAGCCAATTTATTTTATTTTTTTCTCGTAACTGAGTTATAGTACCATTCTAAATCTTCTTTTATATTAAATTATACATCTAAAACTATCATTAAAAATTTCTACCAACATTGTTTGTAGCGCTCATCTTAAAATTTCATCGGTGTCTGGGCAGAAATTTAGACCACTCAAAATCATCAAATTTGGTGATGCAAAAAATACTATCATATTCTACATCAAATTCTCTTTCCAAAACACACGGACAATAACTTAACGGAAAGTAATTTATCTTTTATAGATTTCGAGATAAAAATACAGACATTTTAAGAAAAATGAGAAAAAGAAAATAGTAAAGTTTTTCAGTTTGGTATAAATGCTAAACCAATAGAGGTAGCGATTTGAAACTTTTGCTTTCTCATAGGGGAAGCTTTGTGATGGTAAAAAAGAGTTTTGCTAAAAACATGTTAGAAATATGTTTTGATACATTAGGAGTTAAAATATACTATTTTTGGAAACAGTCTGTGTGGATATGTGTGTGTATGTGTGTGTGTGTGTATGCGTGCGTGCGTGCGTGCGTGCGTGCGTGCGTGCGTGCGTGCGTGCGTGTGTGTGTGTGTGGACGGATGTGGACGGATGTGAATGAAGATTACTCTGAACATTAACTGTCAAAATTAATATTACAGGCCTCAATGATTTTGTTTTTTTTAAAGGCAGGGGGCTGTAAAAATATATTTGTTGTTTTTCGATGTTTTTTTGATTTCTTAGCGGTTTTTCCATTTTTGAGTTTTAGTTTTTCGGGTTTTTTGATACGTTTGAACTAATATTATTCATTAATATGACAGTTGGTGAGGTCAAAGCACAAAAACTAGTCGATTATTTTATATGGAAGTGAATAATCTGATTAAAGTTATATTTTATAGATTTTTATATAATAAATTATTTTGTATATTTTTGTACACATATTATTATTGAAAAATGCCTATTTAATCTCGCTTGAAATATTATAAACTTAAAAATAAGAAAAAATATAAACGAAAAAATAAGTTAGTTGTTCGTCGTTGTCCATGGGGAAAGTATGTACGCTAAATTAGAGTGAGATTTCACTCTACTTAAAAGTGAAAGATTTCCATTCTATTTTTAGAGTTAAAAATCCACTTTAATTCTAGTGATTTATTTCACTCCATACGATAATACGTATAACTTTTACCCAGATTTATAAGAAATAAAACATAAAAAATACTGATATATATTATTTCATTAATTTTCAAATACCTTTTCAATCAATATTTCAAAATATCAATGGAAAAGTTATAAAGGAAACAGAAATATCAGCGTTTATAAGTAATTTTATACTCTTTCAAATGTAAAATGAAGCGAACATAGAGTCCCCCTTGGCTCAGTGGATAAGACGCTTCCCTACCGATACAAGACGCTCAAGTAGTTGAGAGTTCGATTTCCGGTGAAAATTCTCGAGAATTTTTTCTTCGAGTTTTTCGTCGGGAAAATATATCCGACTATGCATTGTGCTTTGATGCAGGACGTATGTGCCCATATAGCCTCCTAACATAAAGTACAAGTATATAAAATACAAATGTAAAATACACAAATACATATGCATTGTGACATATCGGAGTTCCAAAAAGAGGGGACACATGACCATTAAATACAAAGAAAGAAAGAATTAAGCAATCATATTATTTCTAAAATACAAAAATAATTTACCTTATCGATTTCAGAATATCGTAAAATAAAGAAATCGTTGCAAATCAAAAACTCATCGAAGAATCTCAAAATTTCCTTTCAGTTGAGCATCTTCATTAAAAAAAGAAGAAAATGAGCCCCGGTTTGTACAAAATGACCGCGACGTTCTCGAGAAATATGCAATAAAGAAAAAAAAAACATAACCTCAAATCACTCGGAATGTAAAGGTCGTTATGATCTAGGCTTCTAACAGTCTCAAGAGATGGATAGAAAGCTACTTTTCTGGAAATTTTCTGAAGGAATAATGATGAATTACTCAAGTGATCCTTCGTCATGAAAAACGATTTTTCTTACAAAATTATTTTTTTCTCGAAAGGGAAAAGACTAGAGGTTTGAAAGTTTTACAAAATATTCTTATCCATATTCCTAATCACTTCAAATTTTTTCAAAAATTTTACATGTTATATTTCCCAGATATCACCGTTTAAACAAAACCCGACATTTTCGTGTATAACAGAGAAAAGAAAGTAGCTTATATAAAGTAGCTTATATATAAAACGATTTTTCTTACAAAATTATTTTTTTCTCGAAAGGGAAAAGACTAGAGGTTTGAAAGTTTTACAAAATATTCTTATCCATATTACTAATCACTTCAAATTTTTTCAAAAATTTTACATGTTATATTTCCCAGATATCCAGCTTATATAAGCTACTTTCTTTTCTCCGTTATACACGAAAATGACGGGTTTTGTTTAAACGGTGATATCTGGGAAATTAACATGTAAAATTTTTGAAAAAATTTCCAGAAAAGTAGCTTTCTATCCATCTCTTGAGACTGTTAGAAGCCTAGATCATAACGACCTTTACATTCCGAGTGATTTGAGGTTATGTTTTTTTTTTCTTTATTGCATATTTCTCGAGAACGTCGCGGTCATTTTGTACAAACCGGGGCTCATTTTTTTCTTTTTTTAATGAAGATTCTCAACTGAAAGGAAATTTTGAGATTCTTCGATGAGTTTTTGTTTTGCAACGATTTCTTTATTTTACGATATTCTGAAATCGATAAGGTAAATTATTTTTGTATTTTAGAAATAATATGATTGCTTAATTCTTTCTTTCTTTGTATTTAATGGTCATGTGTCCCCTCTTTTTGGAACTCCGATATGTCACAATGCATATGTATTTGTGTATTTTACATTTGTATTTTATATACTTGTACTTTGTGTTAGGAGGCTATATGGGAACATACGTCCTGCATCAAAGCACAATGCATAGTCGGATATATTTTCCCGACGAAAAACTCGAAGAAAAAATTCTCGAGAATTTTCACCGGAAATCGAACTCTCAACTACTTGAGCGTCTTGTATCGGTAGGGAAGCGTCTTATCCACTGAGCCAAGGGGGACTCTATGTTCGCTTCATTTTACATTTGAAAGAGTATAAAATTACTTATAAACGCTGATATTTCTGTTTCCTTTATAACTTTTCCATTGATATTTTGAAATATTGATTGAAAAGGTATTTGAAAATTAATGAAATAATATATATCAGTATTTTTTATGTTTTATTTCTTATAAATCTGGGTAAAAGTTATACGTATTATCGTATGGAGTGAAATAAATCACTAGAATTAAAGTGGATTTTTAACTCTAAAAATAGAATGGAAATCTTTCACTTTTAAGTAGAGTGAAATCTCACTCTAATTTAGCGTACATACTTTCCCCATGGACAACGACGAACAACTAACTTATTTTTTCGTTTTAAGTTTATAATATTTTAAGCGGGATTAAATAGGCATTTTTCAATAATAATATGTTTACAAAAATATACAAAATAATTTATTATATAAAAATCTATAAAATATAACTTTAATCCGATTATTCCATATAAAATAATCGACTAGTTTTTGTGCTTTGACCTTACCAACTGTAATATTTAAGATGTATGTGCTTAATTTATCAAACACAATATTATATACTATTCATTGCAATGCAAAATATAATTTACAAAAAATATTAGGGTTATTTTAACATAATTAAATGAATGTAAATGAATTACCACTGCAGGTAATGCAAGATACACGCTCATTATGTTTAGGAATGAATTCAAAATTTTTGCTTAAAAGTAGACAAAGCAGAATTATTTGTAAAAGTCTTTTATTGTATGTTTACTATTTGCATTTAACTCATCAAATAAAACCATGTGTCATTCATAGCTAAAAGAGAAAACCATAGTTTTAGTGTACTCGAAGCAAGTAGCTATATGTGATTTAAGTTGCAGACAAAGTGAATTGTCGAATGAAAGTTTTGGCACGTAGGAGTAAAGCATATATATATAGAAGCCGTTATGAAAGCTTATGATTACTATTAACAATGCGATATTATGGCCCACGCCAACTACGCCATGCCGTAGGGCGCTGGCCCTAGGGGGGCGCAAGATTTCAGGACTAAAAAAAACAAAGGTCTCGCTTCGCTCGAGCGAAAAACGTCACATGAGGCAAATAATCTACTTCCGCACCCGTGTCGAAATGTACTATTAATAATAAAATCGTAAACACTTATAAACTCAACACCCAAATAAACCAAGCTGGGCATTTGGCAGTAAACAAATTTATATAATAGAATTGTTAACCATAATCCCAAAACCCAGCTACTCCATTCTGAGCATTTTGTAATTAAAATTTTTTAGTTATTTGCAATTAAACAATTTTCAGTATGAAATCGTAAACCCTAAACCCAACTACCCTGAGCAGGGAATTTAGCAAATACATAATTTCAATAATAAAATCATAAACCCTAAACCCAACTACCTCGAGCAGAGCATTTTGCAATAAAAACATTGTAATATAATACCGTAAGTACTAAACCCTAAACCCAAATAACGCAAGCTGGGCAATTAGCAGTAAATAATTTATATAATAGAATTATAAACCCAAAACCCAATTAATCCAAGCAGAGCATTTTACGATTAAAAAAGTTAAATAATTAAAACATAACCTCTAAACCCTAAACCCAACTTCTACAAGCGAAGCATTTTGCAATTAAAAATTTTTAATAATACACAAAAAATTCTAAACCCTAAACACAATTACCCTGAGCTGAGCATTTTCAATTAAAAAATTATAATAATTAAAACATAAACCCTAAACCCTAGACCCTAAACTCTAAACCAAACTTCCCCAAGCGGAGCATTTTGCAATTTAAAAATTTTAATAATTAAACCATAAATTCTAAATCCTACACCCTAAAACCAACAACCCCGAGCTGAGCATTTTGCGAATGAATAATTTTAATAATAAAATTGTAAGCCCTAAACTCTAAACCCAAATATCCCAACACCCGTTTAACCCAAGTCGAGGAATTTGCAATTACGGAATTTTCATAATAAAATCGTAAATCCTAAATCCAACTTCCTCGAGCTGAGCATATTGCAATAAAAACATTATAATAATAAAATTGTAAGCCCTAACTATAAACACAAACAACCCAAGCTAAGCAATTTGCAATAAACAAATTTAAGTAATAATATTTTGAACCCAGACCTGAAACCCTAATCTCAAATAACCCAAGCTGACCAATTTACAATAAGAAAAATTTAAATAAATTTAAATATATAAATACATAGATAATAATAAATAATAATATGTAATATACATGTATATTTGACGCTTTTTCGTGAAGTGAAATTCACTGAATTGAGAGTTTATGGTTAACAATTCTATTGTTTAAATTTACTCACAACAAATTGCTAAGTTTGGGTTATTTGGGTTTAGAATTTAGGGCTTACAATTTTATTATTATAACGTTTTTATTGCAAATTGCTCAGCTTGGGTTATTTGGGTTTAGAATTTAGCGCTTACAATTTTATTATTGTAACGTTTTTATTGCAAAATACTCAGCTCGACGTAGTTGGGTTTAAGGTTTACGATTTTATTATGAAAATTGTTGATTACTCGGTTTGAGTTAATTGGGTTTAGGGTTTAGGGTTTAAGGTTTAAGGTTAACAATTCTATTATTTAAATTTATTTACTGCGCTTTGCTCAGCTTGGGTTTAGAGTTCAGGGCTTACGATTTTCTTATTAAAATTATTTATTTACAAAATGCTCAGCTTGGAGTAGTTGGGTTTAGGCTTCACGATCTTATTATGAAAATTGTTTAACTGCAAATTTTTCAGCTTGGGTTAATCGTGTTTGGGGTTTAAGGTTTAAGGTTAATTATTCTATTATTTAAATTTGTTCACAACAAATTACTCAGCTTCCCTGGTAGAAAATTGAGCAGTGAAACTGGTGAGTAGACCAGTCACTAGCCAAACTGACTTCCCAGTTCGAAAAAGCGTCACTGGCCAAGCACTGCTGAATAATCAATATAAATACATTAGACAATGAGAAAGCTTATGTAATAAGAATAATCGCTGTATTTTAAATTATAAAAATAACTTTTCATCAAAAATCTACTTGTTTATCCAATCAATGATTATAATATAGTTTTAACTTATAAAATCAAAGAGTGGCAAAACCTAACCCTACACACATGCATACAAAAGTATACACTGCGTTGCTACGTATATAGTACAGGCTGTCTGCAGTACTATATCTGTACAGCAGACGCCACACTGTGCGCCACACTACCAACAGACACCATACAGCTCTCAGTAGAGTGGCAACCTAACCCTACACCGCGTAAATTATATTATATTGATATTATTTTATATTGATATTGTGTATTTGTGAAAATGAGTGGCAAAAAATACGCTCAAGTCTATCGAGAAAAAATTAAAAAACAAAAGTTTAGGGAAAGGTACAATAAATATGAAAATCTTTCCAGTGAGGAAGAAAGTTCGAATCATCACTTGCCAAAACGCACTTGCTCCGAAATTGATAAGTGTGCAAGCAGTTGTATTAGTGAGAATGAATCAGTGCATTTTGAACCTAGTTTTCAAGAATTAGACGAAAATAGTGATTCAGTGAGAAGTAGTAGCAGCTGTGAGGAAAATAAGACAGTAAGAGAATCAGTAGGAGAAATTAATGAGTTACGTCACTGGGCCATAGACTGCAACATTCCTCAAAGTGATTTGGATAAACTTTTGAAGATTTTAAAACGTACACTTCTACCAGACCTTCCATCATGCTCAAAAAGTTTTTTAGAAAGTAATAACAAATTTGAGATTGAATATATGGAAGTAGCCGATGGTAGCTCTGGAGAGTTTTATCATTTTGGATTGATAAACCAACTGCAAGAAACAGTTAAGCTGGAAGTACAACGTCAAAAGTTTTGGAGTTGTCTTTTAATATCGATGGTGTTTCTCCATTCAAATCGAGCACGATAGCTGTATGGCCAATATTGTGTAGAATTGAGACGCTAAGTGATGTGTACAAGCCTTTTACGGTATCCATTTATGCTGGTCATGGAAAACCAAAAAGTGCTTCCAAGTTTCTATCAAAGTTTGTGACAGAACTTAATAAATTACTTTCTAGTGGAATTAATATTAGTGAGAAACATTTTGATGCGCAAGTCAAGTATTTTGTTTGTGATACGCCAGCCAGGTTGTTAGTACCACTTAGTATATCTATAGCGCCTTGCGCACGGTAATATTCCCCTTCTACCCGAACTGCTGCCAATCACGGCGCAGCCGGGTAGTATATAAGAGATCGAGTTTCGAGACTCCGGCAGAGTCTGACTTCTGACTTCTGACTTCGGACTTCTCGGCCGACCAGGCCAGAGACAAGTCCTCGACCCCGGCACCGGACAAGAGAATAATAAACAACTTCCAAAAGTTACCGACGCCCTTATCATTTCCTAAACCTGTATAGGTATTTCAAAGGGCGCAGCAGGAGAGAAAGAGAGACGGGAGCGCGAGTAAAGCAATACGCTGCGCGCGCACGCCGCAGCTGCCTAACCGCTGCCAGCGCCGAGCCGCCGCGCTCACTACAGATCGGTCGGAACAGCTCTCGCGTCGACTATAAGTAAGGGGGCGCGCGCCTCCTGAATCAGTCGGCCTCGGCGCACCGCACCGGCTGGACCTCCTCGGTTGAGAGCAATCTCCCGAAGTAGCTAGTGTGCGGTGCACGGTAAGTGCCTACTCGCCCCGTGGTGGTTAACCCGGGTATTGTCGAGCCGAACGGGCTTTCTGGCGGGCTTAGCTTCCAAGGAAGCCTTATTAGGAGGGCAGTACCCATCAGTTAATCACGGCTCTTGACGAACGCGCGTCAAGAGATCGGGGGCAGTTGAACGCAGTCCCTGATAGGAGAGCTGCTTAAGGGCGTCGTTCTCTAACGAGAGTCGATAGCGTCCTTTAGCAGCGTTTTCTCCTCGTATCCCACAACCTGGAGCCGGGAGTTATTAATTTAACTCCTGGAAGTTCAGTTGTGGCTACGCAGGGACAGGCTCCTAGAGAGCGCGTGCCTCTCTATCAGTCGACCACGACGCACCACACTGGCCGGACCTCCTCGGTTGAGAGTAATCTCCCTGAGGTAGTCGGCCTGTGGTGCTCGGTAAACGCCACACTTTCCCGGTGGTGATTAACCCGGGTACTTATTAAGAAGGCAATATCTCTCCATTAATCACGGGTCTTGACGAACGCGCGTCAAGAGCACGGGGAAGTCGAACGTACGGACGGATTAAGTGGAGCATCTCCCCTCTCCTCCCCCCTTTTCCTTACCCCGCAACTCTCACTTATAACAAGGTCATTTGTGAAATGTGTTCTTGGACATACGGCATTTAAGGCCTGTGAAAGGTGTAATGTCATTGGCGAGAAAATAGACGGTGTAACTGTTTTTCTGAATACTAGTGCTACAAGAAAAACTGATGATCAGTTTAGATCATATGCTGATCCTGATTATCATACGGGTGTGTCACTTCTAACTAAAATTGAACCAAAAATTGACATGGTTCATCAATTTATTCTAGATCCAATGCATCTGTTATATTTAGGATGCACAAATAGGATTTTAGAGTTTTTATTAAATTCATCTACTTCAAGTAAGGCTCGACTCAGTTCAAGTTTGAAAAAAGAATTGCAGCGCAGAACAGTAGAAATTCAAGAAGATATTCCAAATGAATTTCCTCGCAAGATGAGACCAATCAAGTCACATGCCAAGTATAAAGCAGTCGAACACAAATTCTTCATCCTGTATGCTGCACCGTTTGTTCTAAAAAAGTTGTTGTCGGATGAACTGCACAACCATCTTATGTTGTTTGTGACAGCTATAGGGCTACTTTCACAAAAAGATCCAGTTCCACATATACCTTTGGCTCAAGTGAAACTGGAAGAATTTGTGAATAAATCTTCAAATTTATATGGATCTACATTTGTCGTATTAAATGTACACAATTTAATTCATATAGCAAGTGACATTGAGAAAACTGGTGAGAATTTAAATAAAATTAGTGCATTTGCATTCGAATCACACTTAGGAGAAATGACCAGTATGATCAGGTCACCTAAGCATATCGTAGCACAATACTGCAGAAGATTGTTAGAGAAGAAAAAACATTTGAACGTAACCTTTCATGTATATCAAGATTTGGATATAATTTCTCAGACCAAAAAAGAAATTCTAAAAGTCAAGTATCAAGGAGCAACATTAGGAATCAAACATCCAAACAATACTATTATTTTACAGAATTCAAATATTGTTGAAATACAAAAGTTTGTGTATGTGGAAAAAATTTTACACATGGAAATTAAACAATATCTCCAGAAATTGCCATTCTTAAGCGATCCAAGTCTATTGATCGCATATGAAGTCAAGAAGTTATCAAGTTTTTCAAATACAATACCTTTAACTACTGTTAAACGTAAATGAATCAGATTTAAAATAAACTTTTCTAAATTGGAGGAGAAAAGATCATTTGTCATTCCACTGCTGCATCAATAGCTCTGCTCATCAAGTACTATATATAGCATTGGTAGGTTTCACTCTTCTGCTGCATAGAAATACTAACCTCACTTGACAAGTTTTTGAACACACTCACAGGTGTGCATGAAATGTATACAAAACCACTCATATTGCTGGTTTATTCTCTGGTTCAGTGTATGAATTTCAAAAGTTTTAAATAATTGTTTTTTGTCTAAGCAAGGTAATTTTGTATTAAAATTAAAAAATTGATTTAAAATTTGCTCATCTATGGGGACTGAATTGCTTGAATCTTTCATATTGAAATTTATTGGTATATAACCTCAAAATCAACTCTGTTTATAAACCCCGGACTTTTAAAAAAAATTTACACATTCATCTATAAAATAAAATCAAATATTTCATTTATATTGAAAACAAATTTTTATTGCATATAACCTCAAAATCTCCGTTTATAAACATAACACTCGTCATTAACAATTTTCATGTCATGTTATATTCAGATTTCAAATATTTATCATCACATTTACAGATCCATTATCAAGATGACTTTATTGAAACCATATACAATTGTGGAATTTGTGACTCGAGGAAAAAAGAGGAAGCAGCGTTCAGTTGATGTTGTACCGTCAAAGTGGATAGAGTTCAATAAAACAAGAAATAAAGGCACTACCAGGTTTCTGTCAACGATTGAAGACGAAGACGATGGACAATTTCTACACGATATAGTCAAGAATCTAGGTGACCCTCCGGAATGCTGGACAATATATTCTGTCATCATTTTAGGTGATGCAGGTATGCATAAAAATTGATTTATTTTTTTTGTTCGGTTTCAATTTATTTATTTTTTTGAATAATTTATTTACATCTGTGTAACCAATAGTCTTCTCATAATACTCGCATACTATTTCTACTTAAAAGGTTCATGTAATCAAATTTTTTCAGAATCCTACGACATAGCTCTAGATAAAATCAAGCGGCTTGAAGACGAACAGCATGTTTTCAGCTTGGAATCCGGTGAGGAGCTGGAGGAGAGACAAAGTAAAGTATTGGAACAAATTAAAAGACAGAAACTTTTGAGAGAGGAAGCGCAGCTGAATAAATCACTAAAACCTGTCCCTGTCGTCTCTGAAATTGAATCTAATGGTAACATGAAAGTTCATTTTTATATATATTATATAGAATACTATTTTTTATTGCACACAATATTTAAATTTTTTTATGTATTTTCAGAAGCTGAAGATCTGAACTCTGCGAAAAGCCCTCGAAATAATATGAATAGCAGTGGTTCAATCGATGCTGATCTCTCTGATAATGACGGTTCATGAAATTTAGGCAACGCAAGGAAAGTAGTCGAAAGAGATATGACCGTACAAGCTAAACACAAGACATATATTAAGAATCACAATTCTAATGGTTCAACGAACAAACCAAGTCTGCCAGCTCAAGTCAACATGTGCTCGTCCAAAAATAATGATGCTTCTGTGAATAATAGACCTCCACCTTTTGTCAACATGGAACTACCGGTGGTAGACATTCCCCACGTAACATATACTTCAGACTTTATAACTGCAGTATTGGGACATTTGGCCATGATCTATGCAGAGCAGAAGATTATTAATCAAAGGCTTGATAACATCGATAAGTTCCTTTGCGACAAAGAAGTTAAGATGAGCAAAGCATCGAATGTGGTAGATTTTGAATCAAAATATGATTTCAAACTACCAATTGAAGATAAAGCTAATTTTATTAAATTTAATGAACAGTTACAGCAGAATAAGTACATGAAGAAAGATTTGATCACAACACTGAAGACATGTGTAGATACTGAGAATAGTGTCATAACTAAAAGTATGTTGGCGATGCTTAGAAAATTTATTAGTAAAGCAGTTGCTATTCAATATACTGCAACTAGGAAGTCACCGACTGATAAGAAAGATATTTTTAAGACTTGTGAGTTTTGTACGGTGATGGAATATGTAATATTAACTACAAGAGAAGAGAAGAACATGGAGACTAATGATAAATTATTAAATAAAGGACTCAGTGATGTGCTTTCTAATGCTATCCATTGGGATGTCAAGCGAACAAAAAAGTAGTATGTTTAATAATTCTATACTAGTTACCAAAAGCTTTGTACGGTTAATGTATTTTTTAGTAATATAATGTTTATATTGACTGTTACTACTGCATATATAATTCTATGTGCGTACTAATTATAATTATCGACATAAAAATTCGTATGTTGAATAGTAAATCAATTACTATGAGATTTGAAGACTGATGTATTTGAAGACTGACAATAAATTATTTTATAAATAAATAAATATTAAAGAATTCTATGATTTGGCAATTTTCCTTTGGAATAAATTGTTCTTTCCTTATAAAATATAATAAATATTATTTATATAAAAACGTATATAGGAGGGCTTAGAATCAGTCCTAGTTTTTTTTTTTCATCTGTTTTGATGTCTTTTATTAGTATAAACATTCAATTATCATTATTTTATATTTTCAACTGCATCGCCAGTCCTTGGACAGTGACTCATTCAAAAATCTGATGAAAATGGCATGCTTACTGGTTAGTCACTGCTGAACTAACTTGCCAGTTCATTTAAAACTGGGCATGGACTGGTAAAAAACTACTGAATGATTCTACCAGGGTTGGGTTATTTGGGTTTAGAATTTAGGGTTTGCAATTTTATTATTATCACGTTTTTATTGCAACATGCTCAGCTCGACGTAGTTGGGTTTAAGGTTTACGATTTTATTATGAAAATTAGGGGCCTGCGGCGGCTCAGTCGGTAGAGTGTCGGATTCCCACGCCGGTGACCCGGGTTCGAATCCTAGTCTCTGTCGATTGATACAAACACCTCTGTAAAAATTACATGTGCTTTGTTTACAAATACACCGCAGACCCCCGTCGTTGATTAGCACCACATAAGAGCACAAACATGGCGACGTTAATTAAAAAAAAAAAAAAAAAATTATGAAAATTGTTGATTACTCGGCTTGGGATAATTGGGTTTAAGGTTAACAATTTTATTATTTAAATTTGTTTACCGCAAATTGCTCAGTTTGGGTTATTTGGATTTAGAGTTTAGGGCTTACGATTTTATTACGATTTTTTATTATAATGTTTTTATTGCAAAATTGTTTAATTATAATTTCTCGACTTGGGTTAATTAGGTTTAGGGTTTGAGATTAAACAAATTTTTTTTAAATTTATTTACTGCGCATTGCTCAGTTGGGTTTAGAGTTCAGAGCTTACGATTTTCTTATTAAAATTATTTATTTTCAAAATGCTCAGCTTGGAGTAGTTGGGTTTAGAGATTACGGTTTATGATTAACTTATTAAAATTTTAGTTGCAAAATGCTCAGTTCGGGGTAGTTGGGTTTAGGGTTTACGATTTTATTATGAAAATTGTGTAATTGCAAATTTCTTAAGGTTAACTATTCTATTATTTATAAATTTGTTTACTGCATATTGCTCAGCATGTGTTATTTGGGTTTAAATTTTAGAGCTTATGATTTTATTATTAAAATTATTTATTTGCAAAAGGCTCAGCTCGAGGTAGTTGGGTTTAGGGATTTGGGTTTAGAACGTATGTTTTAATTATTAAAATTTTTTAATTGCAAAATGCTCCGCTTGGGGTAGTTGGGTTTAGGGTCTAGATTTATGATTTTATTATGAGATTTTTTTATTGCAAATCACTCAGATTCGGTTTAGGGTTTAAGATTAACAATTCTATATTATATAAATTATTTAATTGTAAAATGCTCAGCCTGGAGTCGTTGGGTTTAGGGTTTAGGGCTTAAGATTTTATTATTATACTTATAGTTATAGTGTGTACTTCGAGTAATTTAGAAAAACTAGTTTCCCAAATATGACCTAAATTAATAAGTTTTAATATTTGAAGCGATGGGGAAAATATTCGCTGCCATTTTATGGGATTTACTGTATTACATTACATTGCCCTTGCATTAAAATAATATTCTTTTTTTGCCAATTGAATTATCGAAGTTAGAAATAAAGAAATTGATATAAATTGAATATATCGCGGTGCAGATGTGTGTACTTTGAGTAATTTAGAAAAACTAGTTTCCCAAATATGACCTAAATTAATAAGTTTTAATATTTGAAGCGATGGGGAAAATATTCGCTGCCATTTTATGGGATTTACTGTATTACATTACATTGCCCTTGCATTAAAATAATATTCTTTTTTTGCCAATTGAATTATCGAAGTTAGAAATAAAGAAATTGATATAAATTGAATATATCGCGGTGCAGATGTGTGTACTTTGAGTAATTTAGAAAAACTAGTTTCCCAAATATGACCTAAATTAATAAGTTTTAATATTTGAAGCGTTGGGGAAAATATTCGCTGCCATTTTATGGGATTTACTGTATTACATTACATTGCCCTTGCATTGACATAATATTCTTTTTTTGCCAATTGAATTATCGAAGTTAGAAATAAAGAAATTGATATAAATTGAATATATCGCGGTGCAGATTAATATACGGGAAGTCTTTATATTAAATATTATAAGCATTTATATGTATAAACAGAATAAACATTGTTTACATAAGCTAGTTTGATTATCGTTCTTTATTGTTATAGTGATCTTTTCTACTTGTTGAGTAGTTTGAATACTTGCAATTCCGGAACAAACGGAAAGGATCGGACGATTTCAACATAGCATAAATAATGAATGAATCACTATATATATTATAATATAACTTACACTTACGTTATTTAAATGATCAAGTGTATCAAAACACAAATTACATTGTCGGCAAAGTCCGGAAAGGTGCGTAACATTCAGAAAATTATGTTGGCTTTGTAAATTGGTCAATTACGGGACGTCGGTTCCTGAGGACCTTCTGTTTTTTGTAATTGACCGCTCGGCCAGGGGCGCCAGGCAGCGGCTGCCGTAGGGGCGCAGCAATGGCTAATACGGCCCTGACTATGAATAATATCATAATTTGACCATCACAAATTTTAATAATTGCAATTGTATAACTTCCGTATAAACTAATAACTTCTTAAAAGTCTTACACCAGTGATAAAGAATTCATTTAATTTTCAAGATATTTAAGTTTATATACATTTTTTTTATTTTCGTATTTTTTATAAAAAATTGAAAACCAAAAGAATTTTTAAAATTAAAAGAAAAAGTAAATTTAAATCATAATGAAAAAGGAATAGGAACTTTCTCTTTAAAAAATGAAATTTTTTAATAATTATCAACCGAACGCTTCTACACCGGTATCTCTAAGGAGTCGTGGAAAAATGTACTTTAAACTAAATGTATACTTTAAAAAAAAATATTATCTTTTGATAAACGATATTAAAAAGATATATAGCAATTTAAAATTAATTTATTACAACAACAAATTTTATATTAGAACAATTAATTTAGTTTGAGGAAGCAAAGTGCCAATTGGTAGCGGTTTTTTACATATTTTGGGTATGTAGGAGAGAAAGGTATAATGTGGCGCATTTAAAGCGCATTGACGAATATGTTTGTTAGCATTCTATTAATGTTATGCTAAAACTCTTAAGGGGTACTTTGATATCTTAGCTACAAATACTAAAATGTTTTATTTAATTCTAAATGCTTATTCTCTTAAATTTAAAGTTTTTATAAATAAATTCACTATTCTCTTTATTCTGCCATAGCGGACAATGCGGCACACCACTATAAAATTTATATAAGTATACATTTAAAACAGTATAATACTTTTGTGATGTTAAGTATTAATTAAATAAGTTATTCGATATGTTATTAAATAAATATATAAAAATTTGTAAAATTATTCACCCAAAATATCGTGCAAAATCAAAAGTTAGGTTAGTTCATGTTTTCTTTGTATTTTGCAATTTTGTGCATGATTGGGGTAGTTTCTAATGCATAACTTTGTTATAAATTTCACTTCTACGTATTTTCTTACTTGAATAGTAATTAAATAATCATTTATAATGTGCTTAATTATGCTGTGCCACATTGCTTACAAGTAGGTTATCTGTTACTATAATATTATACGAAATATATGTAAACTATTTCTTAAAATTTAAGGAAGAAGTCAACAGTAGTAAAGTCCAATATATACATAAATATTTTTTTTTACTTTGTTCAGGGTGACAAACATTTAATTATGAGTAACTTTATCAAATGTAGATTTTATAGATGAATGTTTGTAAAAATACTTTCACCCTTTTTAGAGCAGAAAATTTATAATATGATACAATAAATTTTTAAGATACATTACTTATATTAGAGAACTATATAACGTCACTTTTGCTTGTTTAAAAACAATTGAAGTACCTAAAATAGAGGTGCGCTACGTTGTGCCCCGCGCCACATTGTACCGTTTTCCCCTAATGCATTATTTTCTTAAAGTTTCAGAGTTTATACATTTTTCACTTGCTCACTTGACGGAAAATGACCCATTATATACCTATAAGCTTAAAAAAATCTGAACACATTTACATGCATTCTACATACAAAAAGGACAATATTTTCTAATATTAAAAAAAAATATATATATATATATATATATATATATATATATATATATATATATATATATATAATGCATGTAAATGTGTTCAGATTTTTTTAAGCTTATAGGTTTAAAGTTGTTTGATTATATATATATATATATATATATATATATATAATATGGTCATATTTAGCTCCAAACAACTTTAAACCTATAAGCTTAAAAAAATCTGAACACATTTACATGCATTCTACATACAAAAAGGACAATATTTTCTAATGTTAAAAAAAAAAATTTAATAATAATACTTTTTTTTTTACTTTACTTTTTTTTAATAATAATAAAAATACAACACTGTACTGAATCCGAATAATATAATATTCTCGTCTCTATTTATAAAGTAAACTTATTCTAAAAATTATAACTGTTATTTTAAGTACCACATGCAAACATATTTATTAATTGTATACATTATTATTTCAATAAAACAGTTCTGAAGAGGACGGCAATAGCAAGCCGCGGAAACGTCAGCATAATATAAAGAATGTTTGATATGTAATATCCCAAAGTCTGACTTAACCGAAATCGATAGAAGCTTGATCCTTTAAATTCACGATTGAGTGGTAGAAGCAAACTCTAATTCAAAGATAAAAGTTTTTCTATCATAATTACATACTTTATGAATGTTTCCTTGCAACGTAATACAGTAATACACCATTTAAATAAAGTTAAAATTTGAGAATTTTTGGACCCAAAGTTTGACGGTATAGTGAAAATCACCCATATGTGCTTTAATTTATTTTGGCAACATGTATTTTTTGTTATGTAAGGGTATAATTTTGTTAACTATATATTTTATAAATAAAATAAATACATATAACAATACGTATATTAGTTTTATAGAATAAAGTTTTCATTATTAATAATTAATGAAAAACTAATAATATATTGTCAAAATATTTAAAAAAACGGTGGTCATACCTTTAAGGGGGCCAGCTTGAGTTAAACTCTAAAAAATACATTTTTTTATGAGCCGATAGTACATTCCTAAGCCATATTCCTTAAAATCCGTATTCTTAATAGTTTTTTATACTCGTAACACCCTAGTTTTCTACTTATAATCAAATTAACAGTAATGACGTAATTAAACGTAGAGTTAAACTAATATCATTTCTCAGCATCTAATAGCATGTTTTTAAACAATAGTGAATAAGTGTAATATAAAAGCATGCTATTTTATAAAGTGTTAGCGCCAAATTGTGAGAAGGAAAAAATCAACTTGATCGTTCACCAACACTCGATGGATGAATACGTCCAACGGAATTTTCAACCGCGTTGTGTAGGATGCAGCGAGCAGTCTAGATAAGTTACCTAGATTTAAGCTTATTATAGAATTAATTCTTCTTTGACTCGAAGAATGGCGTAAGAAACACCCGGAACATTGTCAAAATATTTATATAAATTAGAACAATTCCGTCTACAATTTTCTGTTAGAAGCAATCATTTGAAATAAAAAAGTTATATTGTTACTACGAAATTAGAAACAAAAATCGTGTTTTCGAGATATTTTGAGATTATATGCATAATATTACCATTAGAACTCATTTAGAAACATTCATTCATGCAAAAACAATCAGTTCCAACTAGAAAAATAACAAAAAAATAATATTTTGATCATGAAATTTGAAAAAAAAAATAAGTGTTTTAGCGATATTTTGAGGTTAGGTTGACACTATTACGATTGATTCTCATCTATTAAAATTCTCCTCCTAAAACTGTAATCCCACTAAGTTTTTAACTATTATTATTATTATATTATTCTCAGTCATATACTGAAAACATTTTAAAAAAAATTAAAAATTTATACTCTGAAAGTTTGTTTTAATTATACTATTTATATATCCTGTTGGATCGTAAAAACACTTTAAAATATTTATATAATTAAACATGCAGAAGAATTAATATGGTTTATATAAACTACTGCAACTTTACTTTGTGTATTTTGGTAAACCTATTATCAATGGAAAAGTGTATCTAATATCACGCTTGCAATATTATAAACTTAAAAAGTAAAAAAGTAAAAAAGTTAAAAAGTAAAATAGAGTGAGATTCGACTCTGCTTAAGAGTGAAACATTCCACTCTATTTTAAGAGTGAAAAGTCCACTCTAATCGAGTGATTTATTTCACTCTAACAGGTTTAGCGTGTATGAATATATACATTTAAGCATATGATAATACTCCAACTATTACTCTGCAAAGTTTTTAAATTGTGCACTCAATTATTAAATCTGTTGGTACAAGTCGTACCAACCTGCATTCATTGACTTACTGACCGCGATGCAAACGTCCAACAGCAGACGACTACACAGATTACTGGGCTAGTATAGTAGCTTGCAGCTGTCATTATTTTAGTAATATTGTAAACATGTGCTTGGAAATGTCTATATGTGTCTACTTGTATTATAATAATCAGATAAGTTGTTTTATTCTTTAGCTAGATTGTATAATTTTGAGTATTTTTCTTTGTGGTACTTTCTATTTTCAGGCTGACTAGAAATCATACTGAAGAGTCACTTTTCTACACAATAATGAGTCAAGGTTAAGTCTAATAAAATGCCACATAAAGGTTTAAACATTTTATAGTGAGTAAATTATTATAAAACAATACCAATCATAATACGTATATTTCTGTGTTATGCGCATAATATTCTATTATATTTCTTACATAATTACTAACATAATTCCTTTTCAGATTCAAATATAAAAGCTGTATGTAACAATATTATCGTATCAAGTGAAAAATAAAATAATATTTATTGATTCATATGAGTATTTTAGACATAACTGGATTTTAATACACTTATGTTTTCATATTAAGTTCAGTCATAAACATGATTTTAGTCTTTGCGTGTACCACAAAAACTCAAATAAGACATAAACTTAAAGTATAAGTATTCTGTATTGATAATATATAATGACAAAATCCAAATTAAATTGTTCGGAGAAGTACCGAGACTGTAAATATGATTACTATTGATTCATAAAAACTTTATAATAGAACCTTGATGATCTCAGAACTAATATTTGAAAAAACTTTAAGACTTAGAAATCTTCCAGGCGATGAGTAGATAGGCTGTAGGCATACTGGCTCACGCGGGTTCTGTATCATGCCAAAGTGATACAGAATCGGTCGTGTGTATAAGGCCTATCCCTGTTTGTCCCCTTCTCCAATTTTTGAGCATTCGTATTGTATTTTTTAAGCCCCTCCCCTGGATTTACCCCCTCTCAAAGTGATACAGAATCGGTCGTATGTATAAGGCCCATGCCTGGTCCCTTCTCCAATTTTTGAGCATTCGTATTGTATGTTTTAAGCCCCTCCAATGGATTTACCCCCTCTCAAAGTGATACAGAATCTGTAGTGTGTATAAGGCCTATGCCTGGTCCCTTCTCCAATTTTTACCGGATTCGTATTGTGTGTGTTTTAAGCCCCGCCTCTGAACTGTCCCCTCTTAATGTGATCTAGAATTCGTATCTGATTTTTTCTATCCCCACTCTGTAGGCCCGAATACGTAAGCGTTTTACTCCCACCCGAAGAGAGGGAAGAGCTCTTTGCTCCTCTTTTCAAAGAAACAGATGGCAAGCGTAGGAAATGGAAAGTAGCCGAAAAGAATGAAAAGAAAGGGTCAGCCTTTCTTTCCTCTGCTTTTAAAAATAGATGGAACGTTGCTCACTGACTTTGCTAGCAATACATGTCATCGTCGCAGGTATGCACTGTAGATGCGCGCAGATAGCAGGAAGATTGCATCAGTAAACGGCCTTCGAGAACTTACTGTGCGGAGGCGCAAGTTTGAAGGTCCTCGCGCAGGTAGTAGTAAATTACATTCCAGCAATAAATAACCTTTTGAGAAAGGCATACTGCGCGCATACATTCGAAAAGTCTATTTTCGAGCCAAAACACTGTCAGTTTTTCTCCGCAATACACGCTATACTACAGTATGTCATAGCGTGTGTTAAAGGTCCTTGTGCAGGTAGTAGTAAATTGTCCCCAACAATACACGACCCTTAGAGAAAGGCTTACTGCGCGCACGCTTGCTTTTTTTTTTTAGGCCTATACGCTGTCAGCTTTTCGGCGAGAAAAGATTTATTACAGCAAGGCTTGGTACAGGTTGAAGAACTTCGCGCAGGTGGCACTTTTCCCAGCAATAAACAACCTTTTAAGAAAGGCATACTGCGCGCATGGGTTCGAAAAGTCAATTTTCGAGCTAAAACACTGACAGTTTTTCGGCGAAAAACGATTTATTACAGTAAGGCATAGCGCGTGTTGAAGGTCATTGTGCAGGTAGTAGTAAATTGTCCCCAACAATACACGACCCTTGGAGAAAGGCTTACTGCGCGCACGCTTGCTTTTTTTAGGCCTATACGCTGTCAGCTTTTCGGCGAGAAAAGATTTATTACAGCAAGGCTTGGTACAGGTTGAAGGACTTCGCGCAGGTGGCACTTTTCCCAGTAATAAGCAACCTTTTGAGAAAGGCATACTGCGCGCATGGATTCGAAAAGTCAATTTTCGAGCTAAAACACTGACAGTTTTTCGGTGAGAAACGATTTATTACAGTAAGGCATAGCGCGTGTTGAAGGTCATTGTGCAGGTAGTAGTAAATTGTCCCCAACAATACACGACCCTTGGAGAAAGGCTTACTGCGCGCACGCTTGCTTTTTTTAGGCCTATACGCTGTCAGCTTTTCGGCGAGAAAAGATTTATTACAGCAAGGCTTGGTACAGGTTGAAGGACTTCGCGCAGGTGGCACTTTTCCCAGTAATAAGCAACCTTTTGAGAAAGGCATACTGCGCGCATGGATTCGAAAAGTCAATTTTCGAGCTAAAACACTGACAGTTTTTCGGCGAGAAACGATTTATTACAGTAAGGCATAGCGCATGTTGAAGGTCCTTGCGCGGGTAGTAGTAAATTGTCTCCAACAATACACGACCCTTGGAGAAAGGCTTACTGCGCGCACGCTTGCTTTTTTTTTTTTTTTTTTTTTTTTTTTTTTTTTTTTTTTTTTAAAGGCCTATACGCTGCCAGTTTTTCGGCGAGAAACGATTTATTACAGCAAGGCTTGGTACATGTTGAAGGACTTCGCGCAGGTCGCACTTTTCCCAACAACTTTGACGCCAGCTTCTAGAGATGCACTTTCTCGTCATCAAGATTGTAGAAACTTTCACGAAAAAAATGTGTAGGCGTGGATGTGACCGACAGGGAGGTGGTTCTTAAAAAATTCTGGGAGGAAAATTTCTGCAAGGCAGGCGTTTTTCTAATTAAGGGAGGAGAATTTTTAACCAATCGCAGAATTTCTTGAATAAGTGAAAGAAGGGGTAAGCTCTTCTGACGATATAAATTCTAGGGCGCAAACTAGGGTCAGTCAGTAAACTTTCAAATTTCAAAAAATTATACGAACTTGAAATTTGAAAAAAAAATTCGAGATGGCAAATAGCAAGACGAATTTGCAAATGATGCGGGATCGTATCCGGTGGCTTATTTCTAACGGGCCCACATTGCTCATGATGCTTGACCATGTGTCGTGGGCAATGGATGCGATACATTCATGTAAGTATCATTTTATAGAATTTTATTAATAATAATTAAAATAATATCATGTTAAATGTTTATTTATTTTTCAGTACCACCACTACCTCCTGTTGCTGCTATGCAACAGTTATACGAGGGAATAGTACCTCAAGAGAGCGCACCGGTTGCTCGCTCGCCGAGATCAAGGTCGAGCTCGAGATCCAGCTCGAGTTCCAGCTCGAGTTCCAGCTCGAGCTCTAGTTCCAGCTCTAGCTCGAGCTCAAGGGGCAGCTTAAAGGCTGCGAAAGGTAAAAATATACAGGATGTTGGTCGGATTCCAAAAATTTCATCGCCGAGCAGCAGCAGCGGCAACAGCAACAACGAGCGAAAGAGGAAAGCTGAAGGTAACTATTTTTTTATTAATTTTTTTTTTATGTAAAACTTAAATAAGGTAAAGTGCCCAGTACTTGGACAAAACGAAAATTGTGACCAGTACTTGGACCGTGACAAAAATTGTAATTACTGATAAAGATGATAAAAATATGTATTCGTTGGCATTCATTCGGATAGTTTATGATGTGTAGTATATAATTTAACCAAAATTATCTTAATTTACGTCTTAAATTTGTTATAAATGTAAATATAACATTTTGAGGTTATGTCGAGAACTGTAATATGCCGAATGTATTGTCCAAGTTTACGTCCACTGCTTTTTCTGAACCCAGGAGTTCAGAAAAAGCAGACAAAAACACATTTAATTCATATGTCCAACTACTGGGTCCTAACTATGTCCAAGTACTGGGACCAGCTTGGCATATGATGTCCAACTACTGTGACGTATAGTTGAATTTTTAAACTTACTTTATTAGTATAAAAAAGTATGTAAGCGTATTTTTTCTTGTACTAATAATAGTAAAACATGCCGAATTAACGATTAGATTAAAGATTTGGGAAAAATATTGAGTTTCGGCTCTATAAACACTGATTCCGTATTTTCGTTTCAAAAAGTGTCCAAGTACTACCTACTTTACCTTAATAAATAATAATCTAATAATTTGTTTTTTTCTTTTCTTTTATAGATGAAGCTGAAAACCAGCCAAGGCCGAAAACGCCTTCCACGCCACCCCATTTGCATACGATGAAGTCACCTTTCAGGTCGACAAAGATTGGTAAGAAATACAAAAATTTAAAATTTCATTTTATTTTAATATTTATATTATATTATATTTTAAAACTATTTTTTTTTGCCATTTTTATTTTTTCAGATCTAGTGAAGGACGACAAAGCTTCGCTTCAAAGTAAGCAAGCAAAACGAGATTGGCTGCGAATGCACAGCCGAGTGCAGGACAAAACGAAGATAGCAGCAACAGTAGCATCACCATCACTACCATCACCTCCACCACCACCACCACCGCGACCATCAATAGTAAAACCTCGCATCGTAGAAGATGTGACATTCATAGAATAGATATTATGTAATAATATATATATATATGTAAAAAATAATTATTTTATTATATATTAATTTTTAATGTAATAAGTGTTTTTTTGAATATAATGAAAAAATATTTTTTCCACTTGTTTTCGTTTATTCCCCTTGTCATTTCCTCCATTTTCCTTTTCCCGATATTGTCTATATGATGAACAATGCTTTATTCTAATTAATATAAAATATCCGCAGTAACACCCACATGTACCCTATGTTTGCTATAGATTTATCTATTATATTTTAATTTTATATTTGTGAAAGAATAATATCGTAAAATGATTTTACTTTTAATTTTTTTTTATTCAATCATCAAGCTTCTCTTTTTTTACAGAATATTTAATAACAATTTATTTCCAATATACACATGAGTATGTATTCCTTTTAGAAATGATATCTACTTCATCTTGGCCAAATTTAGCATCCAAATAATCTAGTAGCCATGCTCGTATTGAGATAACATTATGTACAGCGCATATAGGTTTCCTTCTAATGCAGAGAATGTGATTAAAACATACGTAATGCTTATCGCTCGATAACGTTTCTAGTGATGGACATCCAAAGTCTTCAACGTTTGAAATTAATCTGTAAATAAAAACAAAAACGTAAGAAATACGAGCATAGAAAAGTAAAAGTATGAAAAAGTATGAAAAAGTATGAAAAAGTATGAAAAAGTATGAAAAAGTATGAAAAAAGTATGAAAAAGTATGATACAAGTATGAAAAAGTATGAAAAAGTATGAAAAAGTAATGAAAAAGTATGAAAAAAGTATGAAAAAAGTATGAAAAAGTATGATAAAAATATGAAAAAGTATGAAAAAGTATGAAAAAAGTATAAAAATAGTATGAAAAAGTATGAAAGTAGAGTCATATTATATATCACTTACACATTTGGTATGAGATTTCTTAGCCATTGCACTTTCTGTTCTCCCTTAACGTATAATTTCTCAATCCCTTGCGAGCAAATTTGGAAAATTCGTTGAAGACGATGATAAGGAATATCACCAGCGTCCCATGCAATTCCATGATGATACTTCTCCACCCAGTGAGTCATACATTTTTCTTCTGCTGTCAGTTCTTCCAATGTCATAGGAGGTTTAAAGAGGTATGCAGTCGATAAAGCAGTTTTCTTTAAATTGAGAAAACTTTCTTCTTTGAAAATGAAAGAATCCTCTGCTATTCTTTGGAAACCTTGAATGTCACAAATATAAACATTCTCTTCTTGAAATTGCAGTATGGCATTTCTGAACATCAAGTCGTAGTCACGTGTTCTAGCCATCTTACAGCTCTGTAGTTGATAGTTCAGTACGAAGTGAACTCGGAGAATGAATAGGAAAATTCTCTCATCCTGATTTTATAACAAGAAACTCCGCCTCAGGCTCTTTTAGGATTGGTCGTTCAAAAAAGAAAGTATATTCTTGATTGGAGGGATGAAAAGCCGCTTTTTGGTTGGTTCAAACGGAAGAAAATTCATCCCTCCCTTAAAAAATCTCCTTCCTCTTCCCAAAAAGAACTATTTTAGTTGGTTCAAATGAAAGAAAATTCATCCCTACCTAAGAAAATCTCCCTCTTCTTCATTTTATCCTTGGTCAGTTATTTGAATTTTCTACCTCTACTTACGTCGACATTGCATACAAAAAGGGAAGCAGTTTCTTGGATAAGCACAGTTCATCTATCGCGGTCAACGAGTTTTAGTCTTGACTATCGTGCACATTTGTGAAGTCCTATTCTAGTGTCTATTTTAGTGCTATTACAGTGAGAAAAAAGCAAATATGGCATCCATCGATCTTTTTGAACGCCTTGTTCAGCTTCTTCGTGACACTTTACAAAGTGTAAATGATTTAAGTAATAACGATATTCATTATTGGTTGGACATGTGTAATTCAACCATAAAAGAATTAAATGAAAAAATTGCAAAATCTAAACTTACAAGACGAGAGAAACAGAAATGTCAAACTTGCATGACTCATCTTTCGTGCGTGCAAGTTGAATTTGAACAACATCTTCAACGAGGAGGTAATCTACAATCTGAGAAAACAGAAGCTAGTGTAGAGTGGCGAGATGTGCAGTCGGCATTCCAAAATCGAATCAAGACTGGCGTAGTTGTAAATATAAAACACATGGACATTGTGAGTTTCTTAAGTGATGCACAAAAGCTCTTCAAAGTTAAGGCACAAGAATGCTTAGAAGAATACAATGCTGTGAAAATAAATTCAGATTTTATCTCGGAATTTTCTATGCAGAAAAATGGAGAGGAAACGACCGATATTAAATATTTCACGAGTGAAAGTGCTACAGTATACATGTCAACAAATTTAGAGGAATGGTTTAAAGACTATATCAAAGAGCCCATTCTTACACAACTAGAAGAATTTCGGAAAAGGATTCCGGCTGGACATTGAAGAGTATTAAAAGTTTGTGTATAAATATGAAAAAATATTCTCCATTCAAGGGCAGTTCTTATATTCCTCTCCCAAAGTTTATAGAAAACAAAAAAGCATGTGTTAATGTTCATAACAATGACAATCAGTGTTTCAAATATGCTATTCTTTCAGCATTATATCCCAGCAAATATAATTCCAACAGAGTTAATCAATATCGTGTACATGAGAACGAGTTGATCTTTAGTGATATACAGTTCCCAGTAAAACTGAAAGATATTTCAAAATTCGAAAAATTGAATAATATTTCAGTAAATGTATACATGCTCAGAAAGTATGGTTCAAAATTTGAAGTATCGCCTTGTCACGTTACGTCAGAAAAGAAGGCTGAACAAGAAAATCAAGCAGAAGAGGAAGATCAACATGTAAATCTACCAGAAAATAATAATCAACCAGAAAAGAAGAGTAGACATGTAAATCTACTTATCATTCAAGATTTTTACATTGATGAGCATGAAGAAAATAATTTTGCTGATGGTGATGAAAGTATGCCTAAATACCATTACGTTTGGATCAAAAGCATGTCTCGTCTTCTGGGTTCTCAACTGTCTAAAGCTAATAGAAAATCATACCACTGTGAAAGGTGTTTACAAGTTTTCTATAATGAAAAAAGATTGGAAATTCATGAAAATCATTGTAAAAATATGAATGATTGCCGAATCAATCTGCCAGACTCAAAGAACAACATTCTCAAATTCGAAGATTACAAAAAGAGAGAAAAAGTTCCTTTCGTTATTTATGCTGATTTTGAATGTTTATTGAAGCCTACTGAGAATGAGAATGCTTTTCAACTACATGAAGCATACAGCATAGGTTACTACACAAAATGCAGCTTTGATGACAGATTATCTGTCTATAAATCTTACAGACAAAAATTTGGAGATCAAGAGACACCTGCAGAATGGTTTGTTCGAGAACTAAAATCAATAAGTGAGAAGATAGATCATCTGTACAAGAATCCTAAACCAATGAAACTCACAGCTCTAGAAGAATTATCTTTCCAGAGGTCAACTGTTTGTCATATATGTCGAAAATCAATCCGTGATGAAGAACTTGCAGTGCGAGACCATTGTCATTTTACAGGACGGTATGTTATTAGTTTAGTTATATTTAAAATTAATTTTTGGTGATTCCCAAAGAAAAAAAAAATGAATTCTTTTTTCTCTTCAGTTTCAGAGGTGCAGCTCACAATTCATGTAATTTGAATTATACGAACTCAAGATTCATTCCCGTTGTTTTTCATAACCTCAATTATGATACTCACTTCATTTTGAAAGAGATCGCTACTTCTACATTGATGAAAGGACGAGTTAGTCTAATACCTCATAATAAGGAGAAATATATTTCGTTCACGAAATACATAGATGACTGCGACATCAGCTTTAGATTCATAGATTCTTGGCGTTTTCTACCATCATCATTGGAAAAACTCGCATCATATCTACAAAACGTGCCTATAGCGGTGAAAGAGTTTCGATCAGATGGATTCACAGATGAAATGATAGATCTTCTCAGACGGAAAGGTATATTTCCATATGATTATGTAGACGCATTTGATAAGCTATCGTCTACAAAATTGCCAGAAAAGAATGAGTTTTATAATAAACTAACAGATTCCCATATTGCTGAAGAAGACTACAAGCATGCTGTTCGAGTCTGGGATAAGTTCAATATAAAAACATTGGGAGAGTATTCAGATCTTTACTTAAAAACAGATGTTCTACTATTGGCTGACGTTTTCGAAAGTTTTCGAGAGACATCTCTTAAAGCTTATGATTTATGTCCTGCTCACTTTTACACGACTCCGGGGTTAACATTTTCAGCAGCTCTTAAAATGACAAAGGTGGAATTAGAGCTTCTTACAGATATTGACATGCTAATGTTTATTGAAGCAGGCATTCGGGGAGGAATAAGCCAGTGTTGTAATCGATATGCTAAGGCAAACAATCCATACATGGGTTCTTCATACGACGAGAAACAGAAAACGAAGACACTCTTATATTTTGATATAAATAATCTGTATGGGTGGGCGATGGTACAGCATTTACCGATTGGAAAATTCAAATGGATTGACTTTGAGGCGAATCCAAGCTTCTTCAATACACCACCAGATTCAGATATAGGTTACATTGCTGAAGTAGACTTGGAGTATCCTGAGGAAATACATGATGAACATCGAGACTTCCCCTTCTGCGCAGAGCACCGTGCACCACCTGGCTCAAAGCAGAACAAACTTCTCACTACTCTGAACGATAAGAAAAAGTATGTGATTCACTATCGAACACTCAAACAGGCGCTGGATAATGGACTTCGTTTGAAAAAGGTGCATAGAATTCTGAGTTTCGAGCAGAAGGCCTGGCTTAAACCTTATGTCGAATTAAATACTGAGAAGAGAAAGCAAGCGAAGAATGAGTTTGAAAAACTCTTCTATAAATTATTAATTAACGCTGTCTATGGAAAGTGTATCGAGCGAGAGCGGTCTCGTGTTGATGTACGATTAGTAAATAAATTCACAGGCAGATATGGGGCAGAAGCACGCATAGCTCAACCACCTTTTCACAGCTGTGCAATCTTTGATGAAAATTTAGTTGCTATTCAGCTAAAGAGAACAAGTATCACAATCAAGAAACCGATATACGTTGGTCTTTGTATCCTTGATTTGTCCAAGACATTAGTTTATGATTTCCATTACTCGTATATGAAACAGCGAGTAGGAGAAAAATGTAAACTTCTTTATACAGATACTGATAGTTTGATATATGAAGTTGAGGACATTGATATGTATAAAATAATGAAAGAAGACATTCACAGGTTTGATACTTCTGATTATGATGAGAATAATCAGTTTAACATTCCACGTGTCAATAAAAAAGTCCCAGGATTAATGAAAGACGAATGCTGTGGCAAGATCATGATGGAATTTATAGGTTTACGAAGCAAAATGTACAGTATTTTAGTTGATGGAGGAGAGACAGTGAAAAAAGCCAAAGGTATAAAATCCAGCGTTGTGAAGAAGACAATAACTTTCGAGGATTATAGAAGATGTCTTCACGATCTTATTATTGTAAAACGTGATCAATGCAACATTCGTTCAAAATTGCACATAGTGCATACTGAAAGACAGAATAAAATTGCTCTTAGTCCTCACGATGATAAGAGATTCTTATTGCCTCAGAGTACAGACACTTTACCTTGGGGTCATTTTCGAATCATGGATGAGCAGATGGTGCAAGCTGCACTTCGAATAGAGGAGGATGCTGAAAAACAAGAAATAGTGGTAGGGATGGAAGTGGAGAGGGGGTATGAAGTATCCAATGAAAGTGGGGCAACGCAAGTGGGGATGGATGTTGCAGAAGATGAAAGAGAGGGGGAAATACGAGGTGGGGGTGATGCAGCCAATGAAAATGGTGAAAGGCGAGAGGGGATGACACTTTATGACAATGAAGGTGAACAAATCAGAATTGAATATGATGTGTTAGAGGAGTTTATGCATGACTGGGATCCATCAATGGAGGGGATACGCTCTGAGGGAGGAGAGAGAAGGGATATATTACAGGAGGCAATGGAAAGGACAGAAATTGTGGTGGGGAATGAACTATATCAACAGACAGACCACGACGAGGAGCACATTCGAGCAATCGAAGAGTTCGAGAATTATCATCCTTTTGGGAAGAAACCAAGACTCAACTAAATTTCTAAGTAAGTTCACAGTTAATTCTCACCAATTTTCTTTTTTTTTTGCTCTAACAAATCTTTTCTCTATTAGAAGTTCTTATTTTTTTACTTTTTCCAGAATGGATCTATCTACACTTAATAAGATTGCTGAACGCGACTTCTTGCCAAGGAAGAAAGTAACAGACTTGGAAAAAGATCATCAGTACATGGTGACAGCACTTAAGGAGGTGAAGACGAGATTCGGTACGAAGGTCGTAGCCGAACTCGACGAAAGTTTTCAAATCTTTTTACCGGAGAAGATTTCATCAGCCATCCTAAGAGATCAAGAGTTTTTTGACAGACTCTCCAATACTGCAAATAAAATGAATTTATTTGTGACATATCAGGGTGGATCTTCCTTTAAGTTTGAATGAAATACGCAGCTTGCTTTGATTATAATACTTATTTTATTCAGATTAAAACTTGTACATAATAATACATAAATAAATACAATAACATAATATGATTGCTTTCTTATTTACTAGTACCTACATTATTGCGTTTACATTAATATGTTTGGTTAAATCTTGGCTAAATCAAATAATTTTTTTTTTATCTATCCAACTATTATGCTCATTACTAAAGCCTAACCATTTAACATATGCACGATTTCCACTTTTCTTTAAAACTTTTTCTACTAGATAAATTTCTGGATACATAGTTTTCTGAATTTCCGATTCATAAAAGCCGCCAGTGATGGGTTTATCATAATAATCTTTGACATGATAAGTTACCGGATTGGTTTTTACAACTCGTGATATTGTGAAAATTTCAGTAGACCAATTTGGTGTATAACCTTTTTCAAAAACATGTTTTATCTTACTTATCCGCACTTTATCTCCTACTTTAAATTTCGGTTTTTTCACAGGTAACTTTTCATTTGGAAAATGCTTCTTGACCTCTCTTTCATTTGCCTGCGTAACATTTTTAGGCTCAATTCCTATTGTCCGATGTTTTCTTGAATTGTAAGCTTTCACCAACTCAGGCAGGATATCCCACCATTTATAGCTCCCTTGTTTGCTGAACTCTATCCACATTGCATTTTTTAACGTTCTATTAAAACGCTCACATATGCTTGCATGAAGATTACTATGCGAAGAGTATAGGTTTATCTTGTACTTCTTCATGAGTTTCTGAAAGTTTGAATTGTAAAATTCTTTTCCTTGGTCAGTTTGTAGATTTGTCGGTACGCGTTCTTGTTTCAGTATTGACTCCATAGCTAGAGTAACATCATTACCACTCTTTGACTTGATTGGTATAGCCCATGCATACTTTGAAAATGTATCTATGACAGTAAGTAAGTAGCGAAAACCTTTGTTTTCGCTGGCGTATGGAATCATTTCTACAAGATCAGCTTGCCAAGTCTCATCTATTCCACGTATATCATATTTTCTTCGCTTGTAGATGCGGCGAGCTGGTTTGTGCAACTCTTCAGCTATTTTTTGTCGCTCCATATTTTTTTTTTTTTTTTTTTTTTGATAATATGTTTAAGGTTTAAGAAAAACTTTTATTGAGTCAGAATTTTTTCTTTTTTTTCAAAACATTCTTTCATTTTTGTCTCAAGATTATCTAATCGAATTTTAAGATGGGAAAGAACCTTATTGATTGTATTTAATTCAGTGTTTATGGGAATCTCTAAGTCAACTTTCGTTACAGCCATTATGTTAGTTAGATTTCTAACTTCTTTACTTATAGTTGTCAGAAGCACTTCCAAGGTGACTGCATCATTAGGCTGACTTGGATAAGCAAGGTTACATAACCTTTTATTTTGTAAATCAAAATTACCATCTAATGTAAGATTATAACCAATGCCTGGTGGACCGCGACTCGCTTCTTGCGTGCCCTCAAGTTTTCTTCCGAACACGTCGAGACTCATGATGCTACTGATCTTATAAGAAAACATGCATTTCAATATATATGTCCAGCTTCACGTAGTTCCTCAATGATCGATTGTATTTCATTGTCGTGATTGTTATTTCCAGCAGATCGTTCCGCAACTAATAATCGCAGTCGCTCGATAAGCTCGTTTGGATCATCCCAGTAGACTAGATCTATAGAAGAATTTTTCTTTGCTATTTTATATTTAGGTATGAGGCCTCTTCCGGTGGTGGATTTATTTTTACGATCGCTGCGGAACATGGGTCCTATGATATTCATATATTTTCTACTCTTCGAAGTGCGTATACTCTCATCTTTGCTGTATCTTTTCCGATGAGCATTTGATGCTTCCAGGATGCTGCGATAATTTTTTCGATCTGTTGAACTTATAAGATTGTCATCTGGTTGTTTCTTGAAGAGTAATTCCATTAGACCCCCACTTTTAGGATAACTTTTATCTCTCACTTTTACCATTTTATCATGAAATTGAATTTCTGAATCGCCAATCATATACACTCCATTGACGTTCCGTACTCCGTATATGTTATCGATTTTGCTGCGGCTTTCATTTAACAATGATAAAAAGTCACTTGATTCATTTTCTTCAAGCGCAGATTTGAATGTTGAATTCATCATTGTGCCATCCATCGAAGAAAAATCTGCATCATCATCATCATATGCGGAACCCGACTCATTTATATCATTTACTATATAACTTGATCGATCGAATCTCAATTTCTTCCTCGGTTTCCTGTTGCTGTCTATATTCAAAATGTGATTAGAAGGTGGCAAGCTTTCGACTTTCGAATCGACGAGCTTCTCGAGTGGTGTAATGACTGGTTTCAATGTATCACCAATAACTTTTTCAAAATCTTCTCTCTCCTTTTTCAATAAAGAGTATTTTTGTTTAATAGCCTCACGTGCTCGCAAGAGCTCGCTGAGAATATTCTTTTCTTTCTTGAAGTCTGACATGCTAACGAGATGCTGTCTACAATTGAACTGTAAGTTTCGGATTCATAACTTCTTTTTTATTGCAAAACAGTCAAATCCTTTTCTGTATCTACCATCATCCATCACTCTATCTTTGTCGATAACAACAAATCCATACTTATCATTCTTCCAGCATTCAGAACAAAGATTTCGAAATTCATTGAAAGTTAAATCAGTATTGACATGATCTTCATAGATATGTTTTAGATTAACATCGTCTTGACGATAAATTACTAACATATTAATATTGTCCCTTACGAGGTGTTTCGGTATATGAGCGTACGACTGACATAGATAAAAGCTGTCTACACTTTTATGTCTTCCCATACAGAAAAATGCTCTGACGTTGTCCTGCTTCTCACAAGCCACATCATCAAAAATCATAATTGAATTTGGTCGGGCTTCATCTGGAGATACTACAGATTCATGCTCACTAAAAGGTAGATATGATACACCTTTTATCGGTTCCAAAACTTTTTCGAGAAATTGATACTTTGGCTGATTCAAGGATTTAGAGTATACATACAAATTTTCAAATCTAAGACCATTGGGATGTGTAATTAGAGCCAATAAACTATTTGTTTTTCCACAGTTAGATGGCCCGCAGAATACTGCTCGTATAGTATCAGGTAGTAATTCTCCATGACGCTTCCTTCTCTTCTGTTTTCCGAAATCAAAGTTTGTGACGGGGAGTTTGACGTTCTGCTCGCTAAAATCCATGTTCACGTGTCAAAGTCTAGTTTGATATTGAACTGTGGAAATATAAACGCATGTTTTATATTTTGATCTTTAGTTTTAAAACAACACTCAAAGAGAGATGATCGTACATAAATCTCGGAAACAACCGAAAGGTTATGAATTGCTTGATAAAGTGATCAATAACTTGCCGATTGAAATGCATCTTCCTGGATATCAATACTGTGGTCCCGGAACTAAATTGAAAAAACGATTGAAAAGAGGTGATCCTGGAATTAATCCGCTTGATCAGGCATGCAAAGAACATGACATAGTGTACTCTGATAAAAATGGAGACCGTAAAGCAGCTGACATGAAGCTCGCTGATAAAGCTTGGCAACGTGTTAAAGCCAAGGACGCCAGTCTTGGTGAAAAAGCATATGCTTTTGCTGTTACAAATGCTATGAAATTAAAAGGAATAACTGGAATGGGTCTAAAATTTAGTAAGTTAGTGACGGCTGCTAAAAAATCAATGACACCAAGTAAATGTTCCCGCAAGGTTATTCAATCCGCCTTGAAAGGTGCACGTCAAGCTGTTAAGAAAGTTGGTGGTAAGAGGAAAGTTATCATTCCACGTGTTCTTCCAATTCCATCAAAAATTGGTGGAGTTCTTCCGTTTCTCATACCGTTGTTCGCAGGACTAAGTGCGACCGGTGCTCTGGCAGGGGGAGCTGCAGGAATAGCTAAAGCAGTAAATGATGCTAAAGCTGCACAGAAAAACCATGAAGAAAGTAAGAGACATAATAAGGCAATGGAAGATATTGCTTTAGGCGAAGGTCTCTATCTTAAACCATATAAAACTGGAATGGGATTATTTATGAAACCTCATGTTGGTCATGGTCAACTTACTAAAAAAAAAAAAACTTCGATTTAACTTTGCCAAATCGTCCACTGACTGACTATGATCTTCTAAAATATGCTCGTATGTTGCAAATTCCACATTTCCGAGGTGTTTTTATGAGAAATAATCTGCCTTCCGATGGTCCATGGAGTAATGAATCTACTATTGTTAACTTGGATGACATGAAAAATAAAGGCACTCACTGGGTGTGTTATCGAAAACATGGTTCCAAAGTAATTTACTTTGACAGTTTTGGTGATCTGAAACCTCCCATAGAGCTCATGTTATATTTCAACGTGAAAGAAGTAAAATATAACTATAAAAGATATCAAAATTTTGACTCATTCATTTGTGGTCATCTTTGTCTTCAATTTTTAACCGGAAGACTATAAAAGAAAAGATTGCAAACGAATGGGAATCATTCTCTTCCAATCAGTCATGGAAGACAGTTTCACTTTGAGTCTTTCAGGAAAATCTTCTGTTCTAGAGGCACAATATTTTCCTTCAATTGAACTACCTCAGCATAAAAATTTTGTTTTGGGTTTAGTTGAACTTTTAACATTCAACTCGATTCCCAATGTGGACTATTCGAATAATAAACTTCATGTGAATGGAAATATTATTACTATCCCTACTGGCAGTTACGAGATTAATGCTATTAATAAATTTTTACAAGAAACTTTGAAATCTAAAGGAATTGAATTTTCTTTGAGAGCTAACAACAATACTCTCAGAAGTGAAATTAATTGCAGTCATTCGTTAGATCTCACTCCTCACGATTCAATAGGTCGTCTTCTTGGCTTTACTCCTCGCATTCTCAAGGAAAAAACTCATCACAGTTCTGATTTACCTGTGAAAATATTGAAAATCAACGCACTCAGAGTGGAGTGCAATATTACCGCAGGTGCTTACATCAACAACAAAAAAGTTCATACAATCCATGAGTTCTTTCCCAGAGTTCCACCAGGATATAAAATCTTGGAAGTTCCATCTCATGTCATATATCTACCACTCAGTGTCAAGTGCATAGATCATCTTCAAATTCAAATCGTAGATCAAGATGGAAATTTAGTGAATTTCCGTGGAGAAGAAATTACTATTAGACTCCACATCAAATCTGTATAATGGGCATCGTTTACAATTCTAGAGTGCATATAAGTCAACCAACATGTCAATCGATCATCAGTCGACCGAAGAAACTCAAACCGTTAACACGGAAGAGCATTCAGTTCCTCAGAAGCCCAGGTCTAAAAGTTCGTGGAGAAAATTCACGTGTATAATTCTCTGCTGCTTCCAGAAAAATGGACGAAATTCTAAGCATTCAATCAGGTGTCGTATTCGATGAATCTATTGCTCATTACGAGGTTCACGCACATCAACCTTACTCAACACTAAGCTTTGATAATAGTGATGAAATTCGTATTTCTATCCAACATCAAGATCTATGTCTCTTACCATCGCGCAGTTCTATCCATGTATGTGGAAAACTGCAAAAACCAGATGGAACAGCACTAAATAAAACTAAATTCGTGAACAATGGCATTTGCCATTTGTTTGATGAAATTCGTTACGAAATTAATGCTGTGGAGATAGATAAAAGTAAAAATGTTGGTTTAAGCAGTCTCATGAAAGGATGGACATCATTCAATCCGAATCAGACTCTCATGTTAGAAAATGCAGGCTGGCTTGACGTTAGAGAAGAAAGCAAAACTTTGGTAGATGCACACGGCAACTTTGACGTTTCCATTCCTCTGAGTATGATCTTGGGCTTTGCAGAAGACTATAAAAAAATTATAGTTAATGTGAAGCATGAACTCATTCTCACAAGATCAAGAAATGACTTGAATGCAATAATTCAAGAAGGTACTATAGCAAATAGTGTAACTACATATGAAGACTACCAGGTAAAAATAACGAAGATAGAGTGGTTAATGCCATATGTTATTGCATCTGATAAACAAAAGATCCAGCTGCTGAATTTCATTGGCAAAGATAATCCTATCTCTATGTGCTATCGATCTTGGGAGTTATTTGAATATCCTCTACTTCCGAGCACGAATAAACATGTCTGGACAGTGAAAACTTCAAATCAGTTAGAAAAACCTCGTTTTGTCATTCTCGGACTACAAACCAAGAAAAAAAATTTGAAAACTGAAAATGCCAGTCGATTTGACCATTGTGAGATTAGTAATGTGAGACTTTTCTTGAATTCTCAATATTATCCATATAACAATATGAATCTCGACATATCTAAGAATCAGTTCGCTGTTCTCTATGATATGTATGCCAATTTTCAAATCACCTACTATGGAAGAGATCCACAGCCACTGCTGACAAAGTCTGAATTTATCAACCTTGAACCACTCATAGTTATTGACTGTTCACGGCAAAACGAATCTATAAAGAGCGCTCCTGTCGATGTACGTCTAGAGTTTGAGTCTAAAAAAGACTTTCCAGCTAACACTTCAGCTTATTGCATGATCTTACACGATCGCATCGTTCAGTACAATCCCATCAGTGGGGATATCAAGAAGCTTGTCTAAACAGCATATTATCTAACACACTTTCGTTTCAACACTCATTCCAAGATGGAGTATGCAGTAGACATGATTGGTTTCAAGCTAATGAGAGATGATTATGTTTTAAAAGTACAAGACTGCCTGCGCACTTCACACCGTCAAACTCATAAAATTATTCTATCACTCCTGTAAACATTTGCAAAGAAAATAAAGAAAAAAAGTAGAAAACACTATAGGCATTCTGGTTCACGTGAGAGAAAGGGAAGCTCTCCCACTCTCTCGATTTCGGATTCTGGATCATTCTGGGTGATTTAGAATCCGAACGGGTTCTGGATCACTTTGAGAGGGCAGGGGGGTGATACAGAACCCGCGTGAGCCAGTATGCCTATAGCCTATCTACTGCGATGAACCAATAAATGAATCCGCATGAAATTTTTTACAGTTCATCTTTAATCACAGGACGAAAGAAATTTTTTAAACAAAATTTGTTATATTGCAAGAGAATATTGTGATAACTAATGAAAAAAAAAGAATATTTGTACTTTAAACACACGGTCATTTGTTATTATTCATCCGATTTCAATTTTGAAGATCTCATTATGTTCCTTGGATACTTTTAAGGGGACTTATTTATGGAAAAGTTGAAAAATAATTAAAACCCAAAGAGTTACACCCAATTGTTTATAAGTGCATCAATGTGTAAATATAAACAATTGTTTGTAACTTTTTCGGTTTTGATTATTTTTTTAATTTTTCCATGGGTAAGTCTTCCTGAAATTCTTCAAGGAACAAAGTGAGACCTTCTAAATTAAAATTGGATGAAATATAAAACATTGTCGTAAGAAAAGACCTTGTTCTTCTTCAGTTGATAATCTACTCTTGCTATATCGAAATTATTGTTAAAAAAATTACTTTCATCGTGTGATAAGAGCTTAATATTATATTCTCTCATATTATAATATTTCAGCAAAGTGATAAAATAAATGTTATATTGCATAATCATTTAGTGTGCTATATATAATGCAGAAGCCACCTTAATGTGATCGCATCGAGATGAATTGAATTGATAACATTAAGCGAGTGATACCATTAAACGAAGACAATAAAAACTCTACTTTTATACTGTTTTTTCGTGTATATATTAAGGGTGTGTGAATTTTAAAATACGTAAAAGATTATAACGTCTTCTTTTTTACGATTATTTTTAGTAACTATTATTTTATTTCGACGTCTTATGTGTACAGGGAGTGTACAGGGCGAGTACTGAACAAATATTGATGTGTCTACTATATATTTTCCTATATAGTAGGATCATCTGATAACAATAAACGGGTACTTGAATACATTATCTGGGTAAATATATATATATATTGGTCATTCAAATACTTTTCGAACCAACCTTGTGCGCACATGTCAGAATTTTCAATAATTTCGTGGAGGCTCTCATTAATACGAATTTGAACGTATCAAAATAACTTTTTTTTTTTACGAACATTAAGAAAAAAATATTAGATCCTCTTGTAAGTTCAATGGGTCACCACCATAGAGCTAAATACAAACCTAAAATTTGGATGAATAGTTACGATAGAATCGAAATTGTGAGAAAATTTAGGTGGCAAAATGGGAGACCGCAAAATGTCATAAATGACCGACATCTTGCGACCTCCCATTTTACCACCTAAATTTTCTCACAATTTTGATTCTATCGTAACTATTCATCCAAATATCCTTAATGATACTCCGACCACTTTTTTTTTTTTTAACGTCGCTATGTTTGTGCTTCCATGTGGTGCTAATCGACGACGGGGGTCTGCGGTGTATTTTGTAAACAAAGCACATGTAATTTTTACAGAGGTGCTTGTATCAATCGGCAGAGACTAGGATTCGAACCCGGGTCACCGGCGTGGAAATCCGACACTCTACCGACTCAGCCGCCGCAGGCCCCATATACTCCGACCACTTAAATTAAAGGTTTTAATGTCATCTTTCTTTTTACTGTACGTATAATTGTCTGCAATGTATAATACGTTACGTAAATTACGTTAGACTTCCATAGTATGACGTTTACTTTAGTTTAATACTCAACACTAAACCAAAAGCATTCTTTTCTAGGATGTTTTAACTATGTTTTCTGAAAATTGGAGCTCAAAAGGGACAGAGAGAAAAAAGTTACAAGGGCACCAACTTAACGATTTTCAAAAAAGTACCTATTTTCAGGAGACTGTATCTTTAGCTATAACAAACCAATTTGGATGTTTCAAAAAGGAATTAAAGGTCTTTTAAAGACGAAGAATTTAAAATGCGGAAGACCTGAATTCGCTTTGATTTCGTAAAATGGCAAGCGTCCAAACATAACCTAAAAAACGCAAAATTTTAGGTTTATATTTAGCTCTATGGGGGTGACCCATTGAACTTACAAGGGGGTCTAATATTTTTTTCTTGATGTTCGTAAAAAAACAAAAGTTTTCTTTGATACGTTCAAATTCGTATTAATGAGAGCCTCCACGAAATTTTTGAAAATTGCCGTTTTTTGCTACTTTTGAAAATACAGAACACTCTACTAAGTCACACAGGGGACCTTAGGTGCTAAAAAATGTTTTGAGAGCTTATTTTAATGAGTACAGTCATATAAGATATCGTCGGCAAAATCCCTGACATGAGTGCGCAAGATATGTTCGAAAAGTATTACAATGACCCTTATATATATACAAATATACGTGTAAAGCGGTCCCGCCTATTTTCATAACATTAAGCGGGTGACAACATTAACAGTGAACACATTAAGCGGGGTCTACTGTATTTATGGTAAAAATAATAGAAAAGGAATCATAAATAATTACGAATTAACTTTTATTTAATTATTACTACTACTTAACTTTAGTCATTTGTCTCAATTTTTTATTTTCATAAATTCCAGCTGCGTTTTGCACACGAGATTTTTTTCTTATATTTCAAATACATGGTAATCTACTTTTTAAATACATTTTTTGTAAAGCTATGTTGAGACCTATTGATAAAAATCTAAATACAAATTTTGGCTTGGTAATATTAATTATAAAATAAAAATAAAATAATATTGCAACATAGATTTGTAAGTTTTACTTAAAAGAATACTAGGCCAGGAGTGTTACAGATTGACATGGCTCGAACGTGACGTAACTTAGATAACTATTGAAATCGCTCGGGAATGGTATACCTATTGAAAATATCGAGGTGCGCCAGCTTGAAAAGGTGTGCTATTTGCATAAACAACGAAAAAGTGAAAAAAAATGCGAAAATCGCATTTTTTCCCGGACACAATCGCATATAACTCGGTAAGTATGCATTTCAGAGAAAAAATGTATACTTATAAATTTGTTCGTTATGAAATTTTCTACAAGACAGGGTTGGTCCGATATCCGTAGATTCCAAATGTTCGCTGCAAAATGCTCGAAAGTGCAAAAAAAGTAGGTAAAAAACAAGGTAAATTTAAATTGTTTATTTAACAAAGAAAAAATAACCCAATCACGCCATAAAATTAGAGAAAAGTACTTGATTGCAATACAAAACGAGAGTCGCAAGGCCGATTAAGATCGGACTGACAGTTTTTGCATAATGCAATTGTTAAGTAACCTACCTGGAAAAAAAGACCTTTTTTTTAATTTTGTGCCAGGCTCAAAGTTATGAATATTTTTTGAGCCCGCGCTTTTACACCTTCTTGGACCCTTAAACTATCATATACAAATGCTATCTCAACCATTTTTCACTTTATAATAACTTTTTGAGCGGTTTTATAAAGTTTAAAAATTTTGAAGTATAAGAACCGGAAAGTATAAGAAAATAGTACTCGGAAAGACGCTTCTTTAAAAAAAAATCATCCAATTCGGTGCAGTAGATGTTGAGATATTAACTTCCAAAGTCGGGAAGGGTATGCGGCGTAACTGGTTAATGATGTAACAATAAATTATATACCAATCGATAGGTTTTTCCGAGATGTTTTCGTATCTGCTTTCAAAAATGACATTCCACGTGTGCATCGCGCACAATGCATAAACATTGTGTAGTGCGCGCTCGGAGCCGAAATTCGGAGGGGTGGGGATAGGCTGCGAAACTTGAAATCGTCGCTTCAAAATCGGCGTGCTCGCTTCAGGATGATATATCTCGGCTTCTACTGCACCGATTTTGACGATTTTTTTAAAATTGGAGCAGAAAAACGAGAGGATTTCAATTTTCATAGTTACATTTATCAATTTTAAAAAATAAACAATCGGTGGTCGATTTTCATAATCAAGCATATTTAAATATTGCTAAACATTAGTGCTAATCATAATATCCTTATTGGGCATATATTGTTCATTGTAAATTAGTATTAAATTGAAGAATTAAGGCGTAATAATGTTATAAATTAATTTAATTGTTATTTAATGCATATAGTACATTGAATAACGGAAGATAAGGTATAAAAAATCGTAAAATATTGACAATATCATTAAATTTACATAATTTACAGAATTTATTTATAATACAATTTCATTTATTACATTAATTGGCATACTTTTTTTTTTACACGGAATTTCGTCGTCGCTGTCTTCGTTGTCGGAAACGCATTCGTTAGCTGTTAATATGTCTGTATTTACATGGAATTGTACATCATTGTCGCCATCAATATCAAGTTCGCTTCTATCTTTGTTAAGCATGCTGCCTAAAGCAACCTGAAGACAAAATACAAAAGATCTCGGACGAGTAGCTGCTATTATGCAGTGAGCAACAGAAGTTATTTTAGTTTCATAATTTGAATCGGAAAATTTGTTCTTGAGGATTATTTCATTCAATAATATTTTTAAAGTTTCTGGTATATCGGAGTCCACATTTTCGAGAAAGCAGTCTGGTGCAGGATACTGATTGGTGTCGTAAACTTTTGAGTGAATATCTTCTAAAATTATTTTTGCAGCTGTTTTAACTACTCTAAGACGCTCTAATTTTTCGTCACGGTTTTTGTTGTTATACCAATTTTCAGTTAAAATTTTACCACACATGTTAGTGAATGATAAAATAGGCCCTTCTTTAGAAGAATGTACAATAACGTCATCGCCAAATGTTTTAGTTAATTTTTTTTCAAATATCTCATATCAGGCCACGTATCCCCGTCGAAATTGGCAAGTATAGCTTTTAAAATAAATTGGCATTCCATTTTATTGGAAAGAATGTACTCACAAATAAATTTGGCAGCTTTAGAAGTGTCTGTATCTAGACTCAGATGACTCTCTTCTTATTACAAACAAATTTTTGTTGCACGTGTCATGATATTTTGTGCCGACAGCCGTTAAATCTCTGATACTGCTTATTCTGTTAATAACATCGATGCAGATTCTGTTCCTAGATTTTTTTTAATTTTCTATAAGAGTGTCTCTAATGGAATTTGTATGAACTAATCGAATGATTTTTCGCCTACTTGCAGGGTACTTTTCTAGTTTCTCAATAAAATTATCGGACGCATCTTCTCCGCATATAAAACATAGACTTGCAAAATTGAAACTTTCCGTTGAACGCGTGTCGTGCATACTTTCATTCAAATTTTCTAATCTACGTAGATAAGCTACAATTTTTGTCTTATTAGTATAAGTTTTTGCACAATTCTCGTGTATAGTTATCGAATTAAATTTTCTTAATGTCAAATATTTCTTATCCTATCTTCTTAAACTTGATTGTATGTAATTCTTCATGCCTTCTTTTGGAATCGTTCGTAATTTTCCATTCAAAACGTCGTCGCAGATAATGCAAGTTTCGTCCTCTTGCTCCATTGTTAAAATCTAAATGTTAAAGTAAAGTTTGCTAAGTAAATATATGAGTGTGTATATAACGTAACTTAAATTGTGTACTTACAGTTTTCAAAATTTTCGGTTGAAAAATTCACAGTGAATACAATCTTGGATACTTTTCGGCTTCAAAACTCGACACAGAACTCGATGTTACACTATTGAGCACACTTTCGAAACTGACTACCTTCTACTGCGAATCTTCGTCTGTTCGGGCGTCCTCGTGTTGCTACCTGCGGTCCTTTTCAGAGCGCCATTACAGTAGACTGCCCCTAAGCGTTCACTTACCGATGTTGGATATCAAAAATCATAAAATTGCATGACCAACTCATAAAGAGTGGCATCGGATGTTAATGGTATGATTCGATTGTTGAATGATCGTGCCCGCCGCAGGAGGTGGTTGCATTTACCTGCAGATAAGTTAGTCCGTGTATTTATTAGAGTAACAATAATGAGTTGCGTAAACAGGCAAATATGTTAAAGTATTATACTTTGTCAGATGTTCGAGAGAGATTGATATTCAGAGCCATACTTTTCTCACACACAAATATATAAATGGATCTAAATTCAGGGTTTCTATTTGTCCACACATTTAAGTCAGGATACGTGAAAGAGCGGTGATGCAGGCAAGAAATGACTGGCTATCTGCTTGCGTAACGTAAGTCAGAAAAGGGCTGCATTATTCTACAGTTTTATGATAACTTTGAGCATAAAGAGGTTAGTTACAACATTGACAAGGAACATATAACCTTCTCTTGCATCTCAATATCTTGCAAGTGTAAACCCTGCAATTTGTTACCGCTGAATTGATAGATAGATATATGATATGTTATTTGATCTGTAAGTAAAAAATATGTACAAAGTTAGAAAAAGCTTAAAATAATCACAGATTATTTATCACGAAGTTGTTTTCACCATTGAGTTCCGCTATTGGACATTTACTTATCTTACTATCACGTCATAACTCAATTGCAATATAATTTAGAACCAAGTCTCACTGATTATCAAGGTGTTTGAGTTCAGCAACAACCCACGGTCGAAGTTCTTTTTTCTTTGGTCTGACTGCTTTAGGTTATCGACAGCAGCCATGATTCTCCACGCTCACCACGAGCAGGACAATCACCGCCAAGATTTTTTACTCGGTCCCGAATTTGACGGCGGCGACTACTTTGAGTCCGGAACTTGTTATTTTAGAATTTTATGTATATCAAAACGAAAATAATATGTTTTGACAGCAAATGTCAAGTGATCCGCGCGAACCCCGAGATAATTCTCTAGTAATTTCGTTGCACGTTTGAAGGATATCAGAACATAGTAAATCTTGTACACCTTCGATTTCTTAAAACCGGGCAAAAATATAATTTGTGAAGAAGAAGGTTCAGGACCATTGTTGTCTGACTTGTAACCCACTGGTCCACGGATTTACAAAAAAAAACGAATCTCATTATTTTAAGGGCATATAATTTTATTACGTACAAAATTCGAACGCTTTAATACATGTGATTGGTACGTATTTTTGATACGTATACAAATTTCAAGCTATAGTTTTCTTTCAAAATTACACTGTTTTTCTATATATGGAAACCATTGACTGGAAGTACCATGCGGATGATAACACCAACAATAGGATATATGTCTATGTTATTTCTTATTTTCCATTGTTTTGTTTAAATAATTAAGAATGAATTAAGCTTGAAAATTTGATATGTACCAAAAAAAAACATATTAAAACGTTCGAATTTGTTACGTACCGAAAATACGTACTTATTTTCAACAGGGTTGTTTTGTCGACCATAGCTGTGTTTCTACTTTTTGGCGAAACGGCAGCTCAGCTTTAGATTTCATTTTGGGGATCGCGTTCTGAAAGTCTAATAAAGGGCGCTTAACCGATTTTTTATGATTTTTCGCCAAAAACTTAATTTCTTGCTAAATGCAAATAAGCAAATCAGTATTTGTATTGATTTCCATAGCAACCGACATTGCAACCACCACAACGACTTCCTATAACAAATATTGATTTACCTCGACTTTTTTTTTTTTTTTTTTTAACGTCGCCATGTTTGTGCTCCCATGTGGTGCTAACCGACGACGGGGGTCTGCGGTGTGTTTGTAAACAAAGCACATGTAATTTGTACAGAGGTGCTTGTATCAATCGGCAGAGACTAGGATTTGAACCCGGGTCACCGGCGTGGGAATCCGACACTCTACCGACTGAGCCGCCGCAGGCCCCTATTTACCTCGATAAATTAACATTTTGGCGAAAAATACAAAAAAAAAACGGTTGAGCGCCCTTTATTAGACCCTCAGAATGCGATTCCCAAAAGGAAAACTCATTTTCGGTCGCCGTTTCGACGAAAAGTGGAATGTAAACTAAGGTCGATAGGCCGATAGAACAGGACTATGGCATGCCCTTAAGAATGATTTTCGCATGAGAAATCTGGTCTCATGGCTTGACTCAATAGCATTGCGAGCTAAGATGTTGCCGTAAGTCAGTGAAATAAAAGTACGATATTAAAGATGAAATTCTCGCTTTCCTAAGAGGCACAACATGCAGAAAGAAGCTTTGCGATGGTGTTTAAGGTATATCGACTTTTCCGTTCGCTTCCGATAAGCAATGAGCATAAGATAGGACTACAATTACACTCGTAACCTTTCGAAAAATTCTTCGGATTTAATCCTGTCCTTCGCTTTTTACGTCAAAAGAAACGCTACTATTTTTAAGCTGGATCTATTATTCCATAGACCTGTGACGCGCAAAAATAAATCCAGGCTAACGATTTTCGTCAATTTTAGACGATTCTTGCAGCATGAACATCGCGTTAATGATCAATTTGCGCACTTTACGCGCGTCAAAATGAATTACTCTCAAATGCGTACTATACACCACTATTACGATTATGTTATTTTATGCCAATTAATTGTGTTGGGAGTAAATCGCGCACGGGGTACTCTCGACGTTGGTATACATGCACGCTCGCTTTTTAACTTATAACTCCTGAGACGCTGGTATGATACGCACAAGCGTGCGTATTATGTGCAAGACCAGAGATGCAGCATTGCATATACCAACGTTGAGATAATCTCTTGCCCGCGCGTGCGTTACTTCCGACACATTGGTTATATATGCCCACAATGTACTTATTATTTGCAGGGCCAAAGATCCAGTCCCGCATTCACGAGTATCGAAAATATTTAGTGCGCGCACGAGTTACTCCTGACATGCTGGTGTATTAATTATAGTTTTATAACTACATTAATAGACCCTTCTGAGCCAGCGTTGACTAGATATCTGAATAAAACATGAGAATACTATAAGGTTCTTTCGAAGGAATTGTATTTACATTTATTTTAAGTAAATTTTCATAATCAAGTAGCGCTATGTAATGGTTTAGGTAAAATTGCAAAAGGTTACTTCAAGTAGTTTAAAAGAAAATAGAGTCAATGAAACTTTCAAGTTACCCATACACAAATATTTATTTATTTGAAAGTAACGCATAATATACTCTATGCTCTATCCAGATATAAAGTCAACGCTGGCTCAGAAGGGTCATTTTACTGAAATATGTTTACTGATAAATGTAGATCAACCAATGTTTTTCTTTACCGAAAAATTATTTTTATTATGTACTATGTTTTTAGTAAACACTACAGAATATAGTCGTGATACTGTCAACTAATAATTCAGGTTTAATTTATAAGGATTACATTGATTGATAATTATAAGTGTGATTTATATACAATTTTTTTTCAATGCACACTTGAATTAACAACAATTCTTAACACATATTCTTGATTTTCTATGAACGTAAATTTTCATCTTGAATGCAAATTTGATATGAAATAGATCATGAAAATCAGAACACGTTGAATTATCCGATTAATATAAGTTATAAAAATTTTTCTAAGTGTTAATGACTTCCTACTTTCGTTTATAAATATAATTAGAAAATAGTCCTTGCTCTGTTAGCTACTCGCAATAATTAAAGGACTTGCCAGATATACACTTCACCTGATCTTCATTTGATTAGCAAACTTAATATTGACTTCCGTGTTGTCAAGATTCAATTTACTGCATTTGTACTGATAGTATAACCGTAATTCTTTAAGTAATAACGGTGATTATTTACATAAAAATAAATTACATTTGATTAATTATAGGTTTATAATTTCATTAAAATGACCCTTCTGAGCCAGCGTTGACTTTATATCTGTATAGAACATCAGTATATTATGTGTTAATTTCAAATAAATAAATATTAGTGTATGGGTAACTTGAAAGTTTCATCGACTCCATTTTCTTTTAAACTACTTGAAGTAATCTTCTGTAATTTTACCTAAACCATTACGTAGGCCTATTTTATTATGAAAATCCACTTAAAATAAATTTAAGAAAAATCCCTTAGAAAGTAACTTATAATATTGTCATGTTTCATTCAGATATAAAGTCAACGCTAGGTTAGAAGAGTCTTTTTAATGTAATTATAAACCTGCGCTTGCAAACATTTGATTAATTATAGTTTTATAATTTCATTAAAATGACCCTTCTGAGCCAGCGTTGACTTTATATCTGTATAGAACATCAGTATATTATGTGTTACTTTCAAATAAATAAATATTAGTGTATGGGTAACTTGAAAGTTTCATCGACTCCATTTTCTTTTAAACTACTTGAAGTAATCTTCTGTAATTTTACCTAAACCATTACGTAGGCCTATTTTATTATGAAAATCCACTTAAAATAAATTTAAGAAAAATCCCTTAGAAAGTAACTTATAATATTGTCATGTTTCATTCAGATATAAAGTCAACGCTAGGTTAGAAGAGTCTTTTTTATGTAATTATAAACATGAGCTTGCAAACATTGTATTAATTATAGTTTTATAACTACATTAATAGACCCTGCTGAGCCAACGTTAACTTTATATCTGGATAAAACATGAGAATATTATATGTTACTTTCTAAGAAGTTTTTTTTAAATTTGTTTTCATAATCCATAAGGCTAGGTTATGGTGTGGGATAAATTTCAATAAATAACTTCTTGTAGTTTAAGAGAATATTAAATAAATCGAACTTTCAGAATAACCAATACACAGATATTAAAAGTAAAAATATTTGAAAATCTAGATAGCTTATATTATATCTTTATTTTACCCTGAATGATTAAATTCTCAATCTTATTATCTGTGTATAGGTTTTTCTGAAAGTTTGATTTACTCTATTCTCTCAAACTACTTTAAGTTATCTATTGAAATTTCGCTCACACCATTACCTTGCCCTATTGATTATGAGAAATTACTTAAAACAAATTTTTTTTAAATGTGATCAAAACTAACATATAAAATTCTTACGTTTTATTCAGAACTAAAGTCAGCGCTGGGTCAGAATTATCAAACTGCAATTATAATACTGTTTGCAAATTCAGTTGTCTTATTACATTAGAAAGACTCTTCTGACCCAGTGTTGACTTTAGATCTGGATAAAATATGAGAAAATTAGGGTTATGTGTAGCTTGGCAGTCTCGACAGGTTTCACCAATCTATGGCGGGGAACATTATGGCACGAAATTATGGGAACGCTACTGAGCCATTGTTGTGAAAACGTGATGGACTCAGAAAAAGAGCAGAGCTCTCTCGTATCTTAGTCCTATAGTGCTATCATAATTGGCACCTTAGTGGTACTTATAGAGGCTATAATGCTCTAAAACTTCTTTCCATGTAGGGTCTACGACTCTACGCAGCTCGGCCTGCCCGGCACTATGGTTTCCGATGCCAGCGCCGGTCTACGGAGCTCGGCGCTGGATTAAAAGCCAGCGTCGGTCTATGGAGCTCGGCGCTGGATTAAAAAGCCAGCTCCGGTCTAAGGAGCTCGGCACTGGATTAAAAAGCCAGCTCCGGTCTAAGGAGCTCGGCACTGGATTAAAAATCCAGCGACGGTCTACGAAGCTCTGCTATGGATTAAAAAGCCAGCGCCGGTCTACGCAGCTCGGCGCTGGATAAAAAAGCCAGCGCCGGTCTATGAAACTTGGCGCTGGATGAAAAAGCCAGCGACGGTCTAAGGAGCTCGGCGCTGGATTAAAAAGCCATCGACGGTCTACGAAACTCGGCGCTGAATGAAAAAGCCAGCGTCTGTCTACGAAGCTCGGCGCGGGATTAAAAAGCCAGCAAAGCTAGCGCCGGTCTAAGGAGCTCGGCACCACGGCGCGCTCCAATCAAGTTTAAATAAAAAGATCTTACACCTCGCGAGTTTTTTTATAAATCATTCCTGGGATATCTTCCGATGATTTTAAGCCTAAAATGAAAATAATCCCTGGAGGAATTTTCAAATAAACTCGATATTTGATCATTTTCGTAGGTTATCGTGACTATTTTCTATATTGCATCTTGTATTTAGATTTCTTAGGTTTTAAAAATATATTTCAACATCAGAAATAAGTTTATAAAAGCTCAATATGTATTAAAAATTTTAAATTCATAAAAATTTTCAAAACCGTATTCGAGTTTTCAAACTTTGCGATCATTTTATTACATTAAAAAAATATCTTTATTATGTACAATAATTAAAATGAATGTAAACTATTATACGTTCACATAAAGCACGTTGCAACCTCTCTGCATATTCTGGATGGTTCTTAAAAACTTCATATTTCTCCCACACAGATTTGAAATCAGCATGGACAGATTCCATAGCCTGTTCACTATAAAATCCAAGTCCCGTCTGAACTTCTTCGCAAAAGTCAGGCACATGAAAAAATACTGCATGAATTTTGGGCGTTATTGGTACATTTAAATGTAAATAACTTTGCTTGATGGCATTAATCTTATCTTTGAAAGATGGGTCAAGACTTTTTCCAAAGCAGGCATGTACAACATTTTTGAAGTGCTCACAAGCATTTACATATTTCAAACATCCCAAATTGTGATTTCGTGAACGCAGGAAATCAAGTTTGTCTAATAATATCTTGCACGAATTGCCATTAAAACTTGTATTACCCTGACGTATATCACGAGTGACATGACATGATTGTGCCCATAAAAGAGCGTCTTTCTCGAATTCAGCCAATAAGTGTCTATACAATGTATTTACTTCACCTAGCATCAATTGAAGTTCAGGTGGAGGTATTATCTGAAGAAATGTTTTGTCTACATCAGTTGATAAAAGAGGCGGTTGAATACAATTTTTATGATTCTTCGCATCTTTTTTGACAGATCCGGCTTGATGCCAGTTTATATAATTTTGAAACGTATTATTTATTGTCCTCGGTATTCCGGAGCTACTTAAATCATTTTTCGATGCGAAACACCAAGTGCAGGGGTAAAAGCTGCTATGCGACATGATGCCAACCATAATATTAGCAAGTTTTAAATCTGTCGCAATAGTTCCCTGAAAGTTGTTTATTTTTATTGCAGACCACTGCTGCGATACATTTTCATAATTTTCTTGAAAACTGTTTGCTAATGCTAGTATCAATAATTTGTTAACACCTGAATCTTTAAACCGTTTAGCAGAAATACCATCTTCGAACTTTTGCCGGTGTCTATTTAGCTTTTCATTTTCTGAAGTAGATTGAATGGATAAACATATCTTCAGAAAACCCCCCATTATTGTTCAATACCAAACTTCAAGTGAAATTCAGACAATGAGCGTTTTTCTTTAATGTGGTCTATTAAACCATCAAGATTTGTGCAGTAAGCGACTGTTTCGGCTGCAGATGAAACTTTATCAGCCTTGACGTGAACAAAGTCAAAGTTTTTAGTACCAAAATAATCATCAACACAGTGACTTTTAATTGATAGTTTTTTTTCAAATGCGGTTCCACGACCTTAGCATTTTTCGTAGCTACTCGTAAAGCTGTAGCAATCGTAAGTGTCTTCGTTTGGCTCAAATGTAAACTCGTCTGGATTTTTAAAAAATCGTCTGCAGAAAAAAGCTCAGGTTTGCTTAAAGCTTTGTTATTTTGTGAACCAATAGCAACCATAAGAGGCTTACCGCGTGTTTGAGAAAGTGATAGAGTTGTAGTATTTTGTGTATTTTCTGTAATCATTTTGCGTTTAAGCAAAGACGAAATTACTTGATCTGTAGCTCTTGGGCTTGTTTGCATAATGTTTTCAGTCAAATTCTCCAAGCGTACGGTAAAGTTACATTTATGAGATTTTCCTTTTCCCAACAAAGAAAAGCAGTAACTACACCGGCTTTCAACGGAAGGTGATTTTCTTTCATCTAGATTAAAATTGTATTATTATATTGTAGTTATTATAACTAGAAAAAGATATGTTTTAATAGCTTACTTGGAACTTTTATATTTGTCACATCAACAAGTATTCCATGTCGCTGAGGCATAACATTATTCTTTGGAAAGTTTGAAAATTTTTCAGGAGGGGATTTTCTCGCAAACTCACAAATATGACAAGCACATAAAACATCGTCGCTTGATCTAGTAGATTTCTTCAAAGGTTGAAGATCAGAAAATTTTGGTAGATTCATACTTATATCTTCATCGTTTCTAATTCTGTATAAATCTCTTTTGCAACTACTGCATAGAACGAGAGGTAATCGGTCATCACTAGTATCGTACTCAAACTGTTTTTCAACAAGCACTTTTAATTCTCCTTTTACAGGAATCATTACTTTAGTTTTTCCAAAGCAAAGTAAACAAATTTGATGACGATTTTCATCGTGTGTTCTTGCCTTCGGCATTTTTACTAACCGTAAAATCAGCATAAGTTTATTTATCGCAGCCATAGCAACGGAATACCAAATTTATCCTCGATGAAAGAAAAAAAAACGAATCTTCGAGCGCACAGAAAAATATTTGAAATAAGAAGTTAAAAAATTTAATTTTTGAGCAATATTTAAAAAAATTTATATGAATTTTAAAAGTTTAATGAGTATTAAGAATTTATAAACATATTTCTAATATTGAAATATATTTTTAAAGCCTAAGAAATCTAAATACAAGATGCAATATAGAAAATAGTCACGATAACCTACGAAAATGATCAAATATCGAGTTTATTTGAAAATCCCTCTAGGGATTATTTTCATTTTAGGCTTTAAATCATCGGAAGATATTCCAGGAATGATTTATAAAAAAACTCGCGAGGTGCAAGATCTTTTTATTTAAACTTGATCGGAGCGCGCCGTGCACTGGATTAAAAATCCAGCAAAGCCAACGACGGTCTACGAAACTCGGCGCTGGATGAAAAAGCCAGTGTCGGTCTACGAAGCTCGGCTCTGGATTATAAAGCCAGCGAAGCCAGCACCGGCAGAGATGAGTAGAGAGATTGCTAACGTCAATGCTACGGTGCGTGCCCAAAAGAAGCCACTGATTCGAGCGCCGCGCCGCGGGTTAGCGTCGAAGCTGGCGCACAATTCAGTAGAGCTATGGAGGGGGTATATACCAAACGTGCGCCTGCTGTAAGAAGAAGGGGAACGTGCGCCTGGCTGGTGGGCGGAGCGAACGGCAGCATATTTTCTCTGCGCGCCGCGAAAGCAATTCGGGAGTCGCGTAGTTTGTCCTCGTGGTGATATAATTAAAATTTTATTTTATGCACATTACACGTTTACCTCAAGTACAATAGCAAGTACCTATAACTTAAGCTTCGATAATTAAATGTAAGTCCCAGAGCTTCTCTATGAACATATGCGACATACAAGCTATAGATGTTCAGTGCACCGACAGCCGAGGTGGCTAACGCGCGTGCCTGTCGTCTTTGCTTTTGCTGTCTCGGGTTCGAGTCCCACTTGCTCCATATTTTTTTTCGTTTTAATTCTTCATATGCTAATTAAATCTTCTTTTTTTTTAAACATTCGTTAACGTTTATAGATACACATTTCAGCTTAGAAAAAATATCCTTACGGCAAGAAAAAAATATTAATCTATACATTATTTTAATAATTGTACGAACCAATTTCAGTTTATTCAATGCAGTTTATTCATTACAAAAATTGAAAATTCCCTCTTAAATTTAACCAACACATTCAATTTCTTTCGAATAAATACTGCACTGAATAAGTTGCAATTGATTAATAGTACTTTCATTAAAATAATGAACCGATTCATATTATTTCGTTGGCATTGGAAAAATTTATCAAAATAAATGAGCAAGCACATTTATAATTTTTTAAAACTGAATTCTTGAGTAATTATACAACTAATTTTTATTCGTGTACACGTTTTTAAAAGTTGCCCTTTATGATATTTTAATTGCTTACAAAGATTAAAAGTAAGAGGTTAAGGAATATCGTAGTCATATCATTTTTCTATAGTTTTATTAACTATAAAGATATAAAATAGATACCTACATTGATTATATTGCTTTTTATTTATTGTTACATACTTTTTACTTGATTCAAAACGCTAGAAAATTCTCCGTATTAACTTTTTTATAAAATCTTAAATAGAATTTATTTAAATAATAACAACTACGGTTTGTAAAAAAATGCAAATGTGAGTACAATGAGCATGGTTTTCCGCTCGAAAAAAGTTTTAAATAGCATGCTATATGGCTTAAATTGTTTGTATTGCGTGCAGTAAGAACTATATTAAAGGCCAGGACCGATAAGTTACTCCAAGACCCTAAACCAGTACAAAAACATAGATATCACGGTACTCACATTTACTCGGGAACACGTTTCTTATGCAATTTTCCACGTTTTTTCACCTAAATCCATCCACAGATTTTTTTTTATCGCCGTTAAAAAAATTTCTTTTGATCTATATTTTCGTTAACTTAGAAAACTATAAAAAAATTAGTTGCATGTCTCAAAATAAAGTTTAAGTATTGATTTAAGCTAAGGACACGTAAATTGCCACTTTTTTGTAAATGACCCATAACTGAAATTAATTTTTAGAAATTTTACATGATTTTGCGGTATTAGTAAGTTCTTTGTATACTGTTTCGATGAATGTAAAAGTAAGTTTTTGATTCTGTTTAATTTGGCTACATTTACGTGGAGTTTCAATTGTACATAAAACTTGCGTTGGTAAGACGGTTTGAATATCATAAGGCTCTGTCCACGTAAAATTTTTGTTTTTTTTTGAGCCATAAATTTCGTGATTAATTCATTATTTTTAGTTTCTAAAACGCGATCTAGATACCATATCTTATTATAAATTACTATACAAACCAATCGTCTTTGATGAAGCTGGTTAAATTATACATTGCAGTTTCCTGTTTTGTTGTATTACGCCAATTTAAGTATTATCGTGAGCACTACTTTTATGGGTATTTTTTCTCTGTAAACCATAAGCAGTCATATTATAAAAATTAAATAATTTTCATGGAATTTGAAACAAAAAAAAACTACAAATGAACTTCTAAAAAGTGAACTGAATCATTTAAAAAAAGTAGATACAATATGTCGTAGAATATTAACAGTAAATAGCGAAGAAATGCAAAATTTAGAAAATTTTATTTGATGTGCTAAAATTATTCTTTGAACAACTAACTTAAAACCAGCGTTGCCCTGGTAGAAATGTATCCCGTCCACTTTATAGATCTATGTAGAATAATCTCGCGCTGTGTAGATCTATGTAGGCAAACTAGATAGTTACTATAAAGGCGTGTAACGGTCGACCCTTCTAGTTTCCCATATTATTTGCCCCGATAAAACTAGATAAGCAAAATTATAACAATAACAACCACTTAAAGGTTACGTTTTAAGAAACAGAAGCATAATCTATTATGTTTATTATGTATCATTTTGATTTAAAGGTATTTACTTGTTATTGTTCATCTAGAACTCAATAACAATATTATGTTACACATATATATTAAACAATAAAAATAAGAAAATAATCTGAATATCCAAATAAATATATGAAGTATTAGTGCATATATTTATTTTGTTTATGTAAAATTAGTTTCCTTACATCTGATTATGTTCCATCCTAAATACAGGCTTGATTTCAAAACCTGTATGGTTTATGTAAGGAAAACTATTTTCACACACATTTATTATCAACTGATTAATTTTCTATTTTTAAAAAGAAATAATGTATTTGAGTTATTATATATATGTTCTATTTTTGTATTTCCTACTGTGATTAATTTATAATCAAACACTTTCATTTCACATATATGACCAGTTAAAACATAGTAATAAAGAAAATTATCGTCAACATATATGACCAGTTAAAACATAGTAATAAAGAAAATTATCGTCAACATAAAAAACTACAAATGAACTTCTAAAAAGTGAACTGAATCATTTAAAAAAAGTAGATACAATATGTCGTAGAATATTAACAGTAAATAGCGAAGAAATGCAAAATTTAGAAAATTTTATTTGATGTGCTAAAATTATTCTTTGAACAACTAACTTAAAACCAGCGTTGCTGAATTGTTAATTAGCCAATTAATAATTAAAATTTAAAATTTAATTTTCATTTAAATCTTTTTTAATTGACAATTAAAATTTAGTTGTCAATTAAATTTTTTTTAATTAACAATTATAATTTAGCTGTCAATTAAATTCTTTTTAATTACCAACTAAATATTAATTGTCAATTAAATTTTTTTTAATTGATAAATAAATATAATTGTCAATTAAAGTTTTTGTTAATTGACAACTAAAATTTAACTTTGAATTGAACATTTTGCAATTATAATTGAAAAAAATATTTCTTGATGATCCTCCCAAATTAAACGATTTTGGAAGTTTTTTCCCAAAGTTGATACACAAATTAAGTTTTTGGGTTCACTGTATATGATCATATATGATCATCCCAAAGTAAACCATTTTGAATGTTTTTTTCCCCAAAGTTAATACACAATAGAGTTTTTGGATTCGCTGTATATGATCATAGAAGAATTATAACTTAACATTTTTATACGTGATATTTGCAGGTAAAGTAGCTCATACAAAAATAACAACTACTAGCAAGGCATACCTCGCTCCTAACGTCGCTCGGTTGAATGTAGTTATAGCAAAGTTTTCATTAAATTCAAAGTTGTTAATAATAACATAAATTAATAATTATAGGTTATTACTATAATTATATTGTTAAGCAGCGCAGTTAGTTCACATGTACAAATGATTCTAAAAATACGAAAGATTTACAAATTGTGTTCTCAAATTTAAATATACGCTTAAATTTTCTTTTGTATATTATTTTCTCGTTAATATTTCTTTAAAAAAAGAATATATGTACATCAAAATTATTTACTAATTTTCTAAACAATTTTTTGATTTTTTTAAGACTATAGGTATTTTGTGTAATAAAAATGCTTTATGTTTTGAATTTTAAAGATGAATGGTTATTTGTGTAAAGGGTGCTGAAACGATTAAATATAAAAGTTTCAAAAAATTTTCTAATAAACTTCTAATTTAAAAATTTATATTTAGATAATAATACTCATCAAGTACGTAAAGTACAAGTGTAAAAGTACCTACCCTGACATAAATATTTTTCACTATTGTTCATATGCGTGGTATACGCGTAAATTTACAAAAACTTCAATTAACTGCTAAATTATAATTAATGATTGAAAATTATTCAATTAAATTTATAACAATTAAATTTAGTTGTCAATTAAAAAAATTTGAATTGACAATTAACATTTAATTGTCAATTAATTTTTTATTAATTCACAATTAAAATTTAATATTTATTTAATATTCTAAAAAGTGAACTTAATCATTTAAAAAAAGTAGATACAATATGTCGTAATAAAAAATTAATTGACAATTATATGTTAATTGTCAATTCAAATTTTTTTAATTGACAACTATATTTAATTGTTATAAATTTAATTGAATAATTTTCAATCATTAATTATAATTTAGCAGTTAATTGAAGTTTTTGTAAATTTACGCGTATACCACGCATATGAACAATAGTGAAAAATATTTATGTCAGGGTAGGTACTTTTACACTTGTACTTTACGTACTTGATGAGTATTATTATCTAAATATAAATTTTTAAATTAGAAGTTTATTAGAAAATTTTTTGAAACTTTTATATTTAATCGTTTCAGCACCCTTTACACAAATAACCATTCATCTTTAAAATTCAAAACATAAAGCATTTTTATTACACAAAACACCTATAGTCTTAAAAAAATCAAAAAATTGTTTAGAAAATTAGTAAATAATTTTGATGTACATATATTCTTTTTTTAAAGAAATATTAACGAGAAAATAATATACAAAAGAAAATTTAAGCGTATATTTAAATTTGAGAACACAATTTGTAAATCTTTCGTATTTTTAGAATCATTTGTACATGTGAACTAACTGCGCTGCTTAACAATATAATTATAGTAATAACCTATAATTATTAATTTATGTTATTATTAACAACTTTGAATTTAATGAAAACTTTGCTATAACTACATTCAACCGAGCGACGTTAGGAGCGAGGTATGCCTTGCTAGTAGTTGTTATTTTTGTATGAGCTACTTTACCTGCAAATATCACGTATAAAAATGTTAAGTTATAATTCTTCTATGATCATATACAGCGAATCCAAAAACTCTATTGTGTATTAACTTTGGGGAAAAAAACATTCAAAATGGTTTACTTTGGGATGATCATATATGATCATATACAGTGAACCCAAAAACTTAATTTGTGTATCAACTTTGGGAAAAAACTTCCAAAATCATTTAATTTGGGAGAATCATCAAGAAATATTTTTTTCAATTATAATTGCAAAATGTTCAATTCAAAGTTAAATTTTAGTTGTCAATTAACAAAAACTTTAATTGACAATTATATTTAGTTATCAATTAAAAAAAATTTAATTGACAATTAATATTTAGTTGGTAATTAAAAAGAATTTAATTGACAGCTAAATTATAATTGTTAATTAAAAAAAATTTAATTGACAACTAAATTTTAATTGTCAATTAAAAAAGATTTAAATGAAAATTAAATTTTAAATTTTAATTATTAATTGGCTAATTAACAATTCAGCAACGCTGGTTTTAAGTTAGTTGTTCAAAGAATAATTTTAGCACATCAAATAAAATTTTCTAAATTTTGCATTTCTTCGCTATTTACTGTTAATATTCTACGACATATTGTATCTACTTTTTTTAAATGATTCAGTTCACTTTTTAGAAGTTCATTTGTAGTTTTTTTTTGTTTCAAATTCCATGAAAATTATTTAATTTTTATAATATGACTGCTTATGGTTTACAGAGAAAAAATACCCATAAAAGTAGTGCTCACGATAATACTTAAATTGGCGTAATACAACAAAACAGGAAACTGCAATGTATAATTTAAACAGCTCATCAAAGACGATTGGTTTGTATAGTAATTTATAATAAGATATGGTATCTAGATCGCGTTTCAGAAACTAAAAATAATGAATTAATCACGAAATTTATGGCTAAAAAAAAAACAAAAATTTTACGTGGCCAGAGCCTTATGATATTCAAACCGTCTTACCAACGCAAGTTTTATGTAGAATTGAAGCTCCACGTAAATGTAGCCAAATTAAACAGAATCAAAAACTTACTTTTACATTCATCGAAACAGTATACAAAGAACTTACGAATACCGCAAAATCATGTCAAATTTCTAAAATTTAATTTCATTTATGGGTCATTTGCAAAAAAGTGGCAATTTACGTGTCCTTAGCTTAAATCAATACTTAAACTTTATTTTGAGACATGCAACTAATTTTTTTATAGTTTTTTAAGTTAACGAAAATATAGATCAAAAGAATTTTTTTTTAACGGCGATAAAAAAAAAGCTGTGGATGGATTTAGGTGAAAAAACGTGGAAAATTGCATAAAAAACGTGTTCCCGAGTAAATGTGAGTACCGTGATATCTATGTTTTTGTACTGGTTTAGGAGTTTAGGTTTTTACTTGGAGTAACTTATCGGTCCTGGCCTTTAACATAGTTCTTACTGCACGCAATACAAACAATTTAAGCCATATAACATGCTATTTAAAACTCTTTTCGAGCGGAAAACCATGCTCATTGTACTCACATTTGCATTTTTTTAAAAACCGTAGTTGTTTTTATTTAAATAAATTCTATTTAAGATTTTATAAAAAAGTTAATACAGAGAATTTTCTAGCGTTTTGAATCAAGTAAAAAGTATGTAACAATAAGTAAAAAGCAATAGAATCAATGTAGGTATGTATTTTATATCTTTATAGTTAATAAAACTATAGAAAAATGATATGACTACGATATTCCTTAACCTCTTACTTTTAATCTTTGTAAGCAATTAAAATATTATAAAGGGCAACTTTTACAAACGTGTACACGAATACAAATTAGTTGTATAATTACTCAAGAATTCAGTTTTAAAAAATTATAAATGTGCTTGCTCATTTATTTTGATAAATTTTTCCAATGCCAACGAAATAATATGAATCGGTTCATTATTTTAATGAAAGTACTATTAATCAATTGCAACTTATTCAGTGCAGTATTTATTCGAAAGAAATTGAATGTGTTGGTTAAATTTAAGAGGGAATTTTCAATTTTTGAATAAACTGCATTGAATAAACTGAAATTGGTTCGTACAATTATTAAAATAATGTATAGATTAATATTTTTTTCTTGCCGTAAGGATATTTTTTCTAAGCTGAAATGTGTGTCTATAAACGTTAACGAATGTTTAAAAAAAAAGAAGATTTAATTAGCATATGAAGAATTAAAACGAAAAAAAAATATGGAGCAAGCGAGACTCGAAACCGAGACAGCAAAAGCAAAGACGACAGGCACGCGCGTTAGCCACCTCGGCTGCCGGTACACTGAACATTTATAGCTTGTATGTCGCATATGTTCATAGAGAAGCTCTGGGACTTACATTTAATTATCGAAGCTTAAGTTATAGGTACTTGCTATTGTACTTGAGGTAAACGTGTAATGTGCATAAAATAAAATTTCAATTATAGCGCCACGAGGACAAACTACGCGACTCCCGAGTTGCTTTCGCGGCGCGCAGAGAAAATATGCTGCCGTTCGCTCCGCCCACCAGCCAGGCGCACGTTCCCCCTCTTCTTACAGCAGGCGCACGTTTGGTATATACCCCCTCCATAGCTCTGATGAATTGTGCGCCAGCTTCGACGCTAACCCGCGGCGCGGCGCTCGAATCAGTGGCTTCTTTTGGGCACGCACCATAGCATTGACGTTAGCAATCTCTCTACTCATCTCTGGCACCGGTCTAAGGAGCTCGGTGCTGGATTAAAAAGCCAGCGCCGGTCTACGGAGCTCGGCACTGGATTAAAAAGCCAGCACCGGTCTAAGGAGCTCGGCACTGGATTAAATAGCCAGCAAAGCCAGCGCCGGTCTACAAAACTCGGCGCTGGATGAAAAAGCCAGCGCCTGTCTACGAAACTCGGCACTGTATGAAAAAGCCAGCGTCGGTCTACGACGCTCGGCGCTGGATTAAAAAGCCAGCGCAGGTGTACGAACCCAGTAAACAAAATCTATCTTAAAGACATGTTTTTGTTTTGCAAAGTCGCCTTAAAGACATGTTTTTGTATTGCAAAGTCGTCTTAAAGACAGGTTTTGATTACTGGGAAGCTTGGCGCTGGTTGACGATGGCAGCGTCGGTCTAGGATGCTCGGTGCTTGCGTAAAAAGCCAGCGCAGGTGTACGAACCCAGTAAACAAAAACTATCTTAAAGACATGTTTTTGTATTGCAAAGCCATCTTAAAGACAGGTTTTGTTTACTGGGAAGCTTGGCGCTGGTTGATGATGGCAGCGTCGGTCTACGAAGCTCGGTGCTTGCGTAAAAAGCCAGCGCAGATGTACGAACCCAGTAAACAAGAACTATCTTAAAGACATGTTTTTGTATTGCAAAGTCGTCTTAAAGACATGATTTTGTATTGCAAAGTCGTCTTAAAGACAGGTTTTGATTACTGGGAAGCTTGGCGCTGGTTGACGATGGCTGCGTCGGTCTAGGAAGCTCAGTGCCTGCGTAAAAAGCCAGCGCAGGTGTACGAACCCAGTAAACAAAAACTATCTTAAATACATGTTTTTGTATTGCAAAGTCGTCTTAAAGACATGTTTTTGTATTGCAAAGTCGTCTTAAAGACATGTTTTTGTATTGCAAAGTCGTCTTAAAGACATGTTTTTGTATTGCAAAGTCGTCTTAAAGACATGTTTTTGTATTGCAAAGTCGTCTTAAAGACAGGTTTTGTTTACTGGGAAGCTTGGCGCTGGTTGATGATGGCAGCGTCGGTCTACGAAGCTCGGTGCTTGCGTAAAAAGCCAGCGCAGGTGTACGAACCCAATAAACAAGAACTATCTTAAAGACATGTTTTTGTATTGCAAAGTCGTCTTAAAGACATGTTTTTGTATTGCAAAGTCGTCTTAAAGACAGGTTTTGTTTACTGGGAAGCTTGGCGCTGGTTGATGATGGCAGCGTCGGTCTACGAAGCTTGGTGCTCGCGCAAAAAGCCAGCGCAGGTGTACGAACCTAGTAAACAAGAACTATCTTAAAGACATGTTTTTGTATTGCAAAGTCTTCTTAAAGACATGTTTTTGTATTGCAAAATCGTCTTAAAGACAGGTTTCGTTTACTGGGAAGCTTGGCACTGGTTGATGATGGCAGCGTCGGTCTACGAAGTTCGGTGCTTGCGTAAAAAGCCAGCGCAGGTGTACGAACCCAGTAAACAAGAACTATCTTAAAGACATGTATTTGTATTGCAAAGTCGTCTTAAAGACATGTTTTTGTATTGCAAAGTCTTCTTAAAGCCATGTTTTTGTATTGCAAAGTCGTCTTAAAGACAGGTTTTGTTTACTGGGAAGCTTGGCGCTGGTTGATGATGGCAGCGTCGGTCTACGAAGCTCGGTGCTTGCGTAGAAAGCCAGCGCAGGTGTACGAACCCAGTAAACAAGTACTATCTTAAAGACATGTTTTTGTATTGCAAAATCGTCTTAAAGACATGTTTTTGTATTGCAAAGTTGTCTTAAAGACAGGTTTTGTTTACTGGGAAGCTTGGCGCTGGTTGATGATGGCAGCGTCGGTCTACGAAGCTTGGTGCTTGCGCAAAAAGCCAGCGCAGGTGTACGAACCCAGTAAACAAGAACTATCGTAAAGACATGTTTTTGTATTGAAAAGTCTTCTTAAAGACATGTTTTTGTATTGCAAAGTCGTCTTAAAGACAGGTTTTGTTTACTGGGAAGCTTGGCGCTGGTTGATGATGGCAGCGTCGGTCTACGAAGCTCGGTGCTTGCGTAAAAAGCCAGCGCAGGTGTACGAACCCAGTAAACAAGAACTATCTTAAAGACATGTTTTTGTATTGCAAAGTCGTCTTAAAGACATGTTTTTGTATTGCAAAGTCGTCTTAAAGACAGGTTTTGTTTACTGGGAAGCTTGGCGCTGGTTGATGATGGCAGCGTCGGTCTACGAAGCTCGGTGCTTGCGTAAAAAGCCAGCGCAGGTGTACGAACCCAGTAAACAAGAACTATCTTAAAGACATGTTTTTGTATTGCAAAGTCGTCTTAAAGACATGTTTTTGTATTGCAAAGTCGTCTTAAAGACAGGTTTTGTTTACTGGGAAGCTTGGCGCTGGTTGATGATGGCAGCGTCGGTCTACGAAGCTCGGTGCTTGCGTAAAAAGCCAGAGCAGGTGTACGAACCCAGTAAACAAGAACTATCTTAAAGACATGTTTTTGTATTGCAAAGTCGTCTTAAAGACATGTTTTTGTATTGCAAAGTCTTCTTAAAGACATGTTTTTGTATTGCAAAGTCGTCTTAAAGACAGGTTTTGTTTACTGGGAAGCTTGGCGCTAGTTGATGATGGCAGCGTTGGTCTACGAAGCTCGGTACTTGCGTAACACGCCAGCATCGGTCTACATGAACTCGAGCGCAAGTAGATACATGTCGGCGCAGCTTTGGCATGTACATGCGAATAGCGTGAGGTAGCAGATCTCGGCGACTTTGTGCATGCGACCGCGCTCATGCACCCAAGTCGGTCTTAATGCGGGGATGATATACTAAAGCGAGATAACTTCGGCGCGGATATACGCGTGGCGTTGCCTACGCAATCACGCGCATAGAAGCTATTCTTGCAGGTAGTATTATCGATTCTGGTATTGATGCATGCATATTACACCAGCATGTCAGGAGTAACTCGTGCGCGCACTAAATATTTTCGATACTCGTGAATGCGGTTCTGGATCTTTGGCCCTGCAAATAATAAGTACATTGTGGGCATATATAACCAATGTGTCGGAAGTAACGCACGCGCGGGCAAGAGATTATCTCAACGTTGGTATATGCAATGCTGCATCTCTGGTCTTGCACATAATACGCACGCTTGTGCGTATCATACCAGCGTCTCAGGAGTTATAAGTTAAAAAGCGAGCGTGCATGTATACCAACGTCGAGAGTACTCCGTGCGCGATTTACTCCCAACACAATTAATTGGCATAAAATAACATGCATGTACGCGAGCTAATCGTAATAATGGTGTATAGTACGCATTTGAGAGTAATTCATTTTGACGAGCGTAAAGTGCGCAAATTGATCATTAACGCGATGTTCATGCTGCAAGAATCGTCTAAAATTGACGAAAATCGTTAGCCTGGATTTATTTTTGCGCGTCACAGGTCTATGGAATAATAGATCCAGCTTAAAAATAGTAGCGTTTCTTTTGACGTAAAAAGCGAAGGACAGGATTAAATCCGAAGAATTTTTCGAAAGGTTACGAGTGTAATTGTAGTCCTATCTTATGCTCATTGCTTATCGGAAGTGAACGGAAAAGTCGATATACCTTAAACACCATCGCAAAGCTTCTTTCTGCATGTTGTGCCTCTTAGGAAAGCGAGAATTTCATCTTTAATATCGTACTTTTATTTCACTGACTTACGGCAACATCATAGCTCGCAATGCTATTGAGTCAAGCCATGAGACCAGATTTCTCATGCGAAAATCATTCTTAAGGGCATGCCATAGTCCTGTTCTATCGCCCTATCGACCTTAGTTCACATTCCGCTTTTCGGCGAAACGGCGACCGGAAATGAGTTTTCCTTTTGGGAATCGCATTCTGAGGGGCTTATAAAGGGCGCTCAACCGTTTTTTTTTGTATTTTTCGCCAAAATGTTAATTTATCGAGGTAAATCAATATTTGTTATAGGAAGTCGTCGTGGTGGTTGCCATGTCGGTTGCTATGGAAATCAATACAAATGCTGATTTGCTTATTTGCATTTAGCAATAAATTAAGTTTTTGGCGAAAAATCATAAAAAATCGGTTAAGCGCCCTTTATTAGACTTTCAGAACGCGATCCCCAAAAAGAAATCTCAAACCGAGCTGCCCTTTCGCCAAAAAGTAGAAACGAAGCTAGGGTCGACAAAACAACCCTGTTGAAAATAAGTACGTATTTTCGGTACGTAACAAATTCGAACGTTTTAATATGTTTTATTTTTTGGTACATATCAAATTTTCAAGCTTAATTCATTCTTAATTATTTAAACAAAACAATGGAAAATGAGAAATATCATAGACATATATCCCATTGTTGGTGTTATCATCCGCATGGTACTTCCAGTCAATGGTTTCCATATATAGAAAAACAGTGTAATTTTTAAAGGAAACTATAGCTTGGAATTTGTATACGTATCAAAAATACGTACCAATCACATGTATTAAAGCGTTCGAATTTTGTACGTAATAAAATTACATGCCCTTAAAATAATGAGATTCGTTTTTTTGTAAATCCATGGACCAGTGGGTTACAAGTCAGACAACAATGGTCCTGAACCTTCTTCTTCACAGATTATATTTTTGCCCGGTTTTAAGAAACCGAAGGTGTACAAGATTTACTATGTTCTGATATCCTTCGAACGTACAACGAAATTACTAGAGAATTATCTCGGGGTTCGCGCGGATCACTTGACATTTGCTGTCAAAACATATTATTTTCGTCTTGATATACATAAAATTCTAAAATAACAAGTTCCGGACTCAAAGTAGTCGCCGCCGTCAAATTCGGGACCGAGTGAAAAATCTTGGCGGTGATTGTCCTGCTCGTGGTGAGCGTGGAGAATCAACGGAAATAACAACTTCCAATATTAAGAACGGTAATGAAAAGCAACGTTCGGACGTGGTGCTCGCAACTGCTCACAACTGTTCTGTCGTCCATCGGGTGGGAAATAATTGTGACAACACTCTTGCTTCGGCCGGATGGTCAGGTTCCCGCTACCGTGCCAACGAAACACATGCGTCGTCCCTCGCCATGGGTTGTCCGCCTATGTAACCAGGAACTTGTACGCGAATATGTGCGCGCCAAAAGTAAATTTATTGGACTTAAGTCAAGGCACATCAACGTATCGTCTCTGGATCAGGAAACGAGTAACAGCCTAATCCGAAGAAAAATTGTTATTAAGAAAAGTATTCTCTCTGCGGCTGATCTGCACGCAATCGTTGCGTCCCAGAGCAGCATTGTCAGCAGCAAGATACTGCCACGGGCGGAAGAAAAAAATTTCGCGCCGTTGGAGAATTTAAAAACATCCGGGCAATCACTGGTCCTGGCCAACCAGGACTAACTAGATAGAAGTATTAGAGGAGAAGCGGACTGTGCGGGATTCAGGGCGGGTTTCATAAACACGACCACGCCTGAAAGACATATTTAAATTTGCCGTCAATTTACTACGACAGCTTGTGCCTTTTACCAAACATTCGGCAGGAATGAGACGCGTTTCAGGCACAGAGCGGTGATGGCGTATGCGTTCAGGTTGATAGTTTTTGATAATTAGGCCACATGGAAATATGCAAGAAGAAGTTGTTGTCCTTTATATACTAGACAATGGTAGACCAAGGGAAACCGGGATTTCCTGAATATCTCACATGCAGGGTGCAGAAGAGAAATATGTCTACAATGTTTTGTTCAAAAATTCTAACCTTGTAGATAATTTGAAATCATTTCCGGTAGACTACGATTGTAGCATTGTTATGGGAGATTTGAACGCGAATGTGCTATCAGCGTCTCAGGATGCGAATTTTGTTAAGGTACTGGTATTTGAAATCTATATGAGGTTAGTATTCTCCAACTTAGAGTTATATAATTTTTACCAACGACAATGACGTAGGCTGGATTTGAATAACGTAATGGTGACCTTTCTTAGCAAAAATAACATCATTAATGTCACGATTGACATTGAAGCATCGAAGCCCCTCCCTGGTTTTTCCAGCTTCTCATACAGCGATTTTAAATTTATTAGTCTGAAGGAGCTCCTAAGTCTACACGATGCATACGAGTCGTCGTCAATCAGTTGCCCGGGCATGGACATCGGCAGTAGAGTGGAACATCTTAGCCAGAACATCATGGCTGCTGTCGATAACCTAAAGCAGTCAGACCAAAGAAAAAAGAACTTCGACCGTGGGTTGTTGCTGAACTCAAACACCTTGATAATCAGTGAGACTTGGTTCTAAATTATATTGCAATTGAGTTATGACGTGATAGTAAGATAAGTAAATGTCCAATAGCGGAACTCAATGGTGAAAACAACTTCGTGATAAATAATCTGTGATTATTTTAAGCTTTTTCTAACTTTGTACATATTTTTTACTTCCAGTTCAAATAACATATCATACATCTATCTATCAATTCAGCGGTAACAAATTGCAGGGTTTACACTTGCAAGATATTGAGATGCAAGAGAAGGTTATACGTTCATTGTCAATATTGTAACTAACTTCTTTATGCTCAAAGTTATCATAAAACTGTAGAATAATGCAGCCCTTTTCTGACTTACATCTCCTGAATCATGCACCGCCGAGCCGTTACGCAAGCAGATAGCCAGTCATTTCTTGCCTGCATCACCGCTCTTTCACGTATCCTGACTTAAATGTGTTGACAAATAGAATGCCTGCGTAAGAAAAGTATGGCTCTGAACATCAATCTCTATCGAACATCTGACAAAGTATAATACTTTAACATATTTGCCTGTTTACGCAACTCATTATTGTTACTCAAATAAATACACGGACTAACTTATCTGCAGGTAAATGCAACCACCTCCTGCGGCGGGCACGATCATTCAACAAGCGAATCAATTTTATGATTTTATGATTTTTGATATCCAACGTCGGTAAGTGAACACTTAGGGGCAGTCTACTGTAATGGCGCTCTGAAAAGGACCGCAGGTAGCAACACGAGGACGCCCGAACAGACGAAGATTCGCAGTAGAAGGTAGTCAGTTTCAACTTGCATTATCTGCGACGACGTTTTGAATGGAAAATTACGAACGAGTCCAAAAGAAGGCATGAAGAATTACATACAATCAAGTTTAAGAAGATAGGATAAGAAATATTTGACATTAAGAAAGTTTAATTCGATAACTATACACGAGAATTGTGCAAAAACTTATACTAATAAGACAACAATTGTAGCTTATCTACGTAGATTAGAAAATTTGAATGAAAGTATGCACGCCACGCGTTCAACGGAAAATTTCAATTTTGCAAGTCTATGTTTTATATGCGGAGAAGATGCGTCCGATAATTTTATTGAAAAACTAGAAAAGTACCCTGCAAGTAGGCGAAAAATCGTTCGATTAGTTCATACAAATTCCACAAGAGACACTCTTATAGAAAATTTAAAAAAATCTAAGAACAGAATCTGCATCGATGTTATTAACAGAATAAGCAGTATCAGAGATTTAACGGCTGTCGGTGCAAGATATCATGACATGTGCAACAAAAATTTGTTTGTAACAAGAAGAGAGTCATCTGAAGGCCTAGATACAGACACTTCTAAAGCTGCCAAATTTATTTGTGAGTACATTCTTTCCAATAAAATGGAATGCCAATTTAGTTTAAAAGCTATACTTGCCAATTTCGACGGGGATACGTGGCCCGATATGAGATATTTGAAAAAAAAATTAACTAAAACCTTTGGCGATGACGTTATCATACATTCTTCTTAAGAAGGGCCTATTTTATCAATCACTAACATGTGTGGTAAAATTTTAACTGAAAATTGGTATAACAACAAAAACCGTGACGAAAAACTAGAGCGTCTTAGAGTAGTTAAAAAGCTGCAAAAATAATTTTAGAAGATATTCACTCAAAAGTTTACGACACCAATCAGTATCCTGCACCAGACTGCTTTCTCGAAAATGTGGACTCCGATATACCAGAAACTTTAAAAGTATTATTGAATGAAATAATCCTCAAGAACAAATTTTCCGATTCAAATTATGAAACTAAAATAACTTGTGTTGCTCACTGCATAATAGCAGCTACTCGTCCGAGATCTTTTGTATTTTGTCTTCAGGTTGCTTTAGGCAGCATGCTTAACAAAGATAGAAGCGAACTTGATATTGATGGCGACAATGATGTACAATTCCATATAAATACAGACATATTAACAGCTAACGAATGCGTTTCCGACAACGAAGACAGCGACGACGAAATTCCGTGTAAAAAAAAGTATGCCAATTAATGTAATAAATGAAATTGTATTATAAATAAATTCTGTAAATTATGTAAATTTAATGAAATTGTCAATATTTTACGATTTTTTATACCTTATCTTCCGTTATTCAATGTACTATATGCATTAAATAACAATTAAATTAATTTATAACATTATTACGCATTAATTCTTCAATTTAATACTAATTTACAATGAACAATATATGCCTAATAAGGATATTATGATTAGCACTAATGTTTAGCAATATTTAAAAATGCTTGATTATGAAAATCGACCACCGATTGTTTATTTTTTAAAATTGATAAATGTAACTATGAAAATTGAAATCCTCTCGTTTTCCTACTCCAATTTTTAAAAAATCGTCAAAATCGGTGCAGTAGAAGCCGAGATATATCATCCTGAAGCGAGCACGCCGATTTTGAAGCGACGATTTCAAGTTTCGCAGCCTATCCCCACCCCTCCGAATTTCGGCTCCGAGCGCGCACTACACAATGTTTATGCAAATTTTTGTGCGTGATGCAGACGTGCGATGTCATTTTTGAAAGCAGATACGAAAACATCTCGGAAAAACCTATCGATTGGTATATAATTTATTGTTACATCATTAACCGTTACGCCGCATACCCTTCCCGACTTTAGAAGTTAATATCTCAACATCTACTGGACCGAATTGGATGATTTGTTTTTAAAGAAGCGTCTTTCCGAGTACTATTTTCTTATACTTTCCGGTTTTTTCCCACTCGCAAATCCCGCTTCACAGGCTTGTTTGTTTAAAAGCCAAACTTTTCAAACTTTTTAAAACCACTCAAATAGTTATTAAAAAGTGAAAAATGGTTGAGATAGCAATTGTATATGATAGTTTAATGGTCCAAGAAGGTGTAAAAGCGCGAGCGCAAAAAAATATTCATAACTTTGAGCCTGGCACAAAATTAAAAAAAAGGTCTTTTTTTTCAGGTAGGTTACTTAACAATTGCATTATGCAAAAACTGTCAGTCCAATCATAATCGGCCCTGCGGCTCTCGTTTTGTATTGCAGTCAAGTAATTTTGTCTAAATTTATGGCGTGATTAGGTTATTTTTTCATTGTTAAATAAATAATTTAAAATTATCTTGTTTTTTACCTACTTTTTTTGCACTTTCGAGCATTTTGCAGCGAACATTTGAAATTTACGGATATCGGACCAACCCTATCTTGTAGAAAATTTCATAACGAACAAATTTATAAGTATACATTTTTTCTCTGAAATGCATACTTACCGAGTTATATGCGATTGTGTCCGGGAAAAAAATGCGAGTTTCGCATTTTTTTTCACTTTTTCGTTGTTTATGCAAATAGCACACCTTTTCAAGCTGGCGCACCTCGATATTTTCAATAGGTGTACCATTCCCGAGCGGTTCCAATAGTTATCTAAGTTACGTCACGTTAGAGCCATATTTGAAAGATTTCGTCGTAATTCTCCTGGCCTATACATAAATTCAAGCTGATCAAAATTCACCGATGTCAATTGCACAAAACGATAATTAAAATAATGTCCTTTTTTGAAGGTTTTCTGGCTACACTGATATTTTATCGGCGGTTTAGGGAGATTCTAACTAATGCAAATATGTTCTTTTTACGTATTATTATATACAAAAAAAAGAAAAAATATATTTGTCAATATTTAACAGATTTTGGGTTTTTCTATAGCTTCTTCCATTGAAAGGAACATTTTTAACGGCTTATAAAAAAAAATTATATTTTTGAGTTTAACTCAGGCTAGCCCTTCTCTATACATAGTAATCTTACTATTGGCTAATACAGAGAATACACCTGTGACGTTCACGTCTCAGTTACGTACATGCGAATGCAGTCATGCATTCACACGTACATAACATTATTTTTATCGCATTTGTGCATGCACACAAACGTAATACTGACATATTTGCGACAGTTGCGACACTGAGGTGAATCGATCGTCAACCGAGCTCGAGAGCGTTGCCACGCGAGTGTCAACACTCTCGGTGCTCATCGATTTATCCGTCGGTGACGCACACGGATTGGTCGATGAATGCCACCAGTTGAAGCCACTGACTCGCTACCGAAAATCGAGGCATGAAATAGACCCCCGTCGACTGTTTTTTCTCTTTTCGCATTCTGTTGCTCTGCTGACTTGGCGGGTAGAACCTCGACGACTGTGATTGAGGGCCTCCTGCAAGAATGAGCCGGTCGATGTCACCGAGATGCACCGCCTATCAAGTCAGTATCAGAGGAATAAGGACCCGTCGCTAAGTCCGGCGTAAGTGGATCCGGCCGTAGCCCTAGTTAAGTCTCTTAGCGACTTATTTTATGCCACGATTAAATCGTGTAATTTTAAGACTTGTCCACTATGTTCATCGGGAGGATATCGAGTGTCTTGAAGCCTAGAACTTCCGCACGAGTAATCTCTCCTTCTGGTCTACTGGAAACCTCCCCTACACTTATGAAGGGCATACATGTAAGTTAGAAATAAGATTGTATATACATTAACATACACCGCGCAACACCATCTGATTAGCGAATGTAAACACCGAAGTCGAGGGCGCCCGAGATGTACACGAGTGCTCAAAACATCATCCGAGTCTGAAAAAGCCCTTTCCACCCGTGTTACACATCGTATTTTTTTAACAAGCGTGTGAATAGAGCCTTTTCCATGCATGCAAAGCGAATGGGGAAATGGGCTTTTCGAGTCGTCTGACAGACCTACAAATAAGTAGAATAATTCTAATCAAAATTTTGATTTTTTAAAACAATTTTGAGTTAAAATTTTGGCATTATTTTTAGAGGCAAAAACGCTCGAAATGCCCAGTTTTCCATTCGTTTTGCCAGCATGCAAAAAGGCCTTCACGCACGTGTTGAGAAATAGTATATTGTGCAACTAGGGGGGTAAGAGACGGAGACGAGTGGCAAAATCATCACCCGAGCTAGAAATTGCCCTCCCCCTTCTTACACCTTACGTTTCTTTGGCAAGTGCATGTAAGGTACTTTTTTAAGTATATAGGGCGAATGGAGAGTTGCACATTTTGAGTCGTGCACCATTTACTTACAGAATTAAATTACAATTTCATCTTCAAAATAACAACTTTCCAAAATTTTCCAAAATTTTCCAAAATTTTCAAAATTTTCAAAATTTTTCAAAATTTTTTAAAATATTATTTAGGATTGGGGGTAATGGTCATTACCACCCGCGGCAGCGGGAGGTAATGACGATTACCTCCTGCTGCGGCGACTACGTGTAAAACAGGTTATTTTTTCATCAAAATAAAATATATCCACGTAGAAAGCACCATTTTGAATGAAACTTTTTCAAGAGTGAAGGTTATTGCATGTAGATTACAGGGAAACTATAGAAAAGAGTCACGAAGAATTTCCCAGCTAGGAAAAATTGGTGGAAACTCGATATTTTTTAGAAAAAATTACAATTTTATTTTACATCGACGAGAAAAATGTTGCTTTCCACCTAAAAATCATTACATTTTGAACATATCAATCTACAGAATAAGGAGAAATTTTTGGAGAAAGTCCAATATAATTTTCCGGCCAGGAAAATCGAAGAAATTGAATTCCCTTTAATCGCATTAAACATATATCAATCCTGCATTAAAAATATTGTGAAACTAGTTCTACAGGGGTTCTCTGAGTCGCTAAATTCCAATTTGTAGTCAAAATAAAAGAAATTTTATTTAAAAAATTGCGGATCCAATATGGCGGACAAAAATAGAAAAATAAGCTATTACTTGTTCCTTATAGGTACCATAAGGTTTTTTTAAGTCGCTAAATTCGAATATGCAGTCAAAATATAAAAAAATTTAATTACAAAGTGGCGAATCCAATATGGCGGATAAAAAATATAAGAAGAGGTTATATCTTGAATTTTATAGGTATTTAAGGTCTTTTGTGAGTCAAATAAATTCGAATTTGTAAATAAAAACTGAAAATTTTCAATTATAAAATAGCGGATCTAATATGGCGAATGAAAAATAGCAAAATAGGCCATTTCTTGTATATATTTTAGGTATTATAGGGGGTGTTTTTAGTCGGTAAATTCAAATTTGTAGTTTGAATTTAGATATTTTCAATTACAAAACGGCGGGTCCAATATGGCTAACAAAAAATATAAATAGAGGCTATTTATCGTATGTTGTGAGTATTATAGGGATGCTTTGAGTCACTAAATCCAAATATGTAGTTAAAAACTGAAACTTTTAATTAAAAAATGGCATATCCAATGTGGCGGGCGAAAAATAGAAAAATATGCTATTTCTTGTATATTCTAGGTATTATAGGGGTATTTTGAGTCGGTAAATTCAAATTTGTAGTTTGTCATAAATTTATAAAAGCTGAGCCCATAAATCCTAAACCCATAATTTGTGTAAAAATTCTTATTTTAGCAAACTCAAGATTTTTGGTATTCCCGATATAAAAAAAATATGCATACATTCGTAAGTTATACATGATTTTTATTTCATTTACCTTGTTAGAAAGATTACATTATATAAATAGTCGGCAATAGTCGATTGCATTTTCGTGTTTTGGGGTCGAAATATTTTTCTATCGGTCTGAAATTTAGCAGATATATCAGACTGATCGGCAGAAAAATTTCAGAAGTCTGCGCAAAAAGTCTTGCGCCCGCGTATTGACACAGCGGACGCCAAAAACTTTTTGTAACACACGCACGATTTTCTCGCATTTTCGTGCGTGTAAAGCGGACAAGAAGTCACCGTTTTCCGACCGGCGAGATAAAAACGGGCGGTAAAGTTAACATCCTTACAAGAAGTGAGACTAGTTTTAATAATCAATTTTCAACTTATTTACACATATATTTTGCAAGCTCCTTTGAAAAAAGTAGGTATATCTCTATGTGTGTGTGTGTGTGTGTGTGTGTGTGTGTGTGCGTGCGTGCGTGCGTGCGTGCGTGCGTGCGTGCATGTGTGCATGTGTGTGTGTGTACGCGAATAAATCAATGTATGTGTAGGTATACATATTTTTATTTTTTAATAGAACAAGACAGCAGTTGCACCGTGTCGAAAAATGGCGACTTTTTAGCCGCTTTACATACACAAAAACCGCGAAAATCAATACATGTGTCACAAAAAATACGGTGTGTAACATGGGCGAGAGATTTTTTCCACCGTTGTGTGCATGCAGTACTTAACTTCGGCTTGTGCTTGCTCGCCTGCAACTCGTGCAGTAAACTCACACGCAGGCAGTAAAAGCCTATTTCTAACCCTTAGTAAACAATATACTATTTTGCAAAAATATGGTGTGCATCACGGGTGAGTGGGCTTTTTGACCTCGTATGTTTGCATTTTCACGTTACGCACTCGCCTTTGGCTCACTCGCCTACGATTCGTACTGCAAACTTCATAATTATTTAAAAAAGACTCACTTTTCCCCCTTGGTACAAAATATACTATTTTGTTACAGAAATGCGATTTTAAATTTTAAAAATTATTAAAATTTGAGTTTTAATTTCCTTACAATTTATAATTTATATATCTAACAATTACTTTGTTATTTTTGTAAAGAAAAACGACTTTAAATTTTGATAATGCATATTATATGATCATATTTTGTAGTCATCATTACTTTTGAGCGTATTTGTATTTTTTTATTAAAATATTGTGGGTTGATCAGAAATAATTTAGTACAGCCCTGATCAAGTTTTTGAATCAAAAATATACCATTTTAGTGTAGCTTGACACCGTAGTATATAACATTGTCTAAAAAATTTCGATTATTTTTTAGATCACTTTTATTAATATAAATATTCAATAAATGATTGTACATTAAATCTTTTTGAGAAAGCATTGTGCGAAAGCAGTCAACAGCGGTCATACTTCATCTATTTTTGCTAAAAAATGAACATTTGAAATTAGAAAAATAATTATTGGTTCTTTGTTTTGTTGAGAGTCTCAAACATACATAAGTATTTACGACTTGAGTTAAATTGATAAGCCTATAACAATTTAAAACAATTTTAGAGAAAGAACTAAAATTTTAAATAATTTTATTTTATTTCGTAGAAAATGCCATGGCAGAAATTTACTGAATTGAACAATATATTAATTTAGATAATTTAGTAAAATCTTGAGTAAGATAACCCGTTTCTTTTTATATTACTAAACTAACTATAAATATGATTAGCCGAATGAAGTCGCTAACATTCTATTGCATGATATCTTTCACGTTATTGGCGGCTTCAATTTAGTTTAAACGAATGCACTAGAGAGTCGAAAAACATAAACTATGCCCTCGGAATAGCGCTAGTTTGTTTTGAATGTAAACCAGAAGCTCGTATCTCATTTTAAAAGTTTAAGAGCATTAAAGCGCTATTACTGCAAAGTCTATTTATTATTAATTGCTACCGACGAACACCAATTTTCATATGTGATAATAAAATCTATCTTGTACTTGTAGTCCTCGATCCAGATCAGGTAAGTTTTTTTATAACCTTAAATAACCTACATATAAAACAAATGTACGAATTTGCATACATTATATTATTGATGGAACAATGTGTTTATTTAAGTGCGGTACGTATGTATCGAATATGGGGACATAATTATTAAATCAGCCGAATTGATACATAATTGCTGCAATTTGGCAAAAATATTTCTTCCTTGAGTAATTCATACCATAAAGAACAGCTCATTTTTCAATAGTCGGCCGACTGAGAAATTTTCAGTCATGCGATCGTCATTTTAGGGAAGATGCGACATAATTGGCGCACCTAAGCTTGATCATCGATTATTTGAATGAAAAAAGCATTTAAGATAATTGAAACTGTGTATACGTAATGCTAGATTAACATGTTTATTTACATGTTAAGTGTAATTATCTATTGTTAAAATCGTAATTTTTCTTAAAATATTTAAATTTTCTAATTTTAGTACAAATACGTTCATCCGTAAGATACTTAAAAGCTAATTTTTTAATGTAACAATGAACGCGTTAAATTAAGTTTCTCTTATTCTAATACATTTTTTTAGATTATAATCATAAGGAGTTTGTTACTACTTAAAGCATTACTATGTCATGGAATCATTTTGTTTAATTATAAAATATAGGTTGAATTTACATTCTAAATGTACATTACAATTTATATAAATATTGTGTCAAAAATATCAATTTTCCTAATGATAAACAAAGAATTCCAAAAAATCACCCCTATTCAGAACTTTATTTCAGACAGCTAACGTAATCAACGACATCGCGATCGTTAAAATATTACTAATCAATCATACTTCACTGTTGTAGCTATTTTATCGATTCAATACAGATAAGTATTCATGGGTAAATCCAACCCCCCAGAGTTATCGTTTCTGTCGGCCATTGTGTATTGCTCTAGAGAAAGAAGATGAGAAGGCAACAATGAACGAATATAATCGATTGCAAAATGAAATTAAAGCACTCGTTCCACACAGGTTTCGTATGAAAAATGGGAAAAGTGTTAGAGTAACATTTAATGTTTTGCTTACTCTATATGACGGTAAATGCGTTAATGCTATAGTTGGGAATAGAGCGACTACATGATGTCCTATGTGTTTGGAAACCTCGCATAATTTTGGCAAGATGAAGAATTTCACCCCCACTGAATCACCATTGCAATTTGGTGTTGGGCTTCTGCATTGCGAAATAAAAGCTTCCGAACACCTTCTCCATATTACATATAGAAACTCTCTTGAAACTTGAGATATTAAAGGAGCTATGAAAGGTGAGTCAATAATAATTTATTATTTTTTAAGCTATAAATTACTAAACCAAAGACGAGACTCTAATGGTATCTGTCTTTACGAGAATATATTCGAAAAATAAGTAATGCACATAAAATAACTAAGCTTATCGCAAAAATATAACATTGTAGCTTTCTAAATAGAATGTTAATTGCTAATTAAAGGACTCCAAACAATTGAAAAGAGAGTGCAAACCGTGCTTATAATGAATTTCTGCCAGGCTTTGGAAGGAGGTTTATGGTACCCAAAAACAAACCCCAGTACCCGTAATACATACCAATTGGTACTTATTTTAGAGATATGAGTTATTTTACTTAGAATGTTCATTAATATGCATTATTTTAGTGTAAAATAATACCTCCACTAAAAGTAAGCGAAAATAGTTTTTTATATTAACTTGGTTTTATATAATAGTATATTGTGTAGTAAGGGCGAGAATAGCTTTAACCACCCGCGTGTGAGTACTGCAAACACTCAAGGACGGAAAAAGCCTCTCGCCCATGTTGCACACCGTATTTTTTGTGGCTAAATCAACTAAAGTTTTAAGGTTGCCATAAGTCTCCTTAATTTGTGGAACGATGCATAATATAATTAATCTATAGACACTGTCTAGTTCGCGTGTATTTCCAATAATTCCGCCAGAAGAATAAAAGGAAACGTTCTTCTTTCTATACTCAGCTGAATAATTTTTTTCTTCTTCTTGAGATAAAATAGAGATCGAAATTTTGAAAAAGTTTTGACCATCGTCTGCCATTACCTTTATTTTAGCTTCCTGTACTTGCTTTACATTCCGCTGTTCAAAAACGAAGTGAAGAAGTTCACTTGCGTTAGCATAAACGACTGGTAAATATTTTCCATCATCTTTTGTTTCTCTTGCATATGTTGGTTGTAATTCGATGGCACTGATTTTCTTCCCGCCAAACTGCGAATAAAGTTTATCATCTTTCTCATATAATTCGTCGATGATGCTGTTGTCGCTTGAAAGTTGTTTAAGCTTTCAGCGGAGAAGATTATTTCAGTTTCCTTTTTTTAACAGATATTCGAGCCTTTTTACCTGCTGTATTATTCAAAACAAGGTCATCATCAGTATCATTGGTACTAGTCGTAATTTTTCTTTTTAAAAGATTTGTTAAGTGAAAGATATTTAAGTTTTCAGTGAAGCAGATTATTTCAGTTTCTTTTTTTTAACAGATATTCGAGCCTTCTTACCTATTGTATTATTCAAAACAAGGTCATCATCAGTATCATTGGTACTAGTCGTAATTTTTCTTTTTAAAAGACTTGTTACGATTTGATGTTCATGATACGTAGAGAAGCTCTCAGAGTCACCATCGCCTATCGCTCGGTCACGGGACCCGCAGTGCTCGTTATTGCGGGAATCATCCCGATCGACCTACACGCGGCGGAGCGCAAGTGAATCTACGAACGAACGGGTGGGTAGGTGTGTGTGCGTGCGTGCGTGCGTGCGTGCATGTGTGTGTGTATGTGTGTGTGTGTGTGTATTCCTCTGTATCCCGAGTAATCCACGGTAAAAATTAATGTTTAAGGGCCCATTTTTTTTGTTTTCTACATACAAAGAGGGCTGACGAATAAAATTTTTTATTTTTCGATGCTTTTTGCTTTTTATCAATTTTTCTGGGTTCTAGTTCTTTAGGTTTTTTTAAGGCATTTGAAAGAGCATAAAATTACCTATCTTTGACAATCCCAAATTTTGGATAGGCCCGTTCCCTTCTTTTGATATACACGAAAACGTCATTTTTACTTAAATGGTTATATCTCGGAAAAATATCATGATAATTTATTGAAATAATTTAATATTATTAATACTTAATACTTGTCTACTTTTGTGAAAAAAATAATTTTGTAAAAAAAATCTATTTTCTATGCCGTACGATAACTTGAGTAAAACGGCACTATTCTCTTTCAAAATCTTCAGAAATGTAGCTTTTATCTATCTCTTGGCTAAGTTCATGCCCAGATAATGAGGACTTTTATTTTTCAAGATATTTGAAATTATGTTTTCTAAACAAAATTTATTTGACCGCTTATATCTCGAGAACGGCGCAGCCATTTTTTGCCAACTGAGATCATTTTTTCGTATTTTAATGAAGATTTTAAATTAAAAAGAGATTTCAAGATTCATCGACTCGTTTTTGTTTTATAACGATTTTTCTATTTCACGATATTTTTAAATCGATGAGGTAAATTGTTTTGGTATGTTAAAAATAATATGATCGCTTCAGTATAAATGCATTTGAAAGAGAATACAATTACCTATATTCTCTGACACGAAATTTTTTATAAGGTATCTTCCTTCTTTGGTATACACGAATACGTCTTTTTTTTTTAAACGGCGATATTTTGGAAACATATGATAGAAAATCTTTATAAATAAATGATGTTGGAAAAGGTTTTCACTATCTCTTGGCAGTCTTGGCTAAGCTCTTTGACTAGAATATAACATCTTTTATTTTTCAAGATATGTGAGGTTATATTTGTTATGAATCCCTCCTATTTTTTATTAATTTTGATTGCTATTTTCTTGAATATTACACGGTCATTTTTTACGAATCCCTCATTTTGTTTTGTTTATTGATGAAATAAATTTATTTTTGTTTTAGATTCATCCACTTGTTTTTGTTTTATAATGATTTTTCATTTTTATGATTTTCTTCTTTATTTGGTCGTGCAGTTTTTGACCATAAGCTTATAATTTCTTGTAATTTATCTTTTTACAACAATCAATAATAAAAAAATACACCTTTCTTGTGATATTAATAAGAAAGAAATAGAGCATTTAAAAAAAATACATTAGAATAAAGAAATTCATATTGGAACAATTTATTTGTTTGGGGAAGCTAAGTACCAATGAATTGGCAGCGGTTTTTAATTAAGGAATATGGCAGGTGGTGATAGCATCTCTACTGCGGTGGGCTCCCATAACGGGCGAACTGTCTTAATTAAATTTTTGGTTACAGCATGAATAACTCATCAACAAATGAACTGAATAAAGAGAAAGGTAAGGCGAGTGCTGGAGTGGTATGCCCAGGTACACCACGATGTAATTATTTTGCAGAAGAAAGACAAGGCAGTCAAGAAACTGACTTAAAGAAAGTGCTTGAGAATTTGGTCGCTGAGTTATCCAAATTTTCCATCCGGCTCGTGGAAAGAGAGCAGGTGATTATAGAAGGTATATCCTCTATGAAGAAGACCCTGAAAGCTATGGTAGACAGCACATTAAAACAGTCCAATGTGAATTCGACGATCAAGACCAATTTACCGGTACTAGAAGCAGAAGTCAACAATCTTCTCGAGTCGACCTGAACAGATGCCGTAAGAAAGAATATTACCATGGCTGTCTGACAAACCAGGTACTACAACCTCTGAGACCCCGAGGAATAAAAGACAAGCCTCGGAGTCGTCAGCTATGGTGCGTTTCGGTGGAGATGGAAAGAGAGACAAGAAGCAAGGTACCTCTCCCACTGAGTGGATCGACGCATCATCAAAGAGGAGAAGAAATGGATGAGAAACGACGAATAAAAATAAAGCAGCAGCGAAGGAGAAGAGAGAAGAACAACAAGAATAGCAAGGCCGACCACAACAACATCAACAGCAACATCAGCAGTGACATGGGCATCGGGAGAATAAAATCCCAATGAATAAGGCGAAGCCGAACGCAATCATAATCAAGTCTGCTGCCGGAAAGACATACACGGACATTCCTACTGACATCCGAAAATCCGTTAAACCGGAAGAGAGCGGAGTAGGGGTTAGATCCGTCTGGTAAACGAGAGCTGGTCAAGTCCTTCTTGAACTGAAAAATTGCTCTGCTAACTCTAGGGTAACCTTCTCTCAAGTCCTCAAGTCAGCAGTAGGGGACCAGTATACCGTAGGAGAATTGCTTCCCAGAGCAGTCCTAGAAATAAAGAATCTCGATGCATGCACTACCCAGCAGGAGATATAGCAAGCCTTAAAGCGGCACCTGAAAGACTACAGCGGGTTCATGAAGGCCTGGCTCATTTAACCAATCGAGAAGGGTCAACGCATGGTCACAGTGACGATGCAGAAATCCGCTGCCACTACACTTATGAGGACTGCTCGCATAAAGGTGGCCTGGGTGAACTGCAGAATCCGCAGGAAGATTAGGTGCCTAGATGCTACAAATGCTTGGGCTATAAACAGCAATGCTCCAGTTGTGAGGGGCCGGATCGGAGTACAATTTGCTTCCAATGTAGAGGTAAAGGAGACAAAGCAAAGGACTGCTCAGCCGTCCATAAGTGCTTATGTGAGTTCCGCTCCCATGTTGCTTTCATGTGGCATGTCATGTGGTAGTGGCTTCGTTTGGGTAAGGAGCAGTGATAATAATTACGTTAGTTGCTACCTTACGCCGAATGAAGCAATCGGGCTCTTCCAAACTAAATTGGAAGCCCTCGACGACGTTATTAGAGTAATAGAGCTGATAGTGTCCGGAGACTTTAATGCCAAAGCTGTCGAGTGGGGTGAAAACCAACCGAACTCCAGGAGACGACAAGTCATGTACATGGCGTTCAGATCGGGACTGGTGGTTCTAAACACCGGCTCCACGCCAACCTCCAGGAGGCTGGTTACAGGGGAACCATCGTTGATGTCTCTCTGGCAATGAAACGCCTAGCTGCGCAAGTGCAGGACTGGCATGTGATTGAGGACTACACAGCCATCAATCACCAGTATATCACGTTCCGTGTGCGTTATAACAAGCCGGTTGGAGCCCCGCTAGCTGGAACGTCGCAAAATTGTACACCAAGAAGCTGTTTCTGGCCCTAGAACGCGGTCAGCGATCCCAGGCTGATGCAACGCCATCCGAGCGGGCAGAGATAATGGTAAATACAACCATGCGCATCATCAACCAAGCCTGCAAGGAGGAGATTCCAAAGAAGCGAGCGCATATTGGATGACGTGTAGCAAATAAATCTAAAAAGAGTGACCGTGATGTCGCAGGGTGCCAAATGGCGAAGAGAGTTCTCAGTCGAGCCATTAATGCTAGTAAGAACAACTGCTGGAGGTAACTGGGGGATGATCTGAACAATAATCCTTGGCGGCTGAGGTACAAGATCATCGCGCGAAAATTGGGGATATTTAAAAAGGATGCTCCCACGAGCGCAGCGACGATCGACAACATCGTAAGTGCTCTATTCCCCACACATCCGAAACCCAAGGATGCCCCCTTGATGTCAGAAGGCCCTGAGGCTCCGACATTCACAAGGGCGGAGTTGGATTTGGCCGTACGGAGCTTAAAGATCAAGAAAGTGCCAGGGTCAAACACCGTGCCAGTGGAGGTACTGAAAGCAGTGGCGCGGAGCCATCCAGAACTCTTGCTTGCCATGTACAAGTCTTGCCTCCAGGCGGGGGCTTTTATTCCCGCTGGAAGAATTAAAAGCCCATGCCTTGTGCTGATAAGCAAGGGTAAAGGACCAGCCAATGAGCCGTCGTCGTACAGATTTCTCTCATGCTGGACACCGCCGTGAAACTCCTGGAGTAGCTGAGTAGACCTCGTCTACATGCAGCACTAAGAACGAGCTTGCGACCTCTCCGAGAGGCAATACGGCTTCCGGAGAGGAAGACCGACTATAGATGCTATCCAGGGAGCAGTGAGGGCAGCCAGAAGCATGGAACGCGGAAACCACTTCTCGCGTCCAATGTATCTGTTGGCCACACTCGACGTAAAAACGCGTTTAACTCGGTAAGGTGGAAAGATGCACTACAGGCCATGAATGACTCTTCATTCTGTACGGAACGGAGAATGACCCTCGACATCAGATATATGGAGCATCTTCTATAATGGAATCCTCTAATTAGAGTTACCTGAAGGCTATTTCTTGATAGGGTAGGCAAATGATGTAACGTGCATTATCATCGCCAAAAGCATAATGATCGCACGAATGTGACTCCAACAGATAATGTGCCCAATTCGCCGATGGATGAGAGATCACGGGCTGGAACTAGCGGAGGCAAAGATGGAGATCGTGCTCCTCACGAAGAAGCACATCCCCAGAACGCAATCGATATTTATAGGAGAAATGGTGCTACAAACCAAGGCAGCCATAAGGTACCTGCGAATGGTGCCAGATACGAAGCTCACCTTCTGAGAATAGATCAGAAAGGGAGCGGATATGGTGGCCACAGCAGCGGCATACCTGAGAAGGGTGATGGACAACCTTAGTAGTCACTGGAGTCATTTCCATCGACTTATTAGCCCGGGAGCGGCAATTCGTCCATCAAAGGAAGGGAACACTGGGAAGAGGAACTACCAGAGACCTCACCAGAGGGCAATCACTGCTTTTTTAACAGGTCCAATGGGAGAGCAAAAAGTATGGAAGGTGGACGGCCATGCTAATATAACGAGGTGCCACGTGGCAAGGAACTGGCTCCACCCCGAAGTAATGCATCATGGCGGGTCCGGAGTGGGCTAAAGGCCAGTCAGAGAGGTGGTCTTTCTCTGGTCTGCGACAACAGGTCGTGGAAGATTTTCTCCTCGTTACAAAAAAAGAACCGCTGTCAATTAATTGACACATTAACCCATTAAGGTGGTCCAATAGTAAAATTTGACGAAAAACTCGATTTTTTTTAATTTTATTTTCTGATACTCTGTACATTTTTACAACAGAAAATGATTTTGTATTGGCAACATTGTCCATAGAAATGATTTGAATGAACTTAATAGTTATTTATACGTATTTTTCCTCCGACCTTTATTGCGCACAATTCAACGTGTTCCTGCAACTGAATCCTAATCTGTGCCCAAATTTGCTATTTACTATGCAGGCAAACTTAAAAAAAATTTTTAAAAATTTGATTGATATTCTGCGATAGAAAAATTGTTTTAAAATCATCAGAAAATTATTCCTTATTTTTATAAAAGTGTGGTTTTCTCTATTTATGTTCAGAAAGTCTTATGCGCATTAGGGTGGAGTGAAAATGCAAAAACTTTAAAAATCGAAATGCCTTAGTGTGGAAAAGTTGCGAATGTACACAAAAGTAAGAAAATTTTTTTGGTTGAAGCATATAGTCAAAGTTTTCTGTTCTGTCAAGAGCCTTTATGTTTTCGATTTTAACGAAAAAAAAACGCGAAATCGCAGAAAAGCGGTATTTTCTATTCTTTTGATGTTTAGAATTCCCGAACTGCTAACCTTAGGCATTTATGCTTCTGATCGTGTGTTTGTAACCTTCCTCTTTTTGCACACGGGCTTAGGACCGTCGACGGCAGAGTTATATATATTTTTTTTTGTATTTTTTTATATTTTTTATATTTTTTTATATTTTTTATATTTTTTTATATTTTTTTATATTTTAAACTGTTTGTATTTTTTCTAGCAAATTATACTTTATTGAGTTGGTTTCAAGTTTTTATTATTCACACGGTGAACCGAAAAACGAACTAGTAATTACGAGTCAAGATTTTCAAGTATATATATATATATATATAAACTTTATTTCAGCCACTTTTGGCCCAGAAATGGACTTGGTTTACATCTTTATGTTATCCACACTCATTCTTCCATACTTTGCTTAACTAATTTAATAACATTTAGTATCACAAAACAATATATTTCTAGTCTCTTTTCTTTGTACATTTGTTCTTTCTGTTTTTGCTATTTCGATCTTTCTCACTATTTCTTGCATAAATTAAACATTATAATAATTTATAACCTTACATATTTTACAAACTTTATATATTTTCACCACACTGCGCGTAAAGTGCTGACTGTACGCCCTCTCAGCAGGCCGTACAGTACCGCATGGACTGCCTAGGGAATAAAGCGACTTGCGCATGCGCGATGCGCCTTTTTCCGCTCTCGACTGCGTCTCGAGCGGTAAAACAGCGCGTCGCGCGTACACAAGTCACTTTACTTCTAGGCAGAGCATGGGGTACTGTACGGCCTGCTGAGATGCGTACAGTCATTTCTTTACGGGGGTGTGGTGAAAAGTAGTATACGCACCTCTGGAGTACAGTAGGCAAGCATGCACTGTGTGAAATGCCGACCTCGCTTCGCTCGGTCGGCAACGTCACACAGTGCGTACATTGCCCACTTTACTCCCTTGATGCATAATGTACTATTTCTTATAGTTTTATACCATTTTACAGTATTTTGCAGTAGTTTACAGTATTTTACAATAGATTTCCATACATTAACACATTTTTACCATATTTACTATTACCTATACATTTTAACCTACAATATCTAACTTGTATAATATCTCTTATTTTAATCCCAAACATCCATCCATATCGTAGGCAGCTCGGTTCATCGCATCTTCTCTTACTTCTAACCCTTTCTTTCACTTTTCCTTACTTGCCTAATTTCCTATCCTACTTATTTCCTTTTCCTTCCTGTCTATGATTTGTAACTCTTTCCATAATTCTCTAAAAGTTTCCACCACTAAGGTTTTTCCTTCCTCATTAAATAAATCCTTAAATTCAAATTTATCATCACCTAGCAGCTTTTTCATTATTCCTCTCGTTTCCTCGCAATCTATTACAAAATGTTCTAATGTTTCCCTGACTTTCTTACACATTCTACATAATTTATCCTCATCATTTAGCCAATATTTATTTCCCTTTTCAAAATTTCCGCATCTAAGCTTCGCGATTATTTCTATGTCCACTTTCTTTCTGTTCATTTTTAAATATTTAGGTAATCCGATAACTTCACATTCCTTGTAATAATTTATATTATATTTTGCTTCTCTTATTTTCATTTCTATATTTTGTCTCTCAATGTCCCTATCTCTTTTCTTGGTTTCCTCGTGCACAATTTGCTCCCTTTCTATCATGTTTTCTATTTCTAGCTCGCTCAAACCTAAACTATTATAATACTGCTTCCTTTCTATATTATATACACTTTGTGCCTTATCAGTCGCCTTTTCAGTTGTTTTTTCTTTCCAACACATTTTCACTAGTCTATCATCCCCTAGCTTACTTATCTTTTCTTCAAACTTAACTGCTCTACTAGCCCATTCTATTTTCATTTTACTTATACATGCCTCCTTATATAATATATACCTCGGTGTGCAGATTTCTAGTTTCAAGACCCATCTAAAATAATCGGTCTGTACTTTTTCTAACTCCTTTCTTTCTTTCCAACCCCAAATTTCACAACCATATGCCATGACACTTTTCACTAAATAATTAAATAACATTCTCCTTCTTTTAAAATCGTTTCTACATTTGTGTTCACCTAAACCCCATGTCTTTTTTGATGCTATAATACCTTTTTTTGCTAGCTCTGATATATGTTCTTTATAGTTTCCTTCCCTATTAAAAGTAAAACCTAAATACTTAAAAGCTTTAATTTCTTCTAACTCCTTCCCATCCCATATCCATCTTTCTTTCTTGCTATTTCTCCCCCTGTTAAAAACTAATATCTTTGTTTTTTCCTCGCTTAGTATCATTTTCCTATTTTTTAGAAATTTTCTTAAGGTGCCCATCATATCTATCAATGCCTCTCTATTTTCTGCTAATAGGACTATATCGTCAGCATAAGCTAACGACCATAGTCTTATATTTCCTATTTTAACTCCTCCAACGTTCCTTTCTTTAAAAAATCCTTCTAATCCTGCTATATAAATACAAAACAGAATAGGGCTCAGCACGCATCCTTGCTTCAACCCTTTAATCGTCCAAAACTCCTCTGATATGTTTTCCTTAACTCTTATCCTGACTTTTGTTTCCTCATAAATTTCTTTTACTCTTTCTATTAAATATTTACTTATCCCCAACCTTTCCATGATTTTCCATAGTATGTTCCTATCTACCAGATCGAAGGCCGCCTTCAAATCAATAAACATGGAGTAAAGCCTTTTACCTCTTCTCTTTGTTCTTTGTATCAGATGATCCAGTATATACACATTGTCCATTGTTGACCTTCCTTTCCTAAAACCTACCTGACTTTCTGGTAGATTCTTTTTTTCTTCTATTTCCTTGACTAACCGTTTCCTAATTATTTCCGTGTATAACTTGTAAGCAGTTGACATAAGTGTTATTCCTCTATAGTTTTTTGGTTCGTCCGGATTTCCTTTCTTGTGCAACGGTATCAACGTCCCCATTTTCCACTCTTCCGGTATTCCTTGCCCATCCCATACCTTACCTAGAATACCTATCAATTTATTCACCAAATCTTGTCCTGCGTAACTCCATACTTCATTCGTGATTCCGTCTGCTCCCGGTGCTTTGTTTTTCTTCAGTATACTCCAAGCTTCTTTTATTTCCCTTACCGTTATTTTTTCTTTTGCTATTTCTTCCTCCTTCTCACATTTTTGCCTTCTTTTCCCTACTTTCCTATTGTCGGATCCTTCCAACAGTGAAACGAAGTGCTCCTTCCACTTTTTTCATCCACGTTATTATCAACCTTCTCTCTTCTTTTCCTTGACCTATTCAAAAACCTCCATACTTCATTTTTATTTTTAATTGATCTTAATTGTTCCTCTTCATAATCTTTCCACTCTTTTTCTTTAGTTTTACAAAGTTCCCTCCATTCTTTTCTTTCTTCCAGGTATTTTTCTTTACGTTCTTCTCCTTCTCTCCATTTTTGATATGCTTTTTTTACTTTTCTTTTCTTATTGGAACAGCTACGGTCCCACCACCTTTTAATTCCTAATACCCATTTTTTTATTTTGATATCTTTTTTAGTTACTGCTTCGTCTATTACTTTTTTTGTGTCTTCCCATCTTTTTTCCGTTGAATCCTCTTCTTTTTCTTCTTCTTCTAGCTCTATTTCCTGAGTTTTACTCCTAAAAATTTCTATTGTTTCATCGTTCCATACATATACCGTTTTATTTTTCCTCTCCTCTAATTTATTTATCTTCTCCCTTACTGCCGATTCCACTGTTTCTTCTAATACTACACTGATCGGTGCATGGTCAGATTCTATCCTTTCCTCAACTTGAAATTTTACCACTCTCTTCCTGACATTTTTGTTTACTATAATATAATCTATCACCGTGCTGCCCCTTGATCCTATATATGTAAATTCACCCCCTTCATCTCCTATAAAGTTTCCATTCAATATTGACCATCCTTCTCCCCCGCAAAAATTTATTAGTTTACTACTACCGTTGTTAGCCGTTTTATCCTTACTTTTCCTCTTTTCTTGTTCTAATGTGTTTCCTAATGTACCTATAAGACTTCCTTCTTCTCCTATTCTGATGTTGAAATCTCCTCCTATAATCATATTGCTTTCTGGGTCCTCTTCTTGTTTTTCCCAGATCTGATAGTATTTTTCAATGTTCCCAGAATTGTATACAGACCAGATAAACATTTCTTGAGTATCATTACCTATCACTGTTTTTATGAGTCCTTCTTCAATTTCTGTTGTTTCCTCTCTATTTTCAATTAACCAGTCTTTTTTTATCCCTATTATAAAACCACCCTTAGCCCTGCCTTTTTTTGCGTCCTTCCTAGCTGGTATAATTTTCCAAACCCAGTTATTTGATAGTCTTTTTTCCGCTTTGCGTTGACATTACCGACTGCCACTCATCCCATTCCCTTTCTCTCACCTCCCACTCCTGCATTTTCTTTTCTAACCTCTCTATGCGTTCACCCAATTCTCTATTTGCTGCGTTCAAATCTAATTTTACCTTTTCTATTTCTAGCTTTTCCTGTCTGATCTTTCTTACCTCTTCCAGGATCCTTTCTTTGAACTCCTCTTCCCTTTGTCTCTCCATCTTTTCCTTTTCTTTCCTCGATTCCTTTTCAGCTTCCGTGAATGCGACCCTCCTCGTCGTCAGTTTGTCGTCCAGCGTAGTTTGTCCCTTATTCCCCGCCGGTGCTCCACCAGCTCTCGTCTCCCTCAAAGTCCTCGTGGGATTGGCTTTCTTGTCCGTCGGCGACATGATCTTCTTCCTTTGTCAACCACGCGTCCGTCACCCACCTAACCTCAATTTTTTTACCTCGCTCCTTCTTTACAAGTTTATGTTTTCCCTACTCAAAATTTTCTCCCACCTATCTACTACACATTATCCTTACCTATTTCCCTATCAATATTTCCTATATTTTTCGCTCAAAACACACAAAATATCGCAAAAACAGAAAATCTTAGGCCGAGCTGCCGCGCACACGACCATTCACTCTAACGCCCTCTAACCAAGTCCGATTTTCAAGTATATTATATCGTAGCCCGTTATATAAACATTTTAAACTGGCAAAAATCTTTTTTGCTTTCAAATGCAGGCATAGCAGCTCGAGACTTTAAGGTTGATCGAATATAACCATCCCGATTTTGTATACCTATTACTTTTGTTGAAGCCTCTGTTACTAGTTTAACAGTTCGCTCGACAGCTTGTGTATGGATATTATTATCAGCATACATTTGTTTAATCTTATTTTTATCGAAATGATGTACAACTGGCGGTGAAGTTATTTCACATGCAAGCCAATCAATCATGTCGATGTAGTTGTTTGCTCCAAAATTTATACTTGGAACCTTAAATTGACGTATATTGATTCCGCCTTTTTCAGTATTTTTATTTGCGTCAAGAATTTTTCGTAGAGCTAATTTTCTAACTTCCTTGTTTTCATCAGTCAACATGCTAAGTAGAACATTCTCGGGATGTGCAAAGTATGCATTGCGTGCAATAACTTTGTCAATGACTTGCAGATACTTTTCGGGAAGATAGCGAGAGGATTTAATAAATTCAAAAAGATGCTTAGTGCCATCCTTGACAGAGCTATTCAGCTTTATTCTAAACCAAGACGGAGCATACACTGAAAGAATGAATACAACTATTTCTTGTAGATTTGAACTAGAGGTTTCAGTAGAAATGAAAAGCCTTAAAATTCGATTGGCTTTAGTGAGCCAACGAGCATGATTTAATTTTCCAGGATTCAAATTAACAAGATCCTCAGAACATTCTCCAGCACTAATAGCGTTACAAATTTTTAGTAGATACTTTTGATCGTTACTTAATACCTTAATGTCAAGGTCGGGTAAACAGCAATTAATAGCTTTAAACTTAGCTACGGGTAAATTCTCACACTTGTATAACATTTTACCTATAGGACCAGAGTAAGATTTTGGACCTGATGTGCAGCCATCAATAGCTTCAAACAAATGCCTGAGTGGAAGCTCATTAAAATGTAAAAGACAAATAAACCACTGAAGAGGTCTGTCAATCTTTAACTCCAACAAGCGAATCACTCCTCCCTTGCTACCTGTATTTACAACTGTACCATCGCATACAACAGCCTGCATATTATACATTGTTCCGAGAAAATTCTTTGAAATAAATGAATGTATACTTTCGGATATATTCTTCGCAGAACCCGAAGCAGGTGTTACATGACCGATGTATTTGGAACCTGGCTCTTCAACAAGAGAATAATGATCTTCTACAATGGTACCTTTGTAGTATTGAGATCCTTTCTTTTCTCTATGCAATGTCAAATCATGTCGTCCATCAAAATAAAGCCCAAATTCTCTATTATCTATGTTTTCAAGGCTATCACGTTTTATGTTTTCAGCGACTTTTAATTTTTCCCTTCTCAACTTGTGTCTGTCAATTATCAGCGATTGATCGGAGTTTGAAATTACACCAACATCTTGCAACGCAGCAGTCGCAATCGCTGAGGCAGCTCTGTCTGATACACCATATCGTTGACTAATTAAAGCTGTATTTTCTAAATTGACTCTCGTTTGCGTTAATGAAGATGGTGGTGCCTGACTCGTGCTTGGCTTATAAAATTCTTGAGAATCGGGAGTATTATTAGTACTCATTTCTTCTGACGAAAGTGGTTCGACATTAGGCGTACTCGTTGCAACATCGAGCTTTTTGTATGGTGCTGAGCTTTTCATTTTTCTCTCCATTCTCATTTGCAACTTTTTAGTTTCTAAATGATCCACAGAACCTATTGCTAAACGTCTGCTACTCCTTTGATCTTCAAGAAAAGCCCTTTCTGATAAAGGTACTTTCTTGTCTTTAGTACAATTGCAATTGCTAATACGTTTACACTTGCATGCCGCAATGTCAAAAAGCTTTAATGAATTTTTTTTAAATTCTTCTATTTTGTCATCAGCACGTTTACGGGTGATATTTTTTATTTTGATATACTTCTCATGATACGCTAATATCATGGCTTTTACTCTTTGGTGGGAGAGATTGGGAATCAAAACTTTAGCATAAATCTGCTCAACTTTCAGACTAACTATTTCTGCAATATCAGTAAATGAAGGCTCTCTTTTACCACCTGATTTTAAACCAAGAAATCTCCTTTCCTCAAGACAGCACTTAAACACGCCCTCGTACGTAGGCAGAACATGCTGACTAAGATCCTTCGGCCGTCCGAAAATCGGACATTCGAAATTTCTAGCAGAGAATTGAGAAGATTTCAACATTCTCAGTAAATACACTGTCGTGATAATGGTGCGTGATAATTATATAATATCATCCGTCAAGTAAAGGATGTGCCCGTACCAGCCTCTCTTTATGCCCCTTTATTAACAGCTTTACTTGCGGGCAGGAAAAACGCGTAGCCACCTAGCGACCGTTAACGGAAACTATACTTATGAAACATATGGCGCTATTTTTTAATTTCTCAAATTACTAGTTTGCTTGAAATATTATTATAAATAATCTTGTATATAACTAGTATGAACACAATTAACATGTTTTAATAAATTTAAACAAATTATTATTAGTTATTAGAATGATAAATCCTCCAACGTGTATAGATCTATTACTTTACTTTATGCAACTATGAAATGAAATTATCCATATAAATTTTTATTAACCTAAAAACGCACACATGTGCGATATGCCACAAAGTGTATATAGGCAATATATGTATATGATATAATCAATAAGGTAATATGCTATGTAATAAACTGTTGTACCGAATAAAGTATCTTATTCACGTTTCAGAAATAATCAGAAGTATAAAAAATACCGTTTTTCTGCGTTTCCGCGTTTTTTTTTCGTTAAAATCGAAAACATAAAGACTCTTGGCAGAACAGAAAACTTTGACTATATGCTTCAATCAAAAAAATTTCCTTACTTTTGTGTACATTTGCAACTTTTCCACACTAAGGCATTTCGATTTTTAAAGTTTTTGCATTTTCACTCCACCCTAATGCGCATAGTATTACAATAAGTCAATCTGAAACTTTAAGGATATTTTATTCAACTTATTCGCATTACTACCATGAACTATGATTTTTCAAAAAGAATTTATTAAGGGGCAAACCACCTTTAAATTGTCAAAAAATCGTTTTTTTTTATTTACCTTATTTATAGGAAATTTCCCGTAGAAGAAGCTCCCGAAAACCGTTATAAGATATCATAATTCCTTTTAAAGTTACAATATAAATACTGAGACAGATTTTTTGCCGATTTTGCGTAAATTCGGTATTTTATCAATTATTATTTATTTTATTATTATTTATAACTAAATGTTTGATTGATTATTTTATTTAGTTATAAAGCAATAAAATATAATATAATTGGAACCAATTTGAAGGCTAGAATCCTTCAGCGCCACTACAGGTGAATAGTTGAACTTACATACGTTTGAGATAAAGGTCGATAAATCAGATCGAATTTTTGACTAACCTTACCCGTACATTTTTGCTACTTTTGACAGTTGGCTTTTATGTTTACAAACCACCTGTTAGTAAACACAGCTAATATTTTTATTGTACTGAACTTATACAGTGTTTTAATTGCATTTGACAATTTGTGAATGTGTGTAAATCAGTGTAGTGAAAATGTCTTCTAAAAGAGATAAAAAAGGAAGATTCACAAAAGAAGCCAAGACTATCCACCAGCTCAGCGAGAAAACTCCAAAACACAGCTAGTGCTAGAGACACCAGTGATACAACAAACAGAATCATTAACACTTCAATTTTATTTTCTAAACTTAGAAGTGTTCTGTGTTGTAATCGGTGCCATGGCAGTGATCAATTAAGTGAATCTGGTGTGCAGGGTCTTGGTTTCAAAATAGATATTGTGTGCTCAAAGTGTGGTGAAATAGCAGCTATCAACTCCAGCAACAAAGTAGGAGCCAAAGGAAATGCATATGAAGTGAACAGAAGATCTGTGCTGTCTGCTCGTGCACTTGGACATGGACACGCTGGCCTTTCAACTTTTTGTGGAATTATGGACCGATGCAAGCCAGTTGCCCAATCGGCTTTTGATGAAATAAATAAGCAGTTGAGTGAAGTGTGTGAAAGTGTCGCTCAAGAGTTTAGTATGATAAGTACAGTTTACTCAATTTATTCATTTTTGTGTTTTTTTTTTCATTTCAGGTTATTCAAGGAGGAGGAAGACTCATGGGACTCCACACACCAGAAAATATTGATGTACACTGCTGCAGATGTTTGTCTGCTACGTTGAAAAGAAGAAAAAAGTAGTTGCAATTGATAAGATGAGTATAAATTATATCTATTAGAACTTGTAACTTAATTGTTAAATAACTCTAAATGTTGTTTTTATCAATTTCAGCTTACTGTCCGTAAGATTCCAAGTGAACGCATGGACAGATTGGGCTCAAAATTTATGGAGATACTCATTATAGTAGTACTTTTAATATGAGCGTAGGGATTTTGATTTGAACGAGTAGAAAATTTTTTACATCTATAAAAGTGATAAAATTATTAAAAAATAAGTGTTATATTGACAATATTCATATAAAAAAATACTTCTACTCGTTCAAATCAAAATCCATACGCTCATATTAAAAGTACTACTATAATGAGTATCTCCATAAATTTTTAGCCCAATCCATCCATGCGTAGACTTGGAATCTTACGGACAGCACGGCGCGCTCCGATCAAGTTTAAATAAAAAGATCTTGCACCTCGCGAGTTTTTTTATAAATCATTCCTGGGATATCTTCCGATGATTTTGAGCCTAAAATGAAAATAATCCCTAGAGGGATTTTCAAATAAACTCGATATTTGATCATTTTCGTAGGTTATCGTGACTATTTTCTATATTGCATCTTGTATTTAGATTTCTTAGGCTTTAAAAATATATTTCAATATTAGAAATATGTTTATAAATTCTTAATACTCATTAAACTTTTAAAATTCATATAAATTTTTTTAAATATTGCTCAAAAATTAAATTTTTTAACTTCTTATTTCAAATATTTTTCTGTGCGCTCGAAGTTTCTTTTTTTTTCTTTCATCGAGGATAAATTTGGTATTCCGTTGCTATGGCTGCGATAAATAAACTTATGCTGATTTTACGGTTAGTAAAAATGCCGAAGGCAAGAACACACGATGAAAATCGTCATCAAATTTGTTTACTTTGCTTTGGAAAAACTAAAGTAATAATTCCTGTAAAAGGAGAATTAAAAGTGCTTGTTGAAAAACAGTTTGAGTACGATACTAGTGATGACCGATTACCTCTCGTTCTATGCAGTAGTTGCAAAAGAGATTTATACAGAATTAGAAACGATGAAGATATAAGTGTGAATCTACCAAAATTTTCTGATCTTCAACCTTTGAAGAAATCTACTAGATCAAGCGACGATGTTTTATGTGCTTGTCATATTTGTGAGTTTGCGAGAAAACCCCCTCCTGAAAAATTTTCAAACTTTCCAAAGAATAATGTTATGCCTCAGCGACATGGAATACTTGTTGATGTGACAAATATAAAAGTTCCAAGTAAGCTATTAAAACATATCTTTTTCTAGTTATAATAATTACAATATAATAATACAATTTTAATCTAGATGAAAGAAAATCACCTTCCGTTGAAAGCCGGTGTAGTTACTGCTTTTCTTTGTTGGGTAAAGGAAAATCTCATAAATGTAACTTTACCGTACGCTTGGAGAATTTGACTGAAAACATTATGCAAACAAGCCCAAGAGCTACAGATCAAGTAATTTCATCTTTGCTTAAACGCAAAATGATTACAGAAAATACACAAAATACTACAACTCTATCACTTTCTCAAACACGCGGTAAGCCTCTTAAAGTTGCTATTGGTTCACAAAATAACAAAGCTTTAAGCAAACCTGAGCTTTTTTCTGCAGACGATTTTTTAAAAATCCAGACGAGTTTACATTTGAGCCAAACGAAGACACTTGCGATTGCTACAGCTTTACGGGTAGCTACGAAAAATGCTAAGGTCGTGGAACCGCATTTGAAAAAAAAACTATCAATTAAAAGTCACTGTGTTGATGATTATTTTGGTACTAAAAACTTTGTTCACGTCAAGGCTGATAAAGTTTCATCTGCAGCCGAAACAGTCGCTTACTGCACAAATCTTGATGGTTTAATAGACCACATTAAAGAAAAACGCTCATTGTCTGAATTTCACTTGAAGTTTGGTATTGACGGGGGAGGGGGTTTTCTGAAGATATGTTTATCCATTCAATCTACTTCAGAAAATGAAAAGCTAAATAGACACCGGCAAAAGTTCGAAGATGGTATTTCTGCTAAACGGTTTAAAGATTCAGGTGTTAACAAATTATTGATACTAGCATTAGCAAACAGTTCTCAAGAAAATTATGAAAATGTATCGCAGCTGTGGTCTGCAATAAAAATAAACAACTTTCAGGGAACTATTGCGACAGATTTAAAACTTGCTAATATTATGGTTGGCATCATGTCGCATAGCAGCTTTTACCCCTGCACTTGGTGTTTCGCATCGAAAAATGATTTAAGTAGCTGCGGAATACCGAGGACAATAAATAATACGTTTCAAAATTATATAAACTGGCATCAAGCCGGATCTGTCAAAAAAGATGCGAAGAATCATAAAAATTGTATTCAACCGCCTCTTTTATCAACTGATGTAGACAAAACATTTCTTCAGATAATACCTCCACCTGAACTTCAATTGATGCAAGGTGAAGTAAATACATTGTATAGACACTTATTGGCTGAATTCGAGAAAGACGCTCTTCTATGGGCACAATCATGCCATGTCACTCGTGATATACGTCAGGGTAATACAAGTTTTAATGGCAATTCGTGCAAGATATTATTAGACAAACTTGATTTCCTGCGTTCACGAAATCACAATTTGGGATGTTTGAAATATGTAAATGTTTGTGAGCACTTCAAAAATGTTGTACATGCCTGCTTTGGAAAAAATCTTGACCCATCTTTCAAAGATAAGATTAATGCCTTCAAGCTAAGTTATTTACATTTAAATGTACCAATAACGCCCAAAATTCATGCAGTATTTTTTCATGTGCCTGACTTTTGCGAAGAAGTTGAGACGGGACTTGGATTTTATAGTGAACAGGCTATGGAATCTGTCCATGCTGATTTCAAATCTGTGTGGGAGAAATATAAAGTTTTTAAGAACCATCCAGAATATGCAGAGAGGTTGCAACGTGCTTTATGTGAATATAATAGTTTACATTCATTTTAATTATTGTACATAATAAAGATATTTTTTTAATGTAATAAAATGATCGCAAAGTTTAAAAACTCGAATACGGTTTTGAAAATTTTTAATACATATTGAGCGTTTATAAACTTATTTCTGATGTTGAAATATATTTTTAAAACCTAAGAAATCTAAATACAAGATGCAATATAAAAAATAGTCACGATAACCTACGAAAATGATCAAATATCGAGTTTATTTGAAAATCCCTCTAGGGATTATTTTCATTTTAGGCTTAAAATCATCGGAAGATATCCCAGGAATGATTTATAAAAAAACTCGCGAGGTGCAAGATCTTTTTATTTAAACTTGATCGGAGCGCGCCGTGACAGTGCTTAAAGTCTTCGAAAACAGTCTGGTTTGCCATAGAGGCATAGAAGGTCCAACGAAGGTAAAAAATATACAAATTGGTAGGTTTTTACGTATAAAAAACCCTTATTAAAATAAATATCAAAATAAAAATTCTTAATTAATTTTTTTGTTTCAGATTTTAAAGGTGGTGTGCCCCCTTAAATGAGCGTTACACATGAAAAGAATTAAAAATGTGTTTTTTAGGTTATTTTTACAATAAAAATTCAATATGTGCGCGCCGTCTAAAGCGCTCGAATCATATTTAAAATCGAGTATTATTCGAGTAAACAGGCGGCTAAACGAGGAGAGAGTACCTCGTCTCTTTTCCTGCACCGCACCCACATTCTCCGCGTTTCGAGAAAGTTCGGAAAACAATAGCTTCGCGCTCAATGTCTCCCGCCCTCTTTTTCACGCGAGTTTGCGACTCTCCGCCTGTCTCGCGACTTTCTTCGCTAACGAGCCTTCGACGGAGCCGATCACGCATATATTCTTCCGCTCACGTAATACCTATTCGCGAGTGCACATGGCGACCGTGAAATTTGCTGCTAATTTTAGAGTAGATAGTTTAGTGATTTTGTAAATATTTTGTTGAATTTAAAAGTTAAATAAGTAGTACTTAAATATTAATTAAATTAACTTGAAGTGTAAATTTATTTTCCCTTGAATTCTAACTCTCCGACCCAGGTCCGCTCTCATGTGCGACGCTTGACCCTGGCTCGTGAATTTATTAATTAACTTAGTTAATAAATTACAAAGTGTCATTCGATCACAAATCTGAGCGATCGAAGTAGCTCTGAAAAGTGTGCACATATTTTTGGTCCTTTGATCAGATATAATCCAAGATAGTGGAAAAATCACTTACGGACTTGGTACCACTAAAGTACTCGCTGAGTCGGACAGTATTTTTGCGAAAGACTGTCGTTTACTCGCGAAAACAGACAAAATCTCAGTGCAGTGGTAAGTGAGTGCGCGAGAAGTGTAGTGCTGCAACTTAAAAGTGCATCTAAAAGTTGCATAATTTAAAAATTTGGCCTAAAATCAACGCCAATCAAGCCTGGAGAGGAATTTGCGTAGTAGAGCAAGTGAGAGGGAAGAGAGAGAGAGGAAAGAGAGAGAGAGAGAGAGAAGACGCGGAGAGAGGGAGAGAGAGGGAGAGAGAGGACATCTGACCTGTTCCCCTTCCATTCCCGTCAACGAGTTCTCCGGTGAGGCTGGCTTTCAGCTCGGCGCTGCGGCAACGCGCGCACCCGGCCTATCGGCTTCTCCTTCTTTCCACATCCATTGGCACTGATTGCCGGCAGACTGAGGAGTAGGACTCGGCGCAGCTTAGCTGGCGTAAGTGCGCTCTCGGCTTATGCAGCTGTACAGCAAGCTTCCAGCTACCTACGACACCCTGCCATGCTGTCACCCTTTAATATGCTGGTTGACCAACATTAAGGTAAAAGGTTTAGACTTTGTAAATAGAAGGGGTGAAAAAACTTTGTATTCTCGCACCGCGGAAACGACTATCATGCTGGAGCTTGAACCACGACGCATAAATCTTCGTTTTAGTCCTTACTGCCTACTCTCTCAGCGCATATTTTTTTGTTTAGTAGCTACTTGGGTGGTGTTTGTATATTCTTACGGTTGATTTTGTTTATTATTGCTGTTGCTTTTTTCCTTACTTGGTTAAAAAAAAACAGGTCATTCTGAAGTGCTGTCACTGCTGCCGTGTGGACGCTGTCCTTTTTTATTTTTTACTTTAGCTTTCACCTGCAATTTTATTCATTTAGTTGGTGCTCACTCCGACTCTGTGCTTGTTGGGATTTCGTTTATTCGCTTTTATTAGTTTCCTCAAAATAAAATTGTACCCCTTTGGGAGTTTTTTTTATCCAACTCTTCGGTGTTTGATTTCTGTGTTGCTCTTTTATTAAAGTAAGGCTATCTTCACAATGGGGAAATTAGATCAGGAGGTCGCAGAGCAGTTAAGGACAGGTGAACTGTTAGCAAATTTTGTGTCGAACACAACCAAGTCAAAGGCTGAGGAGGCATTCACTATGATAGATTGCAACTCTCGAATCGAGTTACTTGAAATATATTGGGATAAATTTCATCGTAGGGATGCTATACTTTCTCTCCAAGCGGTAGCGCTAACAGATCACCCTTATCTGTTGCAAAATCGGTATCAAGAGGGGTTGACTGCCTATCTCGATACCAAAACATGGTTGTTGACTCGACAAGAGGCCGTGCAAGCGGCATTTCCGCCGCCACGTGCAATGTACTTAGAATTTTTCGAAAATAATTTGCCAAGATACCTGGAGAATGTTCCACTTGGAGTCCGACTACGTTTATGGTATGAACAAGATGGTGCTCCGGTTCATTATACTCGTGACGTACGAACATTTTTTAATCAACGATTCCCAAATCGACGGATAGGACGGGCTGGACCATTCTTGTGGCCTCCTAGATCACCGGATATGAACCCATTTGATTTCTTTTTATTGGGATACGTAAAAGATGCTGTGTATAACCAAGCTCCAACGACAAGATTGATATGATGGATAAAATTAGAAGAGCCTCTGAAGCAATACTCCCGAAATACTTGGGAATGTTCAACGTTACTTTCGTCGTCGATTGCTGTTGTGCTTGGAAAATAATGGTGCTCACTTTGAGCATTTACTTCGCACGGGAAGAGCTAATAACAATGATTAGAATATTATTGATTCTCTTTGGATTAGCCAGACTGAATAATTATCTTGTATTGAGTAATTGTCTTGCATTCATTCGCTGGATCATTGCGCGATCTTGGCTGGACTGCTGGACAATCTTGCCTTACCTGGCTGGATCACTGCACGATCTTGCCTTAATTGGCTAGCTCTTTTCAGAGTAACACGAATACAAATCGGCGCTTTTCAGGGCCAAAGAAATGGAGCCCGAAGGCCCCCTACGTTCTCGTCGTCGGCTCCGGGCGTGTTTAAACGTGACATGAAAATATGCGCGAATAAGTATCGCAGAGAGGGGATCTCCTTATTAATAAATCTTTGACTCTGTACAGACTTGTGCCTTAAGTGTCCGGGTTATGCAATGCGTCATTGAATGCATTGGTTTAGCCATTAGGGCCGTTCTGACCCATAACAAAAATACGTATCATTGGTCAAGGTCACCGATGTATGGCATTCTTTGACCCAAACAGCAGTATCACGATTTACCAGCTTTCCTTCACCAAACAGGGATTTCACTTTTAAATGACCCCTAATACGAATACTTATTTGAACATGGAATTTTGTGCCCTTTCGAAATACGAGGTCAAAAATAGGAGTTTCCATTTGAAAAACACAAGTTGACCTTCAAAAAACCTTGAAAATGGAGATCAAGGACATTGTTAAGGTCACCAACTTATGGCTCCCCATGACCCAAACCACTTTTGATTGGGACATTTCTGGAGAAAACCAGGATTTACCAGCTTTTCTGTATCAGCAGAAATTTGACCTTGAAATGATCTTCAGGCGTCACTTTGACTCCTAATATGGATACTTATCTGAACGTGCAATTTCGTACTTTTTCGGAATCCGAGGTCAAAAAGAAGGGTTCCCATTTAAAAAGCAAAAGTTGACCTTCAAATAATCTTGAAAATGAAGGTCAAGGTCAAAGTGAAGGTCATAGTTGGGTCAGCCCCTCGATGCCGAACAACTTTTATTTGAAGCATTTTTTTTATTGGATTGCAATTTTTTTAGTCATTCAGCTGTGTAAGTTAAAATGGGACACCCAGGTAAAGACGTGCATGCGCACTAGACTGTTGTGATGAAATGTTGTGGGGGGGGGGGGGAATATTGATATGTCTATGAATATACTAGTAAATTAAAAAATGCTATAATTTCACTGAATGAAGATGCGTTTCCTTCTGTTTACCTATTTAAACCACCACAGAAGTGGCGACATTTATCTGAGAACTAAAAGAATAATCGGTTCATTTTAGAGCCAAAAAATAAAAATTGAACAACGGTTCCTTTCCGGACCATCAATCTATATCAAAAAGTAAAACAATCTATATCAATATGCTTTTTTTTGTACCTGTAACCATTTTCAGGGTAAATTGTCCTTCTATGGATACTACATTCTATATTTTACATATTTTTAAATTGTAAAATATATGTAAATATGGTCGACTGATATATGAATATACATGATTATATATGATATTTTATATACATATATATGTATCTGAATTTTAGTTGAAGAAATCTATGTAAATATACTTGCATATTTTTAATGTAAAATACATTTGTATATTTTAAAGTGAAAACTCCACGTAAATAAATAAATAAATATATTGTACGTTTTAAACATTATTCTTATGCAAAAGAAGAACTTGAAGCGCGTATGAACATCACTGTTTCATAAGCAATATTGTTATACTCTTGTCTCTAAATTAAAATATTTAATTAACAGCTTTTTCAAGTTATTATCGGCTGTGTGTTGTTGATCGAAAATATTCAAGCGTGTAGTCTCTTGTACGAGCCGAATATCGACGCATTCATTACATTGTAAGTGTGACTGCTTAAGTGTCTCGGTATAACCTACCTAACAATAAAGAAAGGTCGTAACTAAAAGAATTCTCGCTTTCTTTGCTCAATAATAGCTTGCATTACACAAAAGTAGTGCAACAATGCAGCGGTTCGAGGTATGTGAGAATTAAAGAGCGCAGGCACCCTAGATTGTGATTTCCAAAAATGTGCAAGTCTCTCTCTCTCTCTCTCTCTCTCTCTCTCTCTCTCGCTCTCTCTCTCTAGTAGGTAGAAAGCAAGCTGTTATTGAACGCTCTAACACCAAGTCACCTTGGTTGTTAACAAACCTTGGAGTGCCTCAGGGGTCCGTGGTAGGACCCTTGCTTTTCTGTCTTTACATCAACGACATAAAAGAATTGTTTCTTGAACTTAATCAAGAATTCAAAAAGGACGACCCGCGACGTGTTAAACATATACTATTTGCAGACGACCTTCAGATCTATATCCAGATACATCCTGATAGCGTGGACGAGGGAGTGGAGATCCTGGGTCGTGCTGCGCAAGCGGTTGCCGGGTGGGCAGATGGCGCATCACTCAGACTGAATAAGACTAAAACTAAAGCTATTATTTTCGGTTCCTGTAAATATATAAACAGTCTTGAGTCATAAGGTATGCCGAAGATCAGTCTGGGTGATAGCGTCTTTGACCCATTCTCGCCGACCGTTACAAGCCTGGGTGTTATACTTGATTCTAAACTAACGTGGACAACACACGTTGACATGGTTGCTAAAAAGGTCAACAGAGTGTTGTATAACTTGAGATTTTTTAGAAAGTATACCACCCAGGACCTGCGCAAGCACTTAGCAATGGCCCTTGTTTTCCCGCATCTTGACTACTGCTCTCTGGTGTATCTGGATGCATCACTTGAACTTCGTAGCCGGCTGTAAAGACTGCAAAACTCATGTGTGCGATACGTTTTAGGTGCTAGGAGAGACGAGCACATCACCCCCTACAGGGAACAATTAGAATGGACTTGGATGGACTCTCGAAAAGCCGTTTTCATGGTTATAGCAATGTATAAAATCCTACGGGTTAAAGAGCCAGTCTATCACGAGTCGCTTTTTATGAAGAACAAATCGAAGCGTCCTGTAAGAGGTGATGCTAAAGAACTCGCAGTAACACACATGCGCACTGAAACAGGACGAAGACCTTTCCAAGTACAAGGTGCGCATTTGTGGAATTCACTCCCTCTTGCCAATCGTACGCTACCATCATTAATGGCCTTTAAGGTGGCGGTCAAGAAATACCTCGCATGCTTAGATTAATTGTTTTGTTGATGTTCATTTTTTCCCCCTTCTTTTCATTTGTTTAATTCTTTTGTGTTAATTTATTTTGTATCGTTAAAATTCTAATTTATTGATGTATTTGTGTATTTTATTTATATTTTCTTTTAATTATTAATTTGACAAAACAATTTAAAAAAAAAAATCATGTATTTATTAGTATGAATGGAAACGATTGTTAATGTATTTATGTAATTTTATTCAAGCGACTGATAGGTATAATAAGTACGATTTAGAAAACACAAATTTTATAACTGACAACAAAGTGCAATACTTTATGTACCTGACTTCACATATGTGCAATTTATTTTAGTTAAGTAACGACGTGATATGTAATTTTAAGAAACTGACAACGTGTGACATTAAAATGTAAAATTGTATGTAAAAATGTTTGCAAACATTTACAAATAAATATTATATCTATCTATATCTATCTCTCTTTCTTTTAGTCAATTAGAGTGCCTCAGTGTAAACCTCATGGCTGTGATAGATAAAATTGCGCCGTTAAAAGAATTTACACCGAAAAAGAAAATGAATCTACCATGGGTTGATGCTGAACTGACACATTTATACAAAAAAAAACGTGACTCTGTACGAAGACGCTATGCGCGGACCAAAGACTACAGGCTGTGGCGGGAGTATCAGAGTCTTGTAGCAGAAGCTGAATTACGAACTAAGGAAACAAGAGAAAGTTTTTTGCAAAATAGAATTTTTTAAGCTATTGATAATAAGAAAGACATCTGGAAAGAGCTGAAGGCTCTGGGCATTCTGCCAAAGACAAGAGAGGAGCTTCATGATTTCTCGCTGGAAGAGCTCAATGCCCAATTTGCAGGGGTGTCGAACTCACAAAGTGAAAGTGATGAAGAACTTGACAAAGTCTTGACCACTGCCAGTGATGACGGCTTTGTTTTCCGAGAAGTCAGCTTCTCGGACGTGGTCCTGGCTCTTGCCCATTTCTCGTCGCAGGCTAGAGGAGAAGACGGCATCCCCCAAAGTATAGTGGCTAAGGCTCTTCCGTTTGTGGGAGATCATATTGTTAAAATCTTTAACTCCTCTCTATCCAGTGGCATTTTCCAGGAACTTGGAAGGGAGCACAATTGCTGCCTTTGAAGAAGAAGCCTGTCCCATTCATGGTGTCAGATTTTCGACTAATTGCTCTACTGAGTTTCCTTTCCAAGGTCCTCGAAAAAATAGTACACGACCAAATAACTGACTTTTTACGGGAAAACAACACTTTGGACCCGATGCAGACTGGGTTTCGACAGCATCACAGTACACAGACAGCACTACTAAAACTGACGGAAGGCATAAGATCAGGCATTAACAACAACAAAAAACTATTGACTATTTAGTTGATGTTTGATTTTAGTAAAGCATTTGACACCATCTCACACACTAAACTGCTGCGTAAGCTGATGCGCATGGGTTTCTCCAGGAGTGTTCTCCTGTGGCTTGAGTCATATATAATGGGGAGACGACAGAAAGTCGTCACTAATACAAAAGGGAATTCAGGTTGGCTAACCACCAATCTTGGCGTTCCACAGGGCTCAGTCCTGGGACCCTTGCTTTTCAGCCTTTACATAAACGACTTAAAAGACGCACTAGACTTAGATGGTGTAGAACACATACTATACGTTGACGACCTGCAAACCTACACTTAAGTGACCCTGGAAAGTTTTTGTGATGGTATCGGTCGCATGTCGGCTGTAGCACGAGCAGTGTCGAATTGGGCATCGTCAGTTGGCCTGCGCCTCAATGTCGGCAAGACAAAGACGATTATCTTTGGATCTGATCACAACATCAAACAGGTTCAGAGCCTTGACTTGCAAAGCATTGAGATACAAACCGGCGTACACGTTCCCTTTGTCGATACAGTTACCAACCTCGGCGTGGTGATGGACGGAAGGTTAACATGGAAGCCGCAATTGAATGCGGTAAGTAAGAAAGTTAATAGAGCTTTGTACAGTCTGAAATTATTCCGTTCTTGCACCACGGAGATACTACGGAAGCAGCTGGCATGTGCACTGGTACTACCTCACTTAGACTATTGCTCAGTGGTTCTTCTTGACGTGTCAGGGGAGCTTCAGACACGACTACAACGTTTACAGAATTCATGTGTGAGATACATATGTGGTGTTAGGCGTGATGAGCATATCACCTCCTACAGGGAAAGACTGGACTGGCTGGATCTGAAAGTGAGGAGGTAGTATTTTATGGGGCTGTTGCTTTACAAAGCGGTTGTCATGCGGCAGCCACCATATCTTACTGCCCTCTTTGAAAAAAACCAGGCCAGGACTTCAGGTAGGAGAGGTACGAAGGAGCTCTCGGTTCCGGTGTCGCGCACCGATAAGGGCCTATTCTCGTTTAGAGTTCAAGGTGCGCACCTCTGGAATTCCCTCCCAAGCAATGTGAGGTGCTTGCCATCTTTTTGTAAATTTAAAATGGTGTTAGGCAGGCACCTTAAACAATTACATGGTGACGAGAATACACAGAAGTGAACTTTTCGAATATTGATTAATAAATTATTTTGTTCATTTCTGTGTAGTCCTAATCTAACTCTAGTATTTATTTAGGTTATTTATTTATTTAAATTATTTATTTATTTAATTTATTTTAATTTATTTATTTATTTATTTATTTATTCATTCATTCATTCATTCATTCATTCATTCATTCATTCATTCACTCATTCATTCATTCATTCATTCATTCATTCATTCATTCATTCATTCATTCATTCATTCATTCATTCATTCATTCATTCATTCATTCATTTATTTATTTATTTATTTATTTATTTATTTATTTATTTAATTTATTTTACGTGTTAAGTGTTAAGTATGAATGTATTTATTAGCGTGAATTGTAAGAGTATCATATGAATGAGTGTGTTTTTATTTTTTTGACGTGATAGATTTACGTACAATTTTTCGTAAAGTGTGTGTATGTATTCCTTTTATTTTTATCGTATTTTGTTATCTTTATTATATTTATTTTATTATGTATTGACGAAGCGTATTCTGTGATGTGCCATTTGACTATGACTAGTTCATTATATTTAGATTTTATAAACTGACGAACTGTTACAGCGAATAATGTTATTTTTTATATAAGAAACGCAATAATTGAATGTTAAATGTGAGATAGCAAATATATAAACTGACTGATATTTTAATTATTTTAACTATAAATGTACATGCAATTGTAAGAATTTCGTCATTGATGAATAAATAGTATATCTATCTATCTATCTCTCCCTCGCCACATCTTTGACAAAAGGTTGCTTCGGTTTAACAGGTGCATAGATGCACAGCCACGGGCTATCCACCGCCTGTAGCCAGCGGCTGCTTGAGGTAATGCAGCGACGAGCATCGTCGCGGGTGGTCCCTAGCCTCGAAGAGTAGAAAGTCGTGCAGCGGAGGGGGGGGGGGGTCGCTTGGCTTAGAAATGCAATGGGTATAGCGCACCAGCGCACCAGCGGTTACTTGAGGCAACGAGGCGGCCAACGTCGCCTGAGTCAGTCTAAAATCTCGACGTGTAAAAAGCCTAGCGACGAGCTGCAGGGGGCCTGGCTTAGAAATTCACTGGGGAATGTGTGCCATCACACCTGCGATTTCTCGAGGCAACAAGATTGAGCTCGTCGCCGCGAGCGGTCCACAACCTACGCGAGCAAGCCAAGCAGCAAACTTTGGGAGATTCATCGCCACCTGAAATGCTATGGGGATTCATAGCCATGGCATTGAACCCCCCCAACTCACCTACTCTCCAGATATAGTAAAAAGCTAGCATTTTGTAAAGTTTCAGATAAAATGCTGCCGATTTACTTCAGTTATCGTAGGAGAATGAAAATCGATCATTTCTATAAAATTATTTTTTTCTCGGCAAAAGAAAAAGGTCAAGACTCCAAAATTTTACAGAATATTCTACTCCATATGACTAATATTCTCCATTTTAAAAAAAATGTTTCTTCTTATATTTCCCAGATATCAACATTTAAACAAAAAACGACGTTTCCATGTATAATAAAAAAGAAGGATATACCTTAGTTAAAATTTCGGGTCAGAAAAGATAGGTAATTTTATGCTATTTCAAATACATTTAAACAAAACTCAAAAATCGAAAAACCGCTAAAATGCAAAAACATATTGAATAACAAAAAAAAATATTCTTCAGCCGTCTTCCTTAAAAAAATAAATAAAAAAATGAGCCTTGAAACATTACTTTTGACCGTGAATATTCAGAGTAATACTCATCCATATCCATTCACATACTCACACACATACACACACACATACACGCGCACGCACGCACGCACGCACGCATGCACACACACGTACACACACACACACACACATGCATCCGTACTGACATTTTCTAAAAATAGGGTATTTTTATTCCTAATGTGGAAGCAATATATTAGTATTACTATTATTATTAATATTATTTTAATTATTATTTTTGTTTCATAAATTTGATTAAATTATATTATTCACGGTCTTCAAGAACCAAATTTATTTATTTATATTTATTTAATAGAAATACACGGGCAGAGATGTTGCCCCTTACAAAATATTTTATAAAACTAAGTTGTAACCCTGTAGGTATCAAGTATGGTAGAATAAAGAAGTTGTTGTTAACCATGTGGTTTATTAATTTATTTAATATAGTACTTGATATAATCTTTTTTTTAATGCGTTTCTGTTTTTTCGCGAATTTTCGATTTTTGAGTATTAGTTTTTCGAGTGTTTTGATACCTTAGAAATAATATCATCGATCGAATGATAATGCACATGAAAGAGCATAAAATTACCTATCTTTTCCAATCCGAAATTCTGAATAATCTATTTTCTTTGTTTTGTTATACATGAAGTCGTCACTTTTTTTCAAATGGTTATATCTGTGAAATATAAACAGGGAAATTTTTGACAAGAATTGAGATGATTAGGAATATCATAAGAATATAACGGACCTTTATATTTCGACATATTTGAGGTTATGTACTTTTTGAGAATTTTTTTTCTCCCTTATATTTCGAGAATAGTACGGTCATTCTCTACTAAACACAGATCATTTATTTTCGTTTTTTAATGAAGATTCGAAATTAAAAAAAAATTTTACGATTCATCGATTTGCTTTTTTTTATAACAATTTTTCGATTTTTGAATTTTTGAGTTTTAGTTTTTCGAGTTTTTGGGTATGTTAGAAATGTTATGGTATGCGTGTGGGTTGTGTGTGTGTGCGTGCGTGCATGCGTGTGTGTGTATCTGTGTGTGAGTGTGTGCGTGTGTGCGTGTGTGCGTGCGTGCATGTGTGCGTGCGTGCGTATGTGTGCGTGTGTGTGTGCGTTTGTGTGCGATTGTGTTTTTCGGTGTTTTTTGCTTTTATAGCGGTTTTTCCCTTATTGGGTTTTTGGGTTTTCGAGTTTTTCAATACATTCGAAATAATATCATCATCAAAAAGAACTTTTCTACATTTCAACAAACACAATATTTTACCCGGTCAAACAGAAATAGTTATAAACGGTACAACCATATAATCCAGTGAAGCAGCGCGCTTTTTGGGTATTTTCTTTAATTACAAAATTACCATACGCTGACGACACTGTACAAAAGTTTTGTACGCCCAATTATCGACTATAGTAGTTTTATTTATTTTCCTATGCAAAAGCAACAAACAAACATCCTTGAAAACATTCAGTACGCAACTCTTAGACTAGCGCTCGGCTACCGCAATACTACTCCGACCAATGTCATCTTCCTAAACAAAATTTTCTCGAGCACAGAACTGCTTATACATAAAAGAATACTAAAGTTCATGAAAACCTTAAACAAGAAAAATAATAAACATAAGTTCAACAATCGTATATTTATCCAATGTCTAAAAGCATAGATGGTCTAGTAAAAAATCTCTACACAAATAATAACTATTCTCTACTTTCACTTGACTACAAAATTCTAATAAATGATTTTGAAATCAATGTGGAATTTGGTAAAAAAATAAACAACCAAAATAATTCTAACTCAATTATTGGAAAATAGATTAAAGACGAAGACGCCTACGCTCTTTATACAGACGGCAGCCAATCGGAAAATTCTAATGCGCTAGGCAGCGCTTGCTATTGCAACGACTCTGACATAAGCATTACACAAAGCATTAATAAAGTAGCGTCGATATTGACCGTTGAATGTATCGCCATTCGCGATGCTGTAACACATCGCAATGTTATCATTTTCTCGGATTCCTTAAGTGCGCTTTTATCTACTCGAGTTCCTAGTAACACTATCGAATCTAATCCATACATATTCGAAATCAAAGACAAACTTATGGAATTTTTACAAACAAATTCAAATGGTAGCCGCATAAAACTTTATTGAATACCGACGCACTATGGAATTCAAGAAAATGAAGCAGCTGACCATTTAGCAAAAACAGCAGCAGACAACGAGCCAAACTACAAGATATAAATCCCTTTTACAGATTTTTGAAAAATAGCCAGATAAACTGCAATCGAAAACACCAAAAACCTTATCGTTGCGCAAATTCAACAAAAAAGGAAATAATTCTTTGCAAATTTCTACAATACCAAAAACAGACCTTGGTATTTTAAGAGAAATATACCACGTGAAATAATTACAACCATCAATAGATGCAAATCAGATCATTGCAGTCTGGCTTCCTCAGTTGTTAAGACAGATTTTTTGACGATGTAACAGGCACGACCAACACCGTAGTCACTTTATAGAAAATCTAATTAAGCATAAACTATTTTTACCACTAACCTGTAATGTACTTCTTGTGAATCCCACGAACACAATATGTAGCCTAATCTACCGTTTTCTTAAAGATTGTAATCTGAACATTTAAATGTGAACTATTGTAATAATACTCGTATAATTTCTTGTATTATGAAAAGTATTTATATGTATCAAAGTATAATAATTTTTTCAGTTGTAATACTGCGATTCCGTATTGGGTACCACACTCCTGGGAAAAGTAGTCCCCAACTCGAACTCCCGAACTGGGACTACTCCGGGTAAGCTATAACATCTGACATGCTTGTATTGCTGTGGAAATGAGCTCTCGAGCTCCACAATACCAAAATATAATAATAATAAGTTATTTATAAATAATTTTGCATATAAGTTATTTGACTAGGTTTCGACTTAGCTCACCAGCACAACCGTGTCGCTGAAGGGGTTAATGAGGCTAAAGAAGGGTAAGATGACTCGGTTTTACCATTTTCCATTGGTCAATTACAATAATATTTCTAATAAAAAACTTTTTAAGCTATACTGAGAAAACAACATAAGAACTTACGTAAAATATATATACATTCAATGTTCAATACAGATTTACGTTAAATTGAAAACAAAATTTATTTGGAAATTTTAATTCATTCCGATATGGTTTTTCAGTGAATTATTAAACAAAAACGCTGTTGTATGGTGTTTTTTATACAATAACAAATTATTATTAATACTTTGTCCAATCTCTTATTAATTACTCTCAAATAATTGTAACGTTTATTTCATAACTTCTAATCACTTAAGCTTTCCAAGTTAATTTCTTTCTATTAAAATTTTTTTGATTACACTATAAAAGTCCTGGCCAGTTACTAGAACATCGAAAGCTGGATAATGTGACAGGTCGTTTTTAGGTGGCCATGTACTGGTATCAATTAACGGTTTTATTTAGAATTTACTTGATTTCATTTGCGAGAAAATAGTAAGGTATACTAAATAGAAAATAGTAATAATATTTTATTGGTCTAAAGTTGATGCCTTTCTTTGCGTGACTAACAAGGAGAGTGCACGGAATCCGGGTCACGAATTTCATAAAACTTTGGGAATTGTCTTCTGGTACCTAAAAATGAATCTCAATGCTCGTAGTTTTATCAAATGGGTCTTTGTATAGCAAATACAGCCTATTTAATTAACGTTGATAGTATATCTAGATATACATATATATATATATATATATATATATATATATATATATATAATATTTTTAGCATTGCGTATATGAGCAACACTAATGTTATTAGCTCTAGTTGAGCTTCTAGTGGCCATTTGATAAAACTACGGGTATTGGGCTTCATTTTTAAGTACCAGAAAACGATCTCCAAAGTTTTATCAAAATCCGTTACTCGGACTCTGTGTACTCCCCTTGTAAGTGGCCTTTATTGGAACTTTTATAAGACTTTTATCACTCAAATGTTTACAATAAAATAGTAGTCTACCACAAAGCTGCGTACTAACCTTTTCAGAAAACTCGATTTTCGAAATTGAATATCGTGTTTATCTGGTCAATGACCCACAGAAATTTCTCAGGGACATAAATACTGATATCAATAATAGTATATTTTGTTATTTTAAAACTAGGAAAATTACTTGCTTACGAAGAAGTACTTACGCTTGTGCGAAGGGATGAAGAGCTGTGGCAGCAGCCGCTGCAGCGATAGAACTTGGGCTACGGGCGAGTGCCAGAGCGGCTGCACTTGCTGGGAAGGCTGCCCGTGCGGTGTTGACCCGTCCTCTCTGGATGGCGACCCCTCTCAGCGCAGCAGCTGCAACACATATGCCAAACGGCTTATCTTGTAAACTCTTCTTATCTTACAGGACATATGTCCATCGGCAGCAGCAGAAGCTATCCTTTTCACTTTTCCGCTTTCCGCTTGCATCTCGCCTGTCATCGAGACACTCAATTTTCAGACAACCTATCTGACCCAATTTTTACCCAACCTTACAACAAACTAACTCCTTTTTGAATATCAAATCAAATGATTTTTCCTCAATCTTCGGGACTTACCGATATAAAAATTGTATAGTATCGGAAAACCTACAAAGTTACGTTCAATTGTTTATAAGTGCGTACATGTGTTTTATAAACAATCAGACGTAATTACTTTTGCAATAACGAAATTTTGACAGAAAAAATTGTTTAGGTAGACGAGGATATCCTGTTTTACAATATATTGACTTCCGTTGCATTAGAAATGATTAAATTATAGTCAAAAATATTTCTATTTTAAGGTCAATATAAGAATAGAACCCCCTTAAGACTAAAATCAAAATTATCCGCGTGCTCTTTTTAAATAAAGTCCACTTTTGTATTTATTCAATTGATTGCAATTTCGTGTTTCTTCTAAGAGAAGAGACAACGGTTTTTTGACCCTCTAAGTCGCAAGCATGTAAATCTTTGTAAAAAAATTCTGAAAAAATTTAGGAATGTTTTTCTTTAATCTTCTTGGCTTCAACGCGGTTAAAAATGATTCTTTTTCTCGATTACGAGTTCGGATACTACGCCATTATTAATACCTTATTTATTTTTTCTTATTTATTTTGACATGTTACTTAGTATTGTTTTAAGGGGAAGTAAAAGGGTACTTTACAAACGCGTCTTGTGAATCCAGATAATAACAGAATCTTTTGAAAATCGAAACGGATAATGTTTACAGAAATGCAAAAGGCATAGTAAACCGTTTTTTTCAAAATTTGAATTCTTTTACAGTATTCTATCTTATCGACTTATTTATTTAAAATAACACAGGCCGACAAAATTTTCCTGAACCAATAACCCAGAGACCAGACCATACTTTTCCGAAGGTTTTTGGCACGCTGAATCCAAATCCGGCCTCAGAATTGCTCTATCACCTCAGGTTTTCGAGATATCCTAACCTAAAAGTGCAAAAATCACCGTTTTTGGCTGTTTTTGAGGTTATGTTATGCCGCTAACTGATTTTTTAATACAAAACGATCAGCGGCATCTGAAAGTACTAGTCTTGCCCTTCAAAATTCATTTTTGCTTGTTTCGATTCGACTTTTCCTTCTCGAGATATATCGCTTTCAATCTGTAATGTATCAGTGTTTCTTATCTACTAGACATCCTATCCCATAGTTCCGTTTATACTCGGATAAACAAACTCTTCCTGATATTGCTGTCAAACCGCTTGCAAATGCATACCTGGTAGTTTTTGGGGTCACTGATCACAAATCTGGAGTCAGAATCTCCGAATTCAAAATGGCGGATCCAATATGGCGGCTATGATTACCACGATCCGTAGTAAGTCACAAAAAATCCCGGAAAAGCTCTGGAGATCGGTTACTCGGGGGTTTTCAGGGTCGCTGATCTCAAATCTGGAGTCAGAATTTCCGAATTCAAAATGCCGGATCCAAAATGGCGGTTATGATTACCACGATCCATAGTAAGTCACCAAAAACACTGGAAAAGCTCTGGAGATCGGTTACGCGGGGGTATTCGGGGTCGCTGATCTCAAATCTGGAGTCAGAATTTCTGAATTCAAAATGGCGGATCCAAAATGGCGGTTATGATTACCACGATCCATAGTAAGTCACCAAAAACACTGGAAAAGCTCTGGAGATCGATTACGCGCGGGTTTTCGGGGTCGCTGATCTCAAATCTGGAGTCAGAATTTCCAAATTCAAAATGGAGAATCAAATATCGCGACTATCGTTGCCAAGGGCCATAGCCATAGTTGACCAAAATCTTGGAAATGGTCTTTTAAGTCGTCACTTGGAAGTTTCCCGATTCTCCGAGCTCGAATCTGCAGTCAAATATTCCAAGTACAGAATACCTACTGACCCACCCAATATGTTACAAAATGACGGATGTAATATAGCAGTCGTTGCTCCTGAAACGATCGTTTATATGACTTGCGCCTATAGACAGTCGATACGTTATGTCTATGCAGAGACCAGCAGTAGTCCGCCATCATCCGCTCATCCCACCTACCTTGAAAATGCCGCTCCTTTTGTTTGAAATCCTGATGAAAGCGTTCACCCATTTCTTCGCTGAATGCGCCATTATTCTCAGGAAAGTAGTCTAAATGAGAAAACAAAAAGTGCAATTTCATACTCATCAGGCACCCTAATTTTTGGAAATTCGTTAGCATCGTAGATACAATAGATTTGTACTTTGGATCTCGATAGTTTCCTAAAAAATTGTCTGTGACACTTTTGAAGCTCATCCAAGCATCTTTTTGTACGGGTGTCATGGTTTTTACAAAATCATCGCCTTTCATAAGTTTTCTAATATCAGGCCCAACAAATATGCCTTCTTTAAGTTTAGCATCCGACAAATGCTTAAACTTGGATGCAATGTACTGGAAACATTCGCCTTCTTTGTCTAAAGCTTTAGTAAATTGCTTCATAAAGCCAAGCTTGAGATGCAATGGAGGCAATAGGATTCGACGGGTGTTGACAAGACTCTCATGAATGACATTGTGTTCACCAACCTTCATCTGGATTCTTTGTGGCCAATTTTTCTTTACCCAGTGCTCCTGTCGGGAACGACTGTTCCAAAGGCAGAGAAAACACGGATGTCTCGTGTTTCCCGACTGTAAACCTACTAAAATATTTATCATTTTGAAGTCACCACAAATCAACCATTTGTGCTCATTATAATAATTGACTTTTTCAAGAAGAAATTGAAAGCTTTCGTACGATTCTTTCAATACGGTGGAATGGCCAATGGGAATTGCCGCATATTTATTTCCATTATGAAGCAGTACTGCTTTAAGACTATCTGTTGAAGAATCTATAAAGAGTCGCCAGTTCTCCGGCTTATAAACTTCTTCTATCTCATATAAACTAATCAAACCTTTAATATCGTTGCAATATACAAGGGAATTCTCTTTAGTAAAATACTTCACGAACTTATTATCTCTTTTCCTGTAGACGGAAATTTTTGTCCCAGGGGATAGAAGATTTCTTTCTTTGAGTCTGGAAGCGCATAGCTCTGCCAAATCTTTACTCAAATTCAATTCCCGCACAAAATCATCCAGAGCATTTTGATCAAAAAGTTGCGGTTTTCCGTCGTTAAAAGAAAATTCATCGTCACTGCTTTCGGCCTCGTCACTTTCAATCGTTTGCCTTTCTTGCTCCGCTTGTGGCTGAGGAACAGTATTTGTATTCCGTTCTATTTTTCCAATTTTTAGTGGTGTTACACTAAGCACCTTAGGATACACAAGCAAATGTTTATTTGTATGGTTTCTACCAGTTATATCACATCCACAAAAGTAGCAGTCATCATCATGATTTCTAGGTTCACGCCACACTACTGTTTCAATTACAACATCCTTTTTTATACTATTCCAGTTTTTCAAAGTTCGGCGACAATCTTCACAAATAGAATTAGGAACCCAGGGTTTATTTAGATTTCTCATAGGCGTTTGATACCATTCTTCGAACTGTGCTCTTATTGTATCACTGATGTTTCTACGGTAAGTTTCTGCCTCAAACTTTCCGCAAACATTGCAAAATTTATTAACTTTATTTGCGCACGGGATTCTCGACATTGTAGATGTCTAAGATCTAACACGGAAAGTCTTATGTTTCTTGAAAGCACTGAGTGATCTACACTGGATGTACATCAGATCCATACATGCACACTACGACGTTAATGTATCTAATACCGTATTGATTTATTTATGGGTTGATGACTAATCCGTTAGCCTGTCGCTCAAACGCGATCTCTAACACGGAAAGTCTTGTTTTTCTTGAAAGCACTGGCTGATCTACACTGGATGTACATCAGATTCATACATGCACACTACGACGTTAATGTATCGAATACCGTATTGATTTATTTATGGGTTGATGACTAATCCGTTAGCCTGTCGCTCAAACGCGATCTCTAACACGGAAAGTCTTGTTTTTCTTGAAAGCACTGGCTGATCTACACTGGATGTACATCAGATTCATACATGCACACTACGACGTTAATGTATCTAATACCGTATTGATTTATTTATGGGTTGATGACTAATCCGTTAGCCTGTCGCTCAAACGCGATCTCTAACACGGAAAGTCTTGTTTTTCTTGAAAGCACTGGCTGATCTACACTGGATGTACATCAGATTCATACATGCACACTACGACGTTAATGTATCTAATACCGTATTAATTTATTTATGGGTTGATGACTAATCCGGTAGCCTGTCGCTCAAACGCGATCTCTAACACGGAAAGTCTTGTTTTTCTTGAAAGCACTGGCTGATCTACACTGGCTGAACATCAGATTCATACATGCACACTACGACGATCATGTATCTAATACCGTATTGATTCAGATTTCAAACAAAAGGAGCGGCATTTTCAAGGTAGGTGGGATGAGCGGATGATGGCGGACTATTGCTGGTCTCTGCATAGACATAACGTATCGACTGTCTATAGGCGCAAGTCATATAAACGATCGTTTCAGGAGCAACGACAACGTTTTCATAAGAAGTCAAAGTGAGGTTCTTTATGTAAGACTAGCTGCTATATTACATCCGTCATTTTGTAACATATTGGGTGGGTCAGTAGGTATTCTGTACTTGGAATATTTGACTGCAGATTCGAGCTCGGAGAATCGGGAAACTTCCAAGTGACGACTTAAAAGACCATTTCCAAGATTTTGGTCAACTATGACTATGGCCCTTGGCAACGATAGTCGCGATATTTGATCCTCCATTTTGAATTTGGAAATTCTGACTCCAGATTTGAGATCAGCGACCCCGAAAACCCTCGCGTAACCGATCTCAAGAGCTTTTCCGGGATTTTTTGTGACTTACTACGGATCGTGGTAATCATAGCCGCCATATTGGATCCGCCATTTTGAATTCGGAGATTCTAACTCCAGATTTGTGATTAGTGACCCCAAAAACTACCTGGTATGCATTTGCAAGCGGTTTGACAGCAATATCAGGAAGAGTTTGTTTATCCGAGTATAAACGGGGCTATGGGATAGGATGTCTAGTAGATAAGAAACACTGATACATTACAGATTGAAATCGATATATCTCGAGAAGGAAAAGTCGAATCGAAACAAGCGAAAATGAATTTTGAAGGGCAAGTCTAGTACTTTCAGATGCCGCTGGTCGTTTTGTATTAAAAAATCAGTTGGCGGCATAACATAACCTCAAAAACAGCCAAAAACGGTGATTTTTGCACTTTTAGGTTAGGATATCTCGAAAACCTGAGGTGATAGAGCAATTCTGAGGCCGGATTTGGATTCAGCGTGCCAAAAACCTTCGGAAAAGTATGGTCTGGTCTCTGGGTTAAAAATCTTGTCGGCCTGTGTAATTATTCGAAATTCAACAAATTCTTTTTAGAAAAACGGCTTACTATCGAATTTATATAAGCATCGTTTGGTTAAAATTTCAGAAGATTACATTTTATTTGCAACCAAAATACAGTTTTAAACACTATTCATGGTAAACAACGCATATGGGATCCTTTCACATCTTCTTCACCAATGATTCTAAAGTATTAGTAGATTATGTTATTATGTTTTAGATAAAATAAATTTTCTGATTCAAGAACTAAGTTGCACGTGGTTAAACTCAATATCTAAATAATTACATGAAATTTATATAGGGGAGACTGGGTATAACGGAGCAGTTGTGATAACTTTACTTCCGAAGTGACATCATCTATTTAATCGCATGTTAGTTTAGTCGTAGCGATTATGTGAGTTAATGTACCGTTTCCCATCAACTATTACTATGCATAACGAATTTTAACAATAGAACATAGTTTTAAATCGTGAATAACATTATATATGTATATGTTATTCACGATTTCAAACTATGTTCTATTGTTAAAATTCGTTCTGCATAGTAATAGTTGATGGGAAACGGTACATTAGCTCATATATATATATATATATATATATATATATATATATATATATATATATTGTGACGGGTAATGGCACCTCGTCACATACTTTCTCTCTCTCTGTCTCACATATAAAACATGTATTAATTATCTCAGCTGTTACAGGCATCATCAGCGGCGACGAGGGAACGAGAGGAAGCCGAGGAACACGTTGAGTCGTCCTTGACTTCACCACTTTCACCACGTTATCCTCATGTTCTAACTCATATTAATATACCACTGATTTACTGGTTAAAATTCCGATATATATATATATATATATATATATATATATATATATATATATATATATATATATATTATAATAAGATGTAGATTGTAAGGCAGATAGGATGCTTGCTCCGTAAGGCTCGGACGCTTTAAGAGCGCGGGATTGAATCTCCGATTTATCGGTAGCAAAGTTGGTATTCTAGCCCGATCATAGTAAAAAGGTATATATATAATGTGTGCTCTTCTAACAATACTTACTTCAACATACAAAGAAAATGAAGTTAAATAATAACAAACTCATAAAAAAATACATTTTTATACAGCATGTGCGAAAAAGGCTTCGGAGATTACAAAAAGCATAAAGTCTATTGTTATTAAACATAAGTATTGCAATCTCAAACTATTCCCCTCCGCAATTGTCTGGGTTGAGGCGTGGCCGAGGCATAGACTTCCTGGCATGAGGAAGCGCAGCGGTCCTCCCGGTAGGGCTTGTAGCCGGATGACTTGCCAGTTCGCATGGAAGTATGAAGGTGACTAAATGGTAACCGAACACACTCTGCACACATTTACTCTTTCAATCATTACCCTATACTTACCACAAATACTACACTCAACAGAATACTCAAACACCTCCTCTCGGGCGGTATGTCAGTTGTGAGGCAGATGCACAGAAAACCGTCCGATCCGATTGTTCTCGCGCCGAGACACGATGGGAGTATCTCGGCGAAGGGCTGATGTGAACCTAGCTCTGCCGAGACGGTTAGTTCCGGCGCGAGCGCAGAAGCCGTCCGCGACTGGCCCTGATCAGGAAGTGCGTATTGGGCAGCGGGATCGGAAGTCCTGTTGTTTCCGGCGAACCCTGGTACGTCCGTGTTTTCCGAGAACGAAGGCTGGGCCTCAGGGATCTGGGATAGAATCAAAGTATTCGAGGGTGCACCCGTTCTCAGCTATTTCGGCCTATCCGCCTACGCACGATGCGCCAATGAACAATGAAGAAAGAAAATGTCCCTACAAAACCAAGTGAAGAGCCAGAAGGCACGTCAACTCCAACCCTGCCCAGAAGCGATGGTGGTAGAGGAACAGTTTGCTCCAAAATCACTACAGAGCGGCACACAACAGCTCAGCTGCCCGGAGGTAAGTAGTATTGAGGAGTTCATAAAGACGATAGATGAAATCCTCAAAAATATGGGAAAAGCGTTGGAGAAGCAGCCCGGAGTTAATAATACTATCAAGCACTCCATACCCTATCTCGTCGAACTTTTCGACTCTTGGAAGGACCGTCTGCTTCCCAACATCGAAGAGTGCAGCCCTACAGACACTCTGGGAGCCTCGGCTACCTCAAGCCAGCGGCCTCAAAATAAGAGGGAACTACCGCTAGACACGGACTCCGACAACGCCGAGTCTGTAGTCTCTGACAAGAAGGCTGTCGCCAATGGGCCTTCGGAAAGCTGCTACTAGGAAATCACAGCAGCAGCCGCAGCAGAAGGAGCTACAGATGCAGCGCAAATAGGAGCAGCAAGAGCGGGAAACTGCGACAACAGCTGTATCACCACCCGCAACAACAAAAGCCACCGACAGACAAGACACCGGCGAACGAGAAGACAGAGCCTTTTGAGAAGTCTCCCAAGAAGAAGAGAAGGAGGAGGACGCCTAGGATGTGACGCAAGGCAGTCCTAATCCGCCCTAATGTTGGAGTCTCTTACGTGGACGTTCTTTCGAATGTTCGCGAGAAGATTCCATCAGAGTGCCCAAACACTGATCAGAAAAACCAAGGCGGGCGATGTCCTGGTAGAGTTGGGCTCGAAAACTAATGACCAGGTGTTGGAAAACCTCGGAGACTCCCTCAAGGAGGCAGTAGGTGATACAGGGGTCGTGAAGAACCTGTGAGCCAAGACAAGCATCGAAGTCAGAGACCTCGACAGCCTCACCGCCACTAAATAGGTGGAAGCGGCGGTCAAGAGGCTCTACGACGAAGCAGGAAACTCAGTGGTTGAGATCAGATTATCGCTGACCAAACCCAATAGCAGGGAACAGCGGCTGGCCATCATAGAGATGTACCAGGAAAAGGCTGACTTCCAGCTCGAGAAGAGCCGCTTGAGAGTCGACTACATGAACTGTCGACTGAGAAGGTGGCAGCGGCTGCAGTGGTGCTTTAGATGTCTGGGTTACGGACATCAGGCACGCGACTGCAGAGGCCCACATAGAAGTAACGCCTGCTACAAGTGCGACGAGGAAGGCCACAAAGGAGCAGCCTGCAGAGCTGCCGATGCAAAGTGCGTCTTGTGCACGGAACTTGGAGTAGGTTAGGCTCATCTGGGCTACACCCCAGGATCAGGACAGTATAGGGCGTTCCGCGATACGCTTAGGCAGACCAAAGCGAAGCGTTAATGATAGACCGTATAATGGTCCTTCAAACGAACCTACACAGTAGCGACTTAGCCAACAGCCTTTTGACTCAGTATAGAATTGAGAAGAAGCCTGATATGCTACTAATCAGTGAGCAGTACCTCGACTGGCGTGTACCTACGTGGTATCCAGACAAACTGGATACTGCAGCAGTATACGTGGACCCCCAAACCATCAGAGTTGACGAACATGGAGCCGGATGTGGCTTCGTGTGGGTGAAAAGCAGAGACGTATTTTATGTGAGCTGCTATAATACCCCGAACGTCCGTACTGAGCAATTCAGACGGAGTCTGGACGAGCTGGAAGATGCGATCCGCGAGATGAAAGGCGAGATCGTTGTCGCCGGCGACTTCAATGCGCGAGCATCAGAGTGGGGCATGCCAGAGCAGGACAGCAGAGGAACGTCCATCATGGATATGGAATCCAGACTCGACTTGATAGTTCTCAACGATGGGAACACGCCAACATTCAAATGGCCAGGATTTATTGGGAGGATTCTCGACGTGTCATTTGTATCAAAATCTAACGCCTAGAGCGTCGGGTTCTGGAGGATTACACCGGTAGCGACCACCATTACATGACCTTTCAGCTGAGCGATAAAACCCAATGCAGAAAGAAGTCGCGCGAAAGCCACCCCGATGGAATCTGGCCAAGCTGAACACCAACAAACTAGTCGAGGTGCTGCTAGAAGGCCAACAAAACGACGAACTCCACAGTGAACAGGGACGGTGCAGATGTTCTAGTGAATGAGACCATGGGTCTCATTCACCGAGTCTGTGCCGCACAAGGGATCGTGACGTAGAAAACGCCAAGCTCACTGGTGAACCGACGAAATCGCACAACTTAGAGCAGAAGCAAACCGCCTCAGAAGAAGAGCGCAAAGAACGCGAGACGAAAAGGAGGCATAGCTGCTGTCAGCGCAGCAAAAAGCAGTGCACAAACGGTTCCGACGCGAGATCAACCGGAGCAAGGGACAGTGCTGGAAGAATCTTACGGAGGAAGTCAATCGGGACGTGTGGGGCTAGGGCTACAAGATCGTGGCCAAGAAACTCGGTGCGTTCCTGAGTCCTCCTTTCGACGAAGATACAATGACTCAAATCGTGGACACTCTGGTCCCTAAGCACACGTTAAAGCAGGACCAGGAGGAAATCAGGGAAGTAGGTGAGATCCCCCTATTTTCCACCGGGAACCTGCAGATTGTCGCCAAAATGATACGGAGCGGAAAGGCGCCTGAGCCCGACGGGATACCAGCTGAGATATTGAATATCATCGATTGAATCTCATGGTAAGAGCACCCTCTCTGTTGCTGAATATGTACAACGCGTGCGTCACGGCGGGAGTCTTTGGCACCCACAGGAAGGTTGCGCGTCTCGTGCTGATCGGCAAAGGTAAGGGAGGTGATCCGCGGCTTTCGTCGTCCAACAGGCCTCTGTGCATGTTGGATGATGCAGGGAAGCTTTACGAGAGGTTGCTCAAGCCACGGTTACAGGGAGCTGTACGGGCTGCGATGGAAACGTGGCAACGATCCTGGACCGTTAAAACCAAGGGCGAGTGAACAGCCAGGCTGATAGCCCAGCTGGATCCTTGGATCAACAGAGACCATGGGAGGTAAATTACTACCTAACACAATTCCTAAGTACACACGGTTACTTCTGTTCCTCAACCACATGGAGAAGGTTCGGAGCCCGATGTGTATCTTCTGTTCCGATGATTGCGACGACGCGTTTCACACGTTTTTCGTCTGCGAAAAGTGGAACGAGGTAAGGACAGCTCTTGTCGATTCGGTTGGACAATTCACGCCTGAGACCATCGTGGGCAAAATGTTGACCGCCGAGGATAAGTGGACCACCACGGCGAAATTCGCCGAATCGGTCCTGCGACGGAAGAAGCCGTACCTCGACGAGGTAACGGCCGAAGGTATGAACGAAGAGCTGGGAGAAGATCCGACACCCTATCATAACCCAGGGATGACGGACGACCTCATAGAAATGATTGTGATTTGAGATGAACGCTGTATAAATGTCGCGGGGAAGGATAAGGAAAGTTCTCCTTCCGTACGGAGATCGAATGCGCTTGTTTGAACACGCTGATGAATGAAACGGATTAGATCTAAGCGCCCCACGCGGGACTTTAACGATGACTGTTTTGCCTTGTTTCAGATCTAGGCAGAAGCGATCGTCCAGATAATGCAAGAATGGCAACACCCTGACGTAATTTGATAAACAGTACCAGGGTGGGTTCCGCCAGAAGAGGAAAGGGTGGTAGGTTTTAGTGGGTCGGTTTACGATGCAACGACTGTGTAGTTTTTTCGCGTTTTTGTTTATTTTATTTTTTGTCCTATATTATACACACGGCGGATGCATCCCCAATTAGCCCCACACTATCCGGCTGTGTGGAACCAGTTGGGTGTGCCTTAGGTGGCATTTCCTACATACTATCGAAAAAAAAATCTCAAACTATTCTTATTATATCATTAACTACAATCAATTAGCTTTATTTTTACGCTGGGAGCATAAAAGATTATGTTGCTGTTCTTTTAAAAATAAAGCTTCGGGGATTACACATAAATTTTTCTCGCAACAAAAAATTTTATATAATTTCCATGATTCAAAGTGTTTTAAAGTCCATAAATACGTGATTTCCGCATGTTATGTAAAATTGGGCAAAAATAACAATAAGCATACATTTTGAGAATTTCTTGTGGAGCCCAAATATTTGTGCGGTTGTTGGTTTTAATTTTGTGTAGGTCTAAGATCAAGAAATAATGGATATTTAAAGAAAATAGGGCCACAAAACTTAAAAATCCAGTGTGAGACACTGAAAAAAGGCCTCGGAGATTACATGTTTGTTATCACTACATAAGTTTAGGCATCGAAAATCGGATTCTAATTTTTTTCTAATGTAGTGGATGCTCACTACTACTGATATGCATAGTTTGAAGAACTGATTAATTTTACATTTTTAGAAATTAACAATATATTTAATAAATAATATTCTGTGATTTATTTATAATCAAAAACTATCATTTCATACCTAAGAATCAATTTCAAACAGCTATAGTGGCCAGTTTAAACATAATATTTTGTTAGGATAAAGAGATTTACCATGTAGATGTTCAAACAGTCAGTCTGTCTTTGAAAATGATGTTATCCAGAAGTTGTTTATGTCTTAAGGGGTATAGCAACAGTAGAATTTTCAAAAAATCGATAATTTTTTTGGCTGTTTTTGATACTTTATTATCTTAGAAATAAGTTACCATTCAAGTTATAGCGAGAAATTTTTTTTATTTTGTTCCAGGTCCAAAATTACGCATGTAATTTTGCATGCAGAATAGCGTAAAGAAAATAAGGTGCTGCCAGAAACGCGCTGTGAGCGGCCACTTTATTTTTGGAAAAATTCAAAAAAAAATTTTTTGATACTTCAAGACATGTATTTAATACATCATTGTTTACTTTTATTAATAAACTTTTTTTTCAAATTAAAAAAAAGATGTTGAATATGCACATGATTTTATGCCTGCTACTGTGACCACACCCCTTAAATACTCATAAGTGGATTGAAACTTGTTACGCATAAAGAAATCTACCATTGAGATGTGTTTGACTATTGAGTTTGTCGTAGCTTAGATTAAATTAAAACTTATTCTTAAGTCTGAAATTCTAAAATTGAAAAAAGCACAAATTAAATTAAACATGTATGTAAAGAACGTATGTTCCTCGTAATAAGTATTTTCAAATACTCGCGCCGTCCAATTAAACGTTCTCGAAGCGTTGCTCCGCTCTACAAAAAAATGTCTGTCTACCGCGCGTCCCCCACATACTTTGTGCTACGCCGAACAGTACAGTTGCGCACAGTTTTTCTTATACGTAACATTTACCACGCTTATTTTAAGAAGTTCCATTTAGGAACAAGTTACTATTATAATAAACAATTACAGTATCGATAATCTGTGTGATTTATTCATAACAGGTTATGGGCCCAGGTAGTCAAAAGTGATTGCGGTAAAAGTGGGATCATCCCGGTGGTGTGCTCGAGCAAAGTTTCGGAGATACGACGCGGTGTTGTTCTGCTCGAGTCCAGTGGATTTCTCTCGGCGCGATAATGTCGGAGACAAGCACGCAGCACATGATCAAGTTCAACGGTGCTAATTAACAAATTTGGAAGTTCCAAATAACGGCTATCTTATTGTATAATAGTATCTACGACGTTGTCACAGGTAAGGGAGAAAACCGCAGTTGTTGCTTCAACTGATGCGTCACAAATAAAGGACAATGCAAAAGAAATGTATCTCCTGTCAAAAGCGATTCGCCCGGAGTAGCTCGAAAATATAATCTCGAAACCGTCTGTGAATCATCAAGCGCCATGTAGAACCAATTGGTCAGTATATACAAAGAAAAATCTGAGACGAACAAGTTAGCATTGCTCCAACATTTTCAGACTCTACAGAATGGAATCCGGAGTATCGATTATACAGTTCTCTACATAAGTGAAAAATGAAGCGAGAGCCTTGAAAGACGTCGGAGAAGCGGTCTCAGATTTATCTGTCATCGCGAGAATCATCGATAGCTTGCCATCAAAATACGACGCATTCGTCTCAGCATGGAACCTGATGGATAGCAAAGTGCAGAAAATAGATCTGCTACGGAAACGGTTGCTAAAAGAGGAGATAAGAATCACTGAAAAGGACAGCGAGGTCGTCCCGTTAGCTGCTACAGGCCAAGGTCGAAAGACCGGGGAATCAAGAACCGTTAATTCAAATCAGAGGACATCGGGAGGGCAGAGGAACAACCAGAATAACAACGTTTGCTTCGGATCCAAGAAGCCCAGATACTATGCTCGCAAATGCCGCCGAAGGAAACTACAAGGTCAGCAGCATCAAAACAAGCACTCAGATGAGCGCGAAAGAGATTGTCCAAATCCGGAGTACCAGGAAGGTATTTGTGTCTCGCCAAGTCAAATTCAGAAAGCAGAAGGGCTCCAAGGCAAAATAGGCATCCATCGACAATACCATCTCATTCGAGCTGGATGATCCGACCGAAGAGGATGCGGCACCTGCAGCGGAGAAGAAAGCAGAGTCTGACCCAACCGCTGCACAACAATCTGAGCCCGAAGAGGAATTTGAAGATGCAGTTGACGAAGCTGCAGTCGCGGAGGCTCAGCCGGAGGGACAACCAGCAGTCAATTGAGAAGAGGCCAATCAGGAGCCAATCGAACAGCGCAGGGGCCGTAACCTACAAGACAGAAAGTCTATTCACCTCCCCGCCAGATACCAGGGTTAAGACTGTATGTTTCTCGTAATTAGGATTTTCAAATACTCGTGCCTTCCAATCCTCTGCCTACCGCGCGTTCCCCTGCGCACTTTGTGCAACGCCGAACATCTATAGCGTCTATCTACTATTATAATTAACGACTACAGTATCAACAATTTGTGTAATTTATTCATACCCTGCTAACAATATATTTATATACTATTAAACAATTGTTTAACTAGTTTCATATATTTAATGGTACTAGTGCATTGAAATTAATTCATAGGAATTGAATACAAATATTTAGCACGTATTACAAATAAACATATTGTATTAATAATACGTATTGTAAATTCACTCTATTTTATTATCACTTTTCAAAAAGCAAATTAATCATAATCAAGATCACATATTGTGCGATAATTGTTTGTCGTATGCAAAGAAAACAATTTATAAATTCTTACTCTTAGCTACCTTGTAGTAAACCACTCAGGTTAGAAAGGCTTTTTCTATAATAATAATAAAATGAAAACGGAATAGGTATAATAGAAGTAAGGAATATAATTAATGTGTCTAATGTTTTTTTCGTTTTAATTTCTGCATTGTAATTTATTAAACACGATACTGGACATTATTCGAAGTGGACCAGACAGATGATTTTGATTTTGGTCTTAAAATTTTCATATTATGCAAGTCTACTATAATCACAAATAGTTCAGTAAACGAAAGTCTGAAATACACTTTTCACCTCCAGCTCTGCAATTTGGATATTTAGTATCTTTAGTCAATTAGAAACTTTTTATTCCTACACAAAGTTCAAAAATGTGTCATAGGGGGGGGGGGGGGGAATCAGTAAACAAACATTTTTTGGCTCTTTTCTTCGAAATGGTAAGTGCGAGGGAGAGATCAGGTTCCCGCGTCTTTTTCAAACGTATTCATCGCGTTATTTGCATTGAAAAATCATTTTGAAATACCAATAGATGTATTTTTTTAATGGGACATTACACCTTTAAATTTTCAATTAATTGATAATACATATAAGGTAGAAATAACTCTCATTTGTCATATAATATCTGTTCTTTTTTGGTATATTCGAATATTCTATAAAAATATAAAGGAAAATATTTAAAAAATTTTGTTGGTCATGTAGGAATTTGTACATAATATGTATTATCAATTAATTGAAAATTTAAAGGTGCAATGTCCCATTAAAAAAATACATCTATTGGTATTTCAAAATGATTTTTCAATGCAAATAACGCGATGAATACGTTTGAAAAAGACGCGGGAACCTGATCTCTCCCTCGCACTTACGTGCGCGTGCGTACACGCACCGCAGCCGCGTCAGCTCACAGTCACGTGTTACGTTATGGCAACGACTCTCTCAGACGCTACAGTTGCTGCTCATGTACATAGATATACTGGCGTTGCGTAAATATAAAAATTACTCTAGTTATTTATTTCTCACTCATCGAAAATTAATTAATAGTAATTTCTTATGCATTAGTGTCTCCTGAATAACGTGCTGCAAACCGTTTTTGCATAGCGTTCACCATTTCGAAGAAAAGAGTCAAAAAATGTTTGTTTACTGATTCCCCCCCCCCCCCCCCCCCTACGACACATTTTTGAACTTTGTGTAGGAATAAAAAGTTTCTAATTGACTAAAGATACTAAATATCCAAATTGCAGAGCTGGAGGTGAAAAGTGTATTTCAGACCTTCGTTAATGGACTACAATGGAATTCTCATTTTCAAGTACCCTTCAGTTAAAAGTGGTTCAGACCCACGGTGATAAAAATCCAATTAAAATAAAAATCAAAATTCATATAATTATGTTTTTTAGAGATCGAAGACTTTAGTGATCTCCTCGAATATTTTTTACGTAGAGATCGCTCAATTCTTTCACCTCTAAACCTGCTGTCGAGAAACAATAAAGTCTTTTCAATTTGTAATTACATTTATGTTTAAATTTGAAATAACAAAATATGTACTGTGATATAAATAACATAAGAAAACAAATAAATGTATTCGTATTTTAAATAATTAATTCTTCACATTATCATATTTAATTGATTGATGTGGCAAATTCATAAGTTCTGACAAATCATTGGATTCTTGCAAATACTAATCTAAAAAGTCTGAGCGTTAGTTGATGTTCTTGGCGTTCTCGCACGATTCGTATACACTACTGTTGAGACATTAGTGCCAAGACTTACCAAAAAATTACTGAGGGCGCTTCAGGATGCTTCTGTTTTTTTTTTTAAAAGAATTTCCAGTCTAGGAATTATACGAGGTATAAAGAACTCTATTTTCCCTTCGCTAGATATTGGCAAACGAACAATTTGTGACAAAACATAATATTAAATAAAAATGTGCATGTACTTTTAGTAAACATTTGACTGAATTCGATATTTAAGGGGGTAGCAAATACCAAAATTTTTAAAAAAAGTTATTAAGTTTTGTAGACGTAAGAAGAATGTGTATAGGAAAAAATATGGAAATTACCATTAGTAAGCTAAACTTCAAATACGTTTTCTTCGAAATCTAATTTCTTAAAATTTGAACTGTATACGCAACAGTTTTTATCGAAACGTCTTGACATACACTTTTCTTAACATGTATTCACATACAATATCTAAATCTCTAAGTCGTACATTTGTAAATAAGGTTAATTTTGCATTTCTGAAGCACTTTATGTGAAAAGGTTAAAGTAGGATTGGTGTATTTTTACTAATATATCAATTTCTTTTATTGAAATTTCTTAATCTTCGTAATTGTAAGAACGTTTCGAAACCTATCAAATGTCATAACTCAATTTTTTAACAAAGTTATACGCGTTCAAGTAAAATAATTTACATTAGATAACATACAAAATTAAATCTTTAAACGTGTTTTTCTCTAAATTAATTGTTCTAAATTTAAAAGCTGTATGCGCATGAGGTTTTATCGAATCCTTTTGCAACTTTCAAGAAATATTGGTTACTATGTTGTGAATAAAAGTTATAACTTTCAAGAAATATTGGTTACTATGTTGTGAATAAAAGTTATAACTTTTTTTCACAACATAGTAACCAATATTTCTTGAAAGTTGCAAAAGGATTCGATAAAACCTCATGCGCATACAACTTTTTAAATTTAGAACAATTAATTTAGAGAAAAACACGTTTAAAGATTTAATTTTGTATGTTATCTAATGTAAATTGTTTTACTTGAACGCGTATAACTTTGTTTTATGCAAAAGAAGTAAGTATACATTCATGGTTTATAGTACATATATACAAATTATTGTAAATAAATGTCTTTTTTCTTGTTTTTTTAATACTTTTTTAATACATATCAAGCTAAATTTTTTTTGGTGTTTTAAGGATCAATTATTTTTGTAAAGTGATAACTTTGATTTGTTAGTACTTCAAAAACATATATGAATTTCTTGAGTACCCAAGTTTAGTGTTGTGTGCACGTATTACACTTTGAAATATCACTAATATTCGTCAAAATTAATACTAATTATGGTATAAAATCAATGGGGTATGAATTACTTTTTTATAATAACATTAAGAGGAAATAAGATTCAAGTTAATAAAAAATATTTTTTAAAAAATTGATTGGGTATACGAAAAAGAATAATAAAAAAAATTTAACGGAAAAGTGCTCCGCTCATTTTGTAATACATGTCAAAAGTAGTCGAATAACCGTCGAAAATGAAATTATCATTCATGTTACCTAGAATCGTGTGAGGATCAAAGTTCCTTTAATCAATATGGTATTGTAAATAATGAGTTATTGTGACGCGTAGGATCAAGACTTTGAGATTTTACAATGGTAAAATTTAAGATATTATTGTGTTTTAATAGCATACGAATTTTGAGAATAATTGCTTTTAAACATAAACAATCTTTTGGACTCGTGAATAAAAGTCTTTTTTTGGGTTTAACCCAGGCCTGCCCACTTAACTCATTTCTTCCCAAGCGGCCATTTTATAGCCAATTGGTTTTTTGCCTAAAACCGCTATTTTGAAATTTTCCAACGGAAATTTCAAAATTCTGACTTCAGAATCGGAAAGAGCGGACAATTTTTCTTCAGAAAAGTGCTATTGGTTATTATTATTTTTTTTTCGACAATTTTTTAGGCATAAAACCAATCGACTATAAAATGGCCGCTTGGAAAGAAATGGGTTAAGTGACTATATAAATGTACGTGTTTGATGAAAAATACCCATAACCAAATTGATTGTTACTGTCAGTAGATGGTGTACACACCTCAACATCTTGATTGTTACTGTCAGTAGTTGGTGTACACACCTCAACATCTTGTGTGTCCCCATTACTGACAGTAAGGTTATATTTGCATCTGAATATCTTTAATATTTAGATTATTATTGAAAATCTTAGCGAACACAGCTGCATTTTCACATAAATACGTATTACACTCCTTTTTAAATGAAATATAGAATGTTTATTAAATTCGGGACTGCAATAAAATTAGAAATGTGTGAACCGTCAGTAGTGGGGTCACTGTTAGTGCAGAGGACATTTACCCTAATAATTTCCAGCTGGGCTATAATGCTCTAGAAATGCAACATTAACCTCATATGCAAAAAATCAACTTAGGATTAAAGATATTGTATATGAAAACATTTTGATAAAGGGTTCAGGACGTTTCAATAAAAGCTGTTGCACATACACACATTCAAACTTTGAACAATAAGATTTCGAAAGAAACACATTGAAAGTTCAGCTATCTAATGTTATTTTGTGATTCACTTTTTTGTCTATCAATTTTTCTTATGGGAATTTAATTAACATGGGAATTATGGACTAAAAACGGTCATCATTAATATAACAATTACTTAGCATCTAAGGGTGAAAACAATTTTTAAGTGTATTAGATAGAATAACGCATAAAAATAAGGTTGTATTTTTTGTTTTTTCTTAAAACTATTAAATTCAAAAGTTTCTTATATACGTAGATATACTTCAACGTTAAGTGACGTTACGAAGGGATATCATCGTGATGTTACGAGAATTTAAAAAAGCCGTAGCTACTTAATTATTAGTTTAATTGAAAAAAGAGAAGATATAAACTAATTTTGTTTTCTAAATCTATCAAAATATGAAATAAAAAAAATCATGCAACATCCTAATTGTCAAGGAACGTAAGATGCGATAATGCTCAGACAATTTATTAAATGAATATAAAAATCAAGGGAGAAGAAAACAGTAAATGCGTGCGTATATGGTAGAAGTAAACAACTTATGCGTCAAGATAAATAAAAGTTTGTTAAATGTAACTTTGCTAGCTTCATAAAAATAATTAAATTAATGCAATGTAGAAGAAAAATGTTTTATCTTTCACAAGCTCAGGTGCGCCCTGATAAAATATGATCGTCAAAAAATATATGTTTCCTTGCAATGTTAACGAAAGAGTTCAGTTCTTGAAGTTTTATAGATAAAAACTAGATGTACAGTCAGAGAGATCGGTGTACCTAGGTCTCGCTACGGCCCTTGGAGCGAGTATGCGAGTGGCGCGGTGGCAAGCGCGATGGCGTTACTGCGGCTGCTGCGACTGCTGCGGCTGCCGATGATGCAGCTGCCCGATTCAATTCTAGGGCAACCTGTATCTTGTGTTTAGAGCTCTGCAGAAAAAGCACTACACTTTTTTACGCTGACTTCAATTATTAAAATTTGTCTTTGCTAAGCCCACATCAATAATCAATAATATTTTATTAAATGTTTAACGAATAATTGTAATACATATAATAATTCATATAAGACATGTGCCAGCCTTTTCTAATGTCTTACTTTAAAACTTAAGAATTGTTCAAAGCTTCGGTCTGCAATTTCAATATAATTGTTTTATTTCGCTTTGTAATGGAGGAACAGAGCTGGATTCTCGCAACAATTACTTTTTATAACAGTAGAAAATTCCATATTAATAACAGATATTGCTATTTCACTACCAGGGTTGGGCGCGTATCATACCTAAGGTATCATACTCGAGGTATCATACGTGCGATGCTATGGTTATGCAATGTCTGCGGTTTCTTACAAAATTAACGTATCCGTGATAGAAAATTAATCTAGAACTATGTAGATCTATCTAGTTTTTCCACGGTAATAATCGAGGGCCCCGATAAAACTAGATAATTTTCTATCAGGAATCGTACGTATATCTACAAAATAAAGATGGGTAATGTTTTTCATTTTAAAAATGTTAAGCTAAAAGTTAGTTAAAATCAAAACTAACTCACAAAGAGAGCGTTAGAACTCCAGGTCATGGATTTAGATGAAGCTCTGGGAACTGTTTTCTGATACCAAATAATGAAGCAAACCGGCAATTATTTATATTCACACTCCCTGTTTCTTAAGGTGATGCTAAAGTCACCAGTCACCGACAAATATAAGGAACCACTTTTCTTATTTTATTTTTAATTTTGAGTAAATATCTCTATGAAACGTTATTCCTACTCAAAAACAACAACTTTTCAAAGAGATATTTTCTCAAAATTGAATATCGAATGAAAAACGTGGTGCCCCGTATTTTACGGTAACAAGAGAGTTTAGCATCACCTTAAGGGATTAAACCACTGTAGAGCACGAAAAAATAGGTGTATTTCAGGAAATTCTTTTTGGCGCAATAAAGAGATCAATCAAAATTCTGTACAATGGGATTTATAATACTAGTAATGAAGTACAGAAAATATTTTTTTCAAGTTCGTTCATGACAAAATGGCATTTCTCCGTCGCTGTCTTTTTTTATTAGGGGTCCACGGTCGGAAATCTAACTCCCGCAATTTTTGACCTGGAACAAAAAACCAAAGTTTTTTCGATTCTATAAAACAACAGCAAGAGGCGCACGTAGGATTTTTTCGATATATTGATTTTTTGCAACATGGTGCACTTTTGAAAAAAAAGTTTAAAATTTCATGAAAAAAATCGTCACAAAATTGTTTATAAAAAAAACTATGCAATATAAAAAATCCTACGTACGTCGCTGGAGCAAGCAATTTTGAATATACTTTTAAAATTTCAGATCGATCGGTGAAGATTTGTTCGAGTTATGTTTCCGGCCAGTTCAAAAAAAGTGGTTTTGAGAAAAACGTGTTTAAAGTTTTAAGGTGCTCGGGGCATATCTGATAGGCGTTGCGGCAGAATTGAAAATTTGGGCATTAAGACATTTTTTCCGTCCTCCATCTTTTGGTATATCATTTTTAAGACCCTAAAACACCTTTTAAGCAAAAAGAAATTTTTTCGATTTTTTGATAATTCTACAGTGGTTACCCTTAAAATATTCATCTATATTGAATTGGCTTTCAAATTTAAGTATATAAGGTATTTCTATATATGTGCTATAAATGTGATTATGTGCTCTATTCGGGCAGATATGGAGAGTAGAGTCGAGAATCCTTTTTTCAAAATACTCAATTTCTAAACGTTTTGTATATGTTATTTTACACATTTCATTTAGCCGGTTTATAGGTTTTCTTGCACATACGCTAATTTAATACAAAAGGAACTAAAAGCTAATAAAGTTCAAATACATAAGGAATTTTGGTCCCGAGCTGTTAAAGTAGGTGATGTATTAAGGGGACGCCGGATATCTATGTCCTTGTCTAATTGAGTTTTCATTCATAATTTTAAGAGAAATCATATTTTTCTTTAAATAATAGTTGTCCCCGCTTCGTTTTATAGTAATCTACATATATGTCCAACCTGGGTTCATATGATTGTTTTGTTTTCGAGAAAACTTTGACACACTAAAAGGGCCAACTACGTGGAGATTAACCTTTACATTCTAAGTTTGTCAAAGTTTTCTCGAAAACAAAACAATCATATGAAACCAGCTTGGACATATAATTAGGTTACTGTAAAACAAATTGGGGACAGCTATTATTTTGTCATTAAACAATTAACTTTGTAAATAAATAACGAAATACGTGTGTAGGATAGTAGGAATCTACTGTCGGTATCCGACGTCTCCTTAATGCACGATGAAATCGATATATACGTACAGATATACACATTAAGTATACAATAAAGAAAGATGGACAAATATCTCAAGAACCAAGGTTTGTTAGGATAAATAACCTACGAATTATTTTATTATTTGGTACCAGAAAACAGTTCTTCGAGTTGTTTCCAAAACCATTACCCGGAGGCTGACACTATTCTTATCAATTAAGTTAAAAATTACTAACTGATGATAATAATCAGGTTCGAAATTTAGTTCTAATTACTAAATTCAAGTAACCCAAGCTCAGCAAATTGCAATCAAAAACTCAAATCAAATCATATCATACTCTAAACTCTAAATCCAAGTAACCCAACCCAAGCTGAGTAATTTAAAATGAAAAATTTAAATATTAAAACTATAAAACTTAAGCTTAAAATGCAACTAACCCAAGCTAAGCATTATCTAATAAAATGAATTTAAATAATTTTTTATAGGAATGATTAATTAAATTATAGAAAGCTAAGTGAATTGGTTGAGGTTTCTAATTTTGATGTGGCCCTATTTATTGACCCAGTTGTCCTGAAAAACTCTATGACCTCTCAAATGAAAGGTCTTGATTTCAGCTTTCATTTAAATATATGGCTAGGATCGGTCATGTAATTTATTGAAAGTAAATTACTTCAATGCAGTGTTACGTTTTTTTTTATTTAGAAAAAGCAGGCGTCTAAAGTTTCTAACGTGTTCGTGGCGAAGAATTAAAGCCGAGGGGCAGAACAAAACTTTAGGGTCTTTTTCTACTATAGTTCACCCTTTAACGTAGAAGTATGCTGAGTATTTACCTTGACATCAGCCTTTTATTTGTTTATGAAAATAAGATCTTTTCTACATAACAATAACCGATCATAGGGTTTTTGTGAAAATTTTCAAATAAATGCAATTGATACAAAATTTTTACTAAAATATAAAAAAACTACCAATTTTAAAAGGTAATTATTTTCCTTTCTTGCAATTTTCTCCATGAAAACGTTCTTCTATAATCGTTAAAACTATTTAAAACGCGTTCCCGATACCTGTACTTGAAAAATATGCTATACCTTACTTACCTTTTGTTTTATTCAACATAACGGTACCAAAATGGCGACTAATATAAAGTAAATTTTATTAAGAGAAATTTCTTTTAAGTACTGACTGTTAGACTGTTTTTGATTAATAATTCCACAAAACTACTTGATGACATATTTTTGAATTCTTTAAATGGAATTTAGCCTGATCCAATATCACGAATGCAATACAGTTGCTGATGATACTCAAAATTCTCAAATGAACGCAGAAACATACCCTGTACGCTTATAGCGCTCCCTTTCAGACGCGATTCTATGCATACATACTTACACATAAATTATTAATTATAGGTCAAATGATATATATAGAAGTGAAATATATTATATTATATGTACCTATAAATATATGTGAGTACAAAGTTGAACATGAATATAAAATATAGTAGTCATTAAAAATTTTGAAATTTTAGCAACATTTACTTCACATTGGCCGCTCTTTTAGTACCGTCATATTGAATAAAAAAAAGTTATACCATCCAGATGACACCACATGTTTAGGAGGGCCTAAACACTATGATAGCCTGATTTGTTTAATATACGCCCTAAATATGTCTAGGCTCCCCTAAGCATGGGGTACCATCCGCATGATATCACATATTTAGTGGTCTGGATATTTGATCACCTGGACCCCTTTTTCGCTCAAATTTGCCTAGATTCCTAATAATTTGCACAAAAAAGTGTCAATTAGTATTATAACTAGCAAAATAATCCTTGCTCGTAACGTCGCTCGGATCGATATATGAGGCATTTCACGTCAATTCTCTCAACACGACGGGCGAGCGCCAAATCATGCTATTTATAACTCGTGTTTGCGATACTAAAATGTACCTAAAAATGTTTAATAAGCGTTTCAGATGTATCTTTCCTCAGCTTTCCAACGGTGTAGTCAGATTCTCTGAAATTTTCCATTTTCACCTCTAAAAGCTATAAAACATCTTACATCTCAAAAAGTATATTTTTAATATTTTTTTGAGGATTTAAATCGAAAGCTGAGCATTTTTTACATAGCGAAAGATATTTTCCAGAGAGTGCTTAAGTTGTTTTCTTTGAGAAATAGAATGCGAAAGAGTAGACGCAACGCCACTTCAGCGCACGGTACGACACACACTGGGCCCTATAGACATTTGTTGTTTCAAAATTCTCTACAGACCATGGTTTTTGACCAATCACAATAATTTTTTTTTAAATTAAAGTTTATTAAAATTCTAAAAGACCCATAAGGCCAGATTTTTGAAAAAATGTTATAATAATTAATTAAAAATCTAAGTTAAACAATAAACCCATAAACCTTAAGGCATGAATGGTCATAAGCAAATGGGCGACTACTGAAGGAAGCTATATATATTTGTAAGTGGTTTTTGGGGTCTCTGATTATGAAGCTGGCATTAGTTTTGCAAAATTGATTTGTTTAAACAATTTGTTTAAACAATTTATTGCAAAATTATCTTTTTATTCAAAACGACTTTAGCTTCCTTCAGTAGTCGCCCATTTGCTTATGGCCATTAATGCTTTAAGTTTATGGGTTTATTGTTTAACTTAGATTTTTAATTAATTATTATAACATTTTTTTAAAAATCTGGCCTTATGGATCTTTTAGAATTTTAATAAACTTCAATTTAAAAAATAATTATTGTTATTGGTTGAAAACCATGGTCTGTAGAGAATTTTGAAACAACAAATGTCTATAGACACTTTTTTTTTAATTTTCTATAATTGCAAATTGCCCACCTTGGAGTAGTGAATTTCCAAAAAAAATTGTTTATGCTTTGAACATGATTGGTTATAGTAATTATGCCCGTAAAATTCAAAACTAAAGTCGTTTAGAATAAAAAGATAATTTTGCAATAAATTGTTTAAACAAATTGTTTAAACAAATCAATTTTGTAAAACTAATGCCAGATTCATAATCAGCGACCCCAAAAACCATTTACAAATATATATAGCTTCCTTCAGTAGTCGCCCATTTGCTTATGGCCATTAATGCCTTAAGGTTTATGGGTTTATTGTTTAACTTAGATTTTTAATTAATTATTATAACATTTTTTCAAAAATCTGGCCTTATGGGTCTTTTAGAATTTTAATAAACTTCAATTTAAAAAAAAATTATTGTGATTGGACGAAAACCATGGTCTGTAGAGAAGTTTGAAACAACAAATGTCTATAGGGCCCAGTGTGCGACGCGCGGACTTGGTCCGCCTGGCTACCAGTTAACCATTCGTGATTTTTACTAAACCTGTCACTCTGATGCAGTAAAAATGCTTTAATAAATAAATTATTAAATTTATTTTCATGTTTTCCTTGCTTTGTTTTGTTTTAGAATTACTTTTTGTAAGTTTTTCTACTTGATCTATTGTTTGTTTTAGTTCAAAGTTTCGATGCAGGTGTTTTTTTCTTTGCTCCGTCTAACAGTTTTTTTCGGGAAGATTTGCTATTCAGAACTTGAAGACGTTTTCTTGAGCTTCAATATACTTTTATCCATTGGAACCAAGTAATGAAGAAAAAGCCTGCTTCGAAACTCTCAACTAAAACATAGAATATATCAAGTACAAAGACTTCGAAAAAAGTATTTCCTCGTTAAAAGCAATGAAAAATAAAATAAGAGCAATAAAAACATGAAAATAAATTTAATAATTTATTTATTAAAGCATTTTTACTGAACCAGAGTGACAGGTTTAGTAAAAATCGCTAATAGTTAACGGGTAGCCAGGCGGACCAAGTCTGCGCGTCGTATCACGCGCTGAAGTGGCGTTGTGTCTATTCTTTCGCGATCGATTTTTAAAATAAAAACAACTTGAGCACTCTCTGAAAAATATCTTTTTTATGTAAAAAATACTCAGTTTTCGATTTAAATCATCATAAAAAATATTAAAAATATACTTTTTGAGATATAAGACGTTTCATAGTTTTTAGAAGTGAAAATGGAAAATCTCTAAAATCTGACTTCACCGTTGGAAAGCTGAGGAAAAAATACATCGGAAACTCGTAACATACATTTCTTTTAGGTACATTTTAGTATCGCCCACTCGAGTTACAAATAGCATGATTTGGCGCTCGCGCGTCGAGCTGGGAGAGTTGACATGAATGCCTCATATGCATTTATCGATTTAATGAAATGAGAATGAGCAATTATTTATACTCGTTCGAACCTTTATACGTGTCCTATTACATTTTCTGTAAGCCACATAAACCCATAAATTCCATAAAACTCACAAAATATTATAAACCCCATAAAAGCCATAAAGCTCATTAAAAACGCAAACCCCATAAAACACTTTAAATACGTCAACCCCATAAACCCCATGAAAATCAGAAAAATCATAAACCTCATTTAACCCATAAACGGCAATTACGCATGAATCATCATGAATAATCATCATCTCATAAACACATAAACCCAATAAACCCATAAACATCATAAACCCCATAAAATTCATAAAATCCATAAAACCCATAAACTCCATAAACCCCAGAAAATCCATAAACTCAGAAGCCCCATAAATTCCATAAAAATCATAAATCCCATAAACCATATAAAACCCAAAAAATTATAAGGCTCAAAAATGTATAATGCCCACAAATTTTAATACGAAAAAATTATAATGCGCAAAAAGTAATAATGCCCAAAAAATCCTGTTCAAAAATTATAAAGCCCAATAAATCATGAGACCCAAAATTGATAAAAACAAAAAAGTTATAAAGCCCGAACAAAGTTTTATACCCTAAAATTATATATAATAAGCAAAAAATTATAATGCCCAAAAATTATAATCCACAAATAATTCTATGACCCAAAAATTGTAATACGCAAATAATTTTGAGCACAAAAAATTATAATGCGCAAAAAACAATAGTGCTAAAAAATAATGTCCAAAAACTTTAAAGGCCCAAAATTTTTGGGGACCCAAAAATTATTCAACCAAACTAATGATAAAGTCCAAAAAATTACTATAAAAATACTATTATTATACAAAAAAATTATAAGGCCCAAAATTTGTGAGGCGCAAAAATACTATAAATACAAGAAATTATAAGGCCCAAATTGTATAAGGCCCAAAAAAACTAAAAACATAAAATTATAAGGTCCAAATTCTATAAGTCCCGAATATTATAAAACATAAAAAAATGTGATGCCCAAAAATTATAATGTGCAAAACATTATCAATCCTAAAAATACTATTTAACAACACATACTTATGAAGCTAACCATCAGCTCACCAAATCATCTACCCACACATTCATCCACCTATTGATCCACCCACAAACTCATCTGTCCATACTTCCACCCTCCCAATAACCCACACTCGTGCACATATATGATGAACTTTTTAAAAAAGATATGAACTTATTGATGTGACCGGAGACTTTTGTGATCTTAATATTATAGAAGATTATATGGTATTATAATTACATTCAATCTATAATGGCTCTTTAATGTACCTATAATTCCGATAGTGTAGTAAAAGAGTGAAAAATGCTGTTGTTTAAAAAATCTATATTAATTATACCAAGCTTTGTAACATATTTTAACAAATCTTGATTAAAAAATGTTATGAAATCAAAACTTTTGGTAGTTGTAAACTTGAAAAATGTTGTGGCACAACTCGCAGTGTGAAATTACTTATATCCAATAACTTAAGGGGCCTAAAGTTCAATATAGACGAATGAAAATTATTCAAAGATTAAAGAAAAGCTACATATTAAAAAATATCATAAACTTTGACCGTAAATAACTTTTGACAATCTTGACCTTGCACTTAGTATAAAGTTCACTCGATAACAGCCATAAAATCGTCAAAAAAGTGAAAAATGCTGTTGTTTTAAACATCTATATTAATTATACCAAGTTTTGTACAATATTTCAACAAATCTCGATTAAAGAATGTTATCAAAAAGAAAGTTTTAGGAGTTGTCAGTTTTAAATTCTTTTACCTGCTCACTTGACATGGAATAACCAAAATATATATCATTTAAGAAGTATTAGACCCTACTAACCCAAGGTCAGCTATTTTAAATTTAAAAATCTGTTTAATTGATGAACAAATATTCCAAATTTAATTACCCGAAAGGTAGGAAATTTAAATTTAAAAGTAGCATTTGTTTTTTGGTTTACAATTTAATCGTTTTTTAAATTTAGATACAACTGTCATTTTCGGTTTTAAAATTGTGTATCATTCAGTTCTAATTAAAATATGTTGTGCTTGGGACAATTGAATTTAAATGCTTTGGTTTTATTAGTTAAGATGATTATTTAATTGAATTAGCTGTACTCAGATTTGAAGGGTTCATAGTTTTTCGTTCTATTATTTAACCAGCTTTTTAATACAAATTTTTCCTGTTGGATAAAAACTGTACGTAAACTGTTATACATTGTATGAGGCGCTTAGTAGAAATGCTACAAGTGACTTGTTGCATGAATATTATTAATTTGCTTTCTACTTGTACATTTCAAACAAGCTATATTATATAGTCTATAAATTGCATTGGTAACAACAAATAACTTTTGACGTACTGTTATGCCGCATACATTTAGAAATATATCTGTTTGAATATCAAAAAAGTAGTGTATTTAAAAATGTTACTTGGACCCCTTAGATGCAAAGCGCTTCGTATATAAGTCCGGTAAAATTATTCTTTTATATAATTTGTATATTACGGTTGTATACAAACTGTATACATTAGATTTACGTGGATCGAGTTATTAAATTTAGAGTGTTCGATTATATTATTAAGAAGTTTTTTAAATTATCAGTTGCATCCCTGGTGGTAATTTAAGTAATTATTTTATTATTTAAATAGTTTATTCTTGTAATGGAAATTGCTGCCTTTAGTATAACTGAATTTAGAGTTATTGGTTGTATTATTTAAAAAGTTTATAAAATATTACATTTTTGTCCTTGGGTTGATTAGGTATAAAATTTGTTAGTTAATTAAATAAAGTTTTTTAATTTGGCATTGCTGTCCTTGGGTTAGTAAGGTTTACCGTTTATGGTTTTAATATTTAAACATTTATTCTTGACATACTTCTCGACAGAAGCTTCAGAGCTCGTACGAGTTGTCGATTTCGTCTGAGCTCGTGGGCTCGCTACGGGCTCATGAACTCGTTGAAGCTCGTGAGTTCTCGAGCTTATGTCGAAGCTCGCCGAAGCTCGTGAGCTCGTTTGGGTTCACGTCTCGGCTCTAGCTAGCTCGGGCTCGTGGGTCACTGTACACAATGTTTAGAAGTCCATAATTGCGATTTCAAAAAGTATTCGAAAAAAGTATGCGACGAATACTTTTATCGGATACTTATTATGCGATGGAAGTATCGGTTGGATACTTTTTTCGGATATTCAGTATCCAATCGAAAGTATCCGTCGGATACTTTTTTCAATACTCAGTATCCGACGAAAGTATCCATCGGATACTTTTTTCGAATATCTTTTTTTTTGCAATTTATTAGGAACCTAGGCAAATTTGAGAGCAAAAGGGGTTCAGGTGATTAAATATCCAGGCCGCTAAATGTGTGATATCAAATGGATGGTGCTCCATGTATAGGGGGGCTCAAACATTTTCGGGCCTATATTACTCAAATTAGGCTATAGAGTTTAGACATCCCAAAACATGTGGTAGCATCCGCATGATAACGCATATTTATGGGAATCTAAATAAATTTACCCTTTTTCCACTCAAATTTATCTACGTCCCTAATAATTTGCAAAACGAAAGTATCCGAAAAAAGTATACAGCGGATACTGACAAGAAAGGGTATCGAAGTGTCAGTCACGGATTTCAATGAAACTGCTATATTGTAGAGAACAAAAGAATACTAAATACATATATTTTCTTTTCTGCTGAGAAAAACACTTTAAAGGGGTGAAAAGCACCTCTAAAGTTCACCCCACAAAAACAGTTTTTTCAAGATATCTCTGTTTCTACGTAAATTTTTTTTAATCCAATTGGAGACTTTATTATCGAACATGTTTACTCTTTTAAATTTGTAAAAATAATCAAATATTCACAAAAATAATTTTATTCTAAATAAAATCAAATCCTAAATTTGACGTGTATTAGGGTTTTTCACAAAAGTATATTTCAGGTGGGTAAACTACCCTACCCATTTCTCTTACTTTTCTTTGAAAAATTATTTAGTTTTATGTACAAATAATTTTTCAAATATAAGTTAAATGTACTAATAAGGGGTAGTTTACCTTCCTGAAAAGTACTTTTGTGAAAAACCCTAATAAAAACCCTAATACACGTCAAATTTAGGATTTGATTTTCTTTAGAATAAAATTATTTTTGTGAATATTTGATTATTTTTACAAATTTAAAAGAGTAAAAATGTGCGATAATAAAGTCTTCAATTGGATTAAAAAAAATTGACGTAGAAACAGAGATATCTTGAAAAAACTGTTTTTGTGGGGTGAACTTTAGAGGTGCTTTTCACCCCTTTAAAGTGTTTTTCTCAGCAGAAAAGAAAATATATGTATTTAGTATTCTTTTGTTCTCTACAATATAGCAGTTTCATTGAAATCCGTGACTGACACTTCGATACCCTTTCTTGTCAGTATCCGCTGTATACTTTTTCGGATACTTTCGTTTTGCAGAGCAAAAATAAAAAAAAAAAAATTTACCCTTATAAAAATAAGGGATGCAACCCCTGGGGGTTGAAATGTTGTACATAATCTCGGCGTTCGATAATAAACAATCTCCAATTGGATTAAAAAAAATTGTACATAGAAACAAAGATATCTTGTAAAAGCTGTATTGTGGGGGGGGGGTGAACATTAAGGGTGCCTTTCACCCCTTTAAAATATTTTTCAGCAGAAACGATAATATACGTGTCTTGTATTTTTTGTCCTCTACAATATAGCGAAGTTTCATTGAAATCCGTGACTGACACTTTGATACCTTTCCTTGTGAGTATCAGAAAAACGTATCCGACAAATACATTCGTCTGATACTAAGTTCCCGAAAAAAGTATTCGTCGGATGAACATTGTCTGAAAACATTTTGCGCTTGAATACTTGCCGGACTGTCTTTTATGACGTGTTTTTTAACTGCTTTTTGCGAGATTGTGCCTACATTCGGACATAATCTATCTTGTAGAGAATTTAATAACGAACAAATTTGTTCCTATTTATTTCTATCATAAGTGCCATATTACCCGAGATAATAAAAAACTTAAGTATTTGAGAAAGTGTGAGGAAAACGACATAAGTTGTAGATATTTTCTTATTCAATTAGCGGCACCTTTGAACCAGGGCGCCCTGATATTATTTTTTTAAGTAATATTTAAATGCGATTCCAATAAGAATCTAAGATCCTTCAAGCAAAATCCAAATATGGATATTTTTGAAGCTAATTCTACCGGACTAGAAGGAGCCTGATGAACTTTAGAAAATGGCTAAAAAACTGCCATTTTCAAAAAATTCCTCGAGGCTTTTATTTCAACCAACTTGAACGTATCCAAAAAATATTTTTTGTGTTTTAGGCAACTTCAAAAGAAAATTTGTTAGAACCCACAACAACTTAATGGGCCACCTCTATAGCGCTAAATGTAACCCAAAAATTTCATGCTATTTAAATTATGTTTGATCGCTTGTCGTTTTAACAGATCTCCACGGTTTCAGGTTTGCTGCAACTCAAATGCTTCTTTTACAAAAAGTCTAATTCTTATTTCGGTACATTCAAATTCGTTAATTAGAACTGGAGTTACAGTCCTTTAAAGCTAGGTCTTTTTTCAATAACCGCTACGTTGGCCCCATTGTCACCAAATTCTACCCTGGTAGAAAATAGGCTAGAATGGCTGGTTAGCTTATTAATTATTAGCCAGATTAATAAGCTATTAATAAGTCAAATTATAGCTAATATCTGGATAGAATCTGCTTAAAACTATGCTTTAAGCAAGAACGTATTTTGTTTGCAAATCTAATCTATTTATATTTTGTTTTGAAAAGTTATTAGTTTTTAAAAATATACATAATTATACTTTATTGAATGTTCAATATAATATGCCGCCAAAATAAATATTTTTATCAACAAATAACAACTTACGAGATTATAGAAATATGTATATGCAATACTAAAAGTATTTGAAAACTAATAATTTTCTTTCCGAAAATTAGTCAATCATAACTTAATCAACAACAATTTTGTGATTGATGTCGAAAATAAAATTTTGTAATTAAACTTCATTGTAAAACTACAAATTTGTTTACCAATTCTCCAAATTTCGTCATAACTTACTTTATTCTGTTTTTATTGTTATTTTTAAAATAACAATAATTATATGACTACATGCATTCTATTATTTATAACATAAATTTCTTTAATAAAGACATTTAAATTTTACTCGGGGCATTGGTACTTTTTGTGTAAACAATACTTTTTAAATGCACGCGTTGTTATGTAAATAACCTAACAAATAACCTAACCTCCATTACTACTAAACATGTAAGGTACACTTTTAACTTTAATTTAGTAAAATACTTAATGTAGTATGATTAGAATTGCGTATTACTTTGATTAATATAAAACTGTTATTAATTCCATTATTAATTAATACATAAATTACTTAGTTAATCAATTTTATATTAACTGGAATATTCAGCAGAATCTAGCTAAAAATTAGCTAAAAAGCATGTCATTTTTAACTAATTTGTAGCTAATTTCTTAATCAGAATTAAAACAGATTTAGAAAATCTAGCTAATCTCTGACTAGGAAACAGCTTAGATTTCTATCAGGGTACATACGCCATAATTAACGTAACATAACGTTCATTTTCATTGTAATGATCGAACCTAACTTAAGGTCCAAAAAGTTTGTTATGTTTTGATCATCATTTAGACCATATTTACCGAGATTTTTCATATTTAAATTTTTTGAACTGCTTACTTGACATGGAATCACGCATACACACACACACACGCACGCACGCACGCACGCACGCACATATATATATATATATATCGTGTGATCAAACCCACTTTTTCCAGGATATTTAGTTTTAAAATGAGTTTAATTAATTGTAGGGGCATTAAAAGGTTTTGGAACCATGTTTTTGGAAAGGTATTTATGAAAAATTCAGGAAATTTGCTACAAAATCCTTAGATGCCATTTTTTTAAAGAGATTTAATTTTGTTGAATAAATGGAGGTTAATGTTTGTTAAAAAATGTAAAAGTTGGCTACATGCTCATATTTAGCCTTGATCAAATTTAAACCTAAGGGTTTAAAAATATGAAAAAATGCACCTACATTCTACATACCCAGTGGAACATTTTTACCGTAGAAATAAAAAAAAAATTTATTCTCGAATTCCCAGAGAATCACCCATACATACAACCCGCCTGTTCCCCGCATCGAGTTAGGCCGACAAGCAAAACTAAATTACTACTCGCGTTGTGAGAGAATTAGTCTTCGCGTTTTCCGCACAAAGTCGTAATTATCGTGGATTTTACGTATACGTGGGAAAAACCTGCACAGCTGCACCGGGGTAAGGCTACAGCGGCGAGTCACCGCGGGCCGACCCAAAGGTAAGCGCTGCGGTAAGTCGTGCACAAGTGTTGCGTGTGGCGCACGCCAGCAGAATATCGACTCGGTTGTTAAATAATTATTATTAACAAATAAGCACCCCATTAAAATTATTTTTATGTTGGCAAACCCTAAGGGAGCGCCTGCTGGCCCGCGTCCGTAACAGGAGTAACTTTTACAAATTTCAATTTTTTAGAGGTTAAAATCTGTAAAATGGGTTTTTATGGAATCATTAGAAGAGTTACTCATGCTTATTTCTTTAAACTTATTTCACGATATTTTCCTAAGTGGTAAATTTTTCCAAAATTAAAACCCTGAATTGCTTAAAAATGGCAAAATATTATTTTATGACGTAGACACAGAATAAATAGAGATTTACGGAAGCTCAGTTTTGACATTTTACTTTATTTATAAAAATCATGGGCAACGCCGCGGTACGGGATGCTAGTTGTAGTATAAAATAAAAGGGATATGGTAAAATGGTTTGAAATTTGGTATAAATTAGTTTTATCTAATAATATTCATAGGAAAAATATTTCAAGTTGATAGGTCAATAATACCATATTTTTTTAAATATCAGAGTCATGCCTTGAATAATAATAATTTATTTTATGAAAGACTAAAAATTGTCCCTGCTTCGTTTAAAAATAAGGTACATTATGAGCGCCAAAAATATACCTGTTATTGCTTACTTTTTCTTAGAAAACTTGGAAATACAACAAAAAAATTTAAAAAAAATAAAGACATAAACTTTTTTTTTTCTATGTCTTCTAGAAAACAAATTAATAATAGGTAATTTTATGCTTTTCATAATATTCCTTATTTTCAAACAAAGCAAGGATAGCTCTTATTTATTTGTTGAAAAAATTACTTTTTGAATAAAGCGAAACAATTAATTAAACAAAGACAGAGATACCCGGCGTCTTCTTACATAACAACCGTTTCATCTTCCCAGGAGTGAAAGCATTGCAAATACAAATTAGCCAAGGATTTTATGCCAAATAACCCGAGTGAACTTAGTAGTTGTGAGATTTCAATTTTATAAAATTGAAATTAGATGAAATAATATAACATTTTACGTTAACTATTATTAAATAAGTAATGAGACGTAACTAGTGAACCTTTGAAATGTCCGAAATCTTTAATCGTGTTTAATCAAAGATTAATATTTATTTAATAATAGTTAACGTAAAATATTATATTATTATCGACGGTTGTATGGCAGAAAATGCTAACTTGGCGTTCGCTTGAAGAAGAGGCTAACTCAGATTCGGCTTGAAGAAGAGGCTAACTCGGCGTTTACTTGAAGAAGATGCTCACTCGGAAATCGCGTAAAGAAGGGCTACTTTAACTAATTATTTCTCGTATTTAATTTTGTAAAGAGCAAAAATAAAAAATAATAAAATACATGGTTAGCGAAAAAGTTAATTTTCCTACTTTTTATTAGTACTCTTCGTAAGTCTTTTCTTCCACTAAACCGTCGATAATAGTATAATATTTTACATTAATTATTATTAAATAAATATTAATCTTTGATTAAACACGGTAAAACAACTTCAAACTTTATACTTCAGAATTGTACGCTGTACCCTTAATTTTGCATAACAATTAAATGTAAAATTGAATAACTCAAAAGATTTTAACAGCTTTCTTATGAAAATATTTTCTGTAAGGCTTTTGGGGTCGCTGATTATGAATTTGATAGAAAAAAATTGAAAATATATCATGATGGATACAAAATTCGTAGCAAGGAATTTAAAAAAGTTTAGAAATATAGTAGATATTTATTAAGGTTATTCAATAATTCATAACTTTTATTAAGTTTCAAAGGTGGCTTACCCACTTGATTGTTAGTGGCGATTCTTCAGCCAATAAATAAATTGTATTCAATTTTAGTAATTTATCATCAGTGAAGATGTCGCAGTTGATCACTATATAAATTATATTTAAGTAATGAATCATTAGTGGCGATTACTCAGCCAATAAATTAATTGTATTCCAATTTCTGTAATTTACTATTAGTGAAGACAACTAATATTCTAATATAATATTATATATTCAAATAATGAATTATTAGTGGCGATTACTCAGCTATATGAAATTATTGTTGAAATATTTAAATTAATATTTTTATATTATAATTATTAATTGTTACTGGCGATAACTCAGCCAATTTATGAATTATTGAAATTTATGTAATGTACCATTAGTGAAGATAACTCAGTTATTCGTCAATATATAAATTTGTCCTTTTATAATGAGTCATTAGTGGCGATTACTCAGCCAATAAATAAATAGTATTCAAATTTTAATCATTTACCATTCGTGTAGATAACTCAGTCAATCAATATATAACCTATATTTCAGGAACAAATTATTAATAGCGTTTCTTAACCGATCAATAAATGTTTATAATATTAGTAATGTACTTTGTAATAATAGTGAATAATGTATAATGTAATAATAGTGCAGACATTTACCCAAACGATATATAAATTATAATTTCATCATGAACTACCTTATTAAAAATTCTTATGTGAGATCTCACCTGAGATTTCACGTAAGATATTCCAATAGGGTATTAGTGGCTATTGTTCAGCCAATTTATAAATTTTAAATTTATGTAATGTATCATTAGTAGTGATCTATGATTAGTAAAAATCTATGACTATTTATATATATATTAATTAAGAGCAATAGTAAAAACTATACATTTTTCTTTAGTTATTCAATAAATAAATATTTACAGTTCATGGACCGAACGAGCGTTAGCGAGTGAGGTTAAACTGGCTAGTATAAATATTAAGAAGATAAGTACATTTAACGGGTGTTAAGGTCGCTGATTACGAATTTGATATAAATATTGAAAAATACTTGATGGCAGATACAAAATGGTCGACATCAATGTGAAAATAACGCTAAAGCCGTAGCAAAATATAAAATAATATACATATACTAACACTATATAGATCACACTATAACAATATATATATATATATATATATATATATGCTCCACCGTCCCCTTCAATACCCACTACTGTCCCTCCACAGCTGCTCCACTAAATAACGTAAAATTCGTTAAAAAATTACGTTATTTTATAATGCATTTGCCTCTCTACCCCCTCCACTCACCTCCACTCCCCTTTAAAAAAAGCTTTAAAAAAAATGTTAGCCCTTGAAGTCCCCTGTGCGGTCTAGTATAGTGTTCCAAATTTCCAAAAGTGGCCAAGAAACTGTCTATTTTGAAAAAATTCGAGGGAGCTCCCATTAACACCAATTTGAATGTACCAAAAAAAGATTGTTTCATCTTTTTACGAACTTTTAGAAAAAAAATATTAGACCTCCTTAGCAGCTTAAGAGGTAACCACTGAATATAAACCTAAAATTTTGTGTCTTTTAGGTTATATTCGATTGATTGCTAATTTACGAAATCGATACGGATTTAGGTCCACCACATCTCAAATTTGTCGTCTTTAAAAGACCGTTAATTCCATTTTTGGTACGTTCGAACGACTTTTTATTATAAAAGATACAACCTCAGGAAAGTAGATACTTATTAGAAATTTGTTAAGTTGGTACCCCTGCAACTTTCTTCTCTGAGCCCCTTTTGAGCTCTAACTTTCAAGAAACATAGTTCAAGCATTCTAGAAAACAATTCACTTGGTTTGTAATCGATTAGAATTAGAATTTTACACAACATCAAATGGTACCTGGAATTGTTTTGTAGGAACTTATAGAAAACATATCTAAACAAATTATCCGTATACGTGCCCTACTAATTTGTTGACTGGAGCCCGTAAAAAATCAGCAAAGTGGGCTAAAAAAAGTTCAATATGAAATTTGTAGGTATTGGAAATACTTACAAAATGAGCCGTGGTACGTTAATTTTCATTAAATTTTTTATCAACTAATATTAAAAAATCGTTAAAATACGACTTTTCTTGAAACATTTTTTATTCAGAGAAAAACAATTCTTGGGCTTTGACATTTTTGTATAATAAAATCTTTATGATGGTAAATATAAATACATTTTTTTAAGCCCAAAATATTCTATTGTTATAGAAAAATTCATTTCGCAACTAAAGCAGATGTCTTTGTAGAATCTAATTTCTACAAAGTTCGGGCCGTGCCAATCAGTATTTGAGGTCTCATTTTCTTCCTAAAGACTTATACTATTATATGCAACTTGAATTTAAGCGATTTTTCAACTTGAAACTTTTACAAAATGGCGTCCAAAAAAGGGTCGTATAAACTATGGGCATACCTTTTGCTACTCGTATTATCTTCGCGGCGTATTATCGTATAGTTAATCAAAAAGCTGGTATTTTTAACGAATTTTAAAAAATTTGCATTAATAAGTGCTGAGAAAAATACACGATATAGAAGGAGAGTTGAAGTATCGATATGAAAAATTCAGATACAATTACCGATGAAATGTATAGAAAAATTAGCGAAGTAGAGGCATGTGCGCACGATGGCCGCGGTGCAGTGGTAGGGGTAGCAGCGGCAGCTGCGGCGGTAGACGCCGCCGTGCGCACGCTGCTCGCGCGTGATAAATTGGATTCGAGACTTCGAATTACCTCGAGTTTATTCTCTCGGCTTCAAAATGACGTTAAAGCTTCATTTTTTTTTTAATTTGGGATAGCTCATCGATACATTTACGAATATGGCATCAGTTTTTCGCATTGAAGTTTTCTAGTTTACTTATTACTACTAGAAAATATATGAGTGATCGCAAGCGGTTTTATGGTGTGAAACTGTGATATTAAATGCAAGACATTCGACTTGTTTAACATAAAGTTCCAATAGTATTTCTTTTATATACTCATATATGAGTATTTCCAATTTCCCTATTTCTTTCTTCCATTTAGGTACCTCGGTGGAAAAGTAATGAATTGAATAAAATATAAGTATCTATTTATTTAAATAAATAACATACAAATTCAAGAACGCTTACAATGGCGCCCGATAGGGACCCGGGATTTAAATTGAAAAAAATCCTAGTCATAGAAAGTGAATACTCTAGAAGATTCAGAGAGTCGAAGCGTGGAAAGGTGGCCGCGCGTTTTCTGACAGGGAACCCGCGATTTCCCGCGCAAAGTGGGAGAGAGACGCTCAGCTCGCGAGAAGTGGTGCGACGTGCTCGCTGTTTTGTGGGTAGTTTATTAGTGCTATTTGCTTTAAGGTTTTAACCAATTCTAGTGGTTTATATACAATAATCTATTGTTATAAATAAAGATAAATCAAAGTCATTTATTGATAACCTGATATTACAGAGTTAATAAAATAAATGAGGTATGCAAAATATGCAAAAATTTAAATATTCCTTTTAAAGATGAAGATTTTATTATTTGTTTTTGCTAGCTTCCTGATTTATTATATAGGGCTAGTACAACAGATAAGTTATAATTATAAAAATAAGTAACATAAATTAACATTTAAATACGGAAGAGAAAAACGTGTGTTGATTTCAACTTTTTGTCTTGATACTTTTGTACTTATTACTAAAAGTATCAAAGCAAAAAGGGAATATCGACGTTAATCGTGTAGGACAAAAATGTTTAAAATTTTAGAGGATGAGTTAATAAAAAATATAATGTTAATATAAGAGATAATTTATTGGAATGGAAAGAAATTTGAATTTAAGCAATTTATAAGTAAAATCAATTAAAATAAATCAAGCAAAATGAAATTTTAGCACCAAAAATAAAATTTAAATAAATACAAATACGTGGAATAAAGCAAATCAGATATATAAATAAACCAATTCGAAAAATGAATGAATAAATAAAGATATTTATTAAATACCAAATCAACAATAAATTGGAGAATAAAACAAGGAGTTGATTAATTTAACAATGAATCGACAGTAAGTTGAAAACTAAAACTACAAAAGTTTAATAATATTTATAATAAATTGAAAGTTTATAATAAGCAAAACGTATAGTATAATACATTTTATTTCGAGAATAAAATTCAAATGGATTTCTTCTGAAATATTGATAATGATTATGTGGTTAACATAATTTATGATTTTTGTTAAATAAAATTTTATAAAGAAAATATTAAGAAAAAATATTCTTTAATGGATTCCTAAATTTGAATTGGCAAATGATTTTACATGCAGAGTAAATTATGAGTTGAAATTCATTTTAGAATTTTTATATTGAACCAATCAAATATATTGTTTCAATAAAATTATCAACAAATGGAGCGAAGTAGAGGAGGAATGTGTACCGAAAGATGACACAAACCGTCTTGAACCGTTACCAATATATATCAGATGGTCAGATGAACTATTGGTGCAGTGTTACAGGTACGTTAGTGAAAAGTGCGCGATTTATTAAAAACGTTTCTAAAACGAATTAATAATGTAAAGTGTAAATAATGAAAAAATTTGTAAGAAAGTGTAAAAAAAAGTTTAATCTAAGCAATTACACGGAGAGAAATGTGTTGCAATATTCTCTCGGTTACCTTACCAACTTTCGTACGGAATTCTCCGTACGCTATGCACTCGTCACTGTAGCTACACTGGCAAGGAATCATACCGCCGGCAAACACTCTACGCCGAGTGATATTCACAAGAATCAGTTGCGGCAGCGGTTAGATGCATACGCAGTTGCTGTCTTTAATTGTTAATAACTTTATTTCTAGCAAATATTTCTTGCTGCAACTAGTCTTAAATTAAAGCTCTTTTTATCTACTTTTATTTTGTTCTTTTAACTAATGTTTAAGACCCACAGAAGTCGAGTTATTACCATTTAAATAATTACTTTCATTTCAATAACTTTGCGGCTGATTTCTTGTTTGAAATATGATTTTCTGTTGAAATACTCGTAATACAACAACAAATTCTACACACTAAAATATTTGTATTTTCTATAACTATGAACTCTACTCTAACTTAATCAGATTTTCATTTTACAAAGGATTCTTGTTAAATACCAATACATGAAAGAACCCTCTTCCACAGTTTTATCTTTTTTCGATATTTATAATAAAACCATTGGTTTTTATTTCCATATAAGAGCAATCGTACATTTAAAATAATTTTATATAAAAAAGCAAGCTAAAATTTGTTATTCAAAACAATCCATGTGAGTTCTGAATGCTGGAAGGAATAAGAAGAGTGGGAGCTTGGTTGCCTAGTGATGCTGGCGGTGCGGTTTTCACCGTTGCCGAATTTCTGGGCTGTTTGTCGATTTTCAAGTCGTGAGTCAGCACACAGTCGCCTAGCTAGTAGGATCTTACTCCTCTCGTTCTTATAAAACGATTTGGACAGCTAACTTATATATTCGCTAGTTTACTTGTTACTACTAGAAAATATATGAGTGATCGCCAGTGGTTTTATGGCGTGAAACTGTGATATTAAATAAATGAAAGACATTCTTGCTTAACATAAAATTCTAATAGTATTTCTTTTATATACTCATATACTCATATTTCCAATTTCTCTACTTCTTTCTTCCATTTAGGTACCTCGGTGGAGATATAATAAATTGAATAAAATATTAATATCTATTTATTTAAATAAATACTATACAAATTCAAGAACTCTTACAACTTTTTTATTAGATTTTTTGTAATTATGTCGATATTAGTCATATTGCACGTATATGCACTTCAAGGGAACGATGCAATAAAGGGTCTTATCCATTATTCTACAAGAAAACATGATTTTAAACAATAATTCGAAAATATTTTTTTTTACGCCTTTTAGGGGCAATTTTACAATCTTCTTAAGTTTCTTTGTTTGTCTTTCGTGATTCTTCGTTTCGTTGAAGTGCATATACGCGCAATATGATTAAGATCGACTTAATTACAAAAAATCTAATAAACAAGTAAATTGGCCAAGATTTGGACACTTAGAAAACTACAATTCGAAAAACTGATGCCATATTCGTAAATGTCTCGATGAGATACCCCAAATTAAAAAAAATGCAGCCGTTAACGTCCTTCTGGAGCCGAGATAATGAAATCGAGGTAATTTGAAGTCTCGCATCCAATTTTTGACGCGCGAGCATCGTGCGCACGATGGCGCTTACTGCCGCAGGCATATGCCGCCGCTGCTGCCACTGCTACCCCCACCATTTAGACAAGGCAAAAACCTCGCGTTCGTAGAAAAAAAAATTTCCATTCAATTTTTTTAGCGGATTTACCTTCGGGATATGCCCCTGAATAAGGATCAATAGTTTGCCGGATAAAAATCTTATGCAAAATTGTGTAGCATAAGAGCCCCCACCGGATGCTCAAGAGCTCCACCAGGGTTCGGATGGGGGTTAGATTTAAGATTACTATGAATTAAATAAATAGAGATGTATATTGAAATGTAATTATAATACGAGATTTATTTATCTCAAACAATCAACAAAAATATTTACAATAAATTAATAATTAATCTAATTCAACTTAATAGAGTTAGACGCGGAAACCGTTCCTTGTATGGCTTGATCCCCGCGATCTCCCTTAATCTATAACATATAAACAGGCGGAAACCAAAATACATTAGTTACTCTACTTAATACTTATAATCTATTGAACGCGTACACAAAACATATATCTATTCGATTACAATGTATATTTAGCCTCTGCACTCGTGGAGGCGCGTCTCCACGAGGCCGCTTCTAGTACTTACTAATAATCCGGGAGCGCCCGTCTTATTAGTATTTTCTATCCGTCACACTGGAGTACCTTTCAAGGAGCACCATGAAAGGCTCTCCAGTGCACCAGACACGGGGGCACCCGTAAGTCTGGCCGGAGGTTTCCCTATTCTAAAATTCGGACTTTCGGACGGACGGGCGTGTGGCTGAAGAGCGCCTCAGTTCACAGCCCGGGTGCGTTTTTATTACCGGTTCATCTACCGTTGGACCTCGAGTGGGGTACGCCTCGCTGCGATATCCTCCAGCAGATGTACCGATACTTAACCGCCTGCACCTCAGGATACTGACCGAGGAGCGCCTCGAGTCAGGAGCCTGGATATGCCAGTGTGAGTCGTGTACGCAGCCACAGACTCCTCTACTCGTAAGCGCGATCGAGCGTGCTGGGGCACCAACTCACTCGCTCAGCGCCCGCGAGTAGACTACCGATCTCCAACTACTGCAGGCAAGAGGTTCGCTTTCCGCTCTCTCTCCCCACCGCGCTGCGCTTCTCGGCGCTGCGAGAGCGCCGCCGGTCAGTGCTGACTAGTGCGCGCCGCCGGAAATTTCCCCCGCCGCGCGCCAGCCGAGCGCTGTTCGTTCCGCGGCGGTTACTGCCTACCTTGCGTTAGTCGCCCCACTTCTCTTCTCTCCGTCTCTCTTTCATTCTCCATCCGTTCGCTTTGCGTTCGTATTGAACGCACAGCGAATTTCCAGAGAATCGGCTTTCTTTAACTTTAACTAATCATTACGACGAAGGGTACTTTCGTCGCAATTGTTTAAACTAATTTTTTTTAAACTAATTGCAAAAATTGCTTTTTTTACCTGCATATTTTTTTTAGGTTTTCTGGGTCGTTGTAAACAAAAAAGGTATCTGGTTATTTTTTCTGAAAGTTGACCGTTTTCGAGATATAAATAATTTAATGTTTGAAAAAACGCAAAAACGGCCGTTTTCAAGGCTGAAAAACAATATTAAAAAATTAAATTTTTGAGTTTACTAAAATTCTTAAATAATCTTTAAACATCCCTTAACAAAATCCTGAAGAGTTATTGAAGATTTTTTAATTCTAAAGCTTTATTTTTTAAATGTTAATTAAGCGCGCTCAAACAGACGTCGCGCGCGCGTACCCGCTACTGCCAACCGGACTATTGAGTATCTTATGCGTTCTCGATGCTTTGTTATGTTTTGTGAATTAATATAATGTGTCATAAAATCTTATATTTAAATATAAATGTTATAAATATTAACTGTTATAAATATTAACAAAAAAAGTTTATGATTAGCAAAAAATTTATTTAAGCATATTCTCGCATTCATCTATATTACAACCACATAAGGGAACATACGTAACATTACTTTTTTTACAATGGGCTGCTTTGGTTTTGCAGGCTTTTAAACATTCACACTGAGAAATAAGATTATCAGGTACTAAATTGTTTAATCTAAATCTAGGTAACAATACACCTGATTCATGCATGATGTATCCAAAATCTTCATAATTTAAAGTTTCATATCTAAGGTTCAAGGAATTTTTTCAGATAAATGTTTGTAATGACGATCTTAACGCATGCAATTTAAAAGCATCAGACGTACATGGCATGTTTCCTAAATTTACGCCCATTCCGCATGACTGAGCAAAAATGATCAATCTAGCCTCATCTGCCGTTTTACCTTTTTTATTTTAGATATATTTGATATTGATGATAATCAAAATGCCCTGATACCTCTGGGCAACGAGTTACAGCTTACCACGGCGCAATTAAATACATTAAAAAAAGTTTATTTAAAAAATATACTAAAATACTATACTAATAAAATATATCTAAAATAAAAATGGTGAAACGGCAGATGAGGCTAGATTGATAATTTTTGCTCATTCATGAGGAATGGGCGTAAATTTAGGAAACATTCCATGTACGTCTGATGCTTTTAAATTGCATGCGTTAAGAGCGTCATTACAAACATTTATCTGGAAAAATTCCTTGAACCTTAGATATGAAACTTTAAATTATGAAGATTTTGGATACATCAAGCCTGAATCAGGTGTATTGTTACCTAGATTTAGATTAAAAAATTCATTACCTGATAATCTTATTTCTCAGTTTAAATGTTTAAAAACCTGCAAAACCAAAGCATGCCATTGTAAAAAAAGTAATATTACGTGTATTCCCTTATGTGGTTATAATATAGATGAATGCGAGAGTATGCTTCAATAAATTTTTTGCTAATCATAAATTTTTTTTCTTAATATTTATAACAGTTAATATTTATAACATTTATATTTAAATATAAGATTTTATGACACATTATATTAATTCACAAAACATAACAAAGCATCGAGAACGCATAAGATACTCAATAGTCCGGTTGGCAGTAGCGAGTACGCGCGCCGCTGCCGAGAGAGCGCGCGCGTCGGCTGCATGAACGCGCTTAATTAACATTTAAAAAATAAAGCTTTAGAATTAAAAAATCTTCAATAACTCTTCAGGATTTTGTTAAGGGATGTTCAAAGATTATTTAAGAATTTTAGTAAACTCAAAACTTTAATTTTTTAATATTGTTTTTCAACCTTGAAAACGGCCATTTTTGCGTTTTTTCAAACATAAATTATTTATATCTCGAAAACGGTCAACTTTCAGAAAAAATAACAAGATACCTTTTTTGTTTAAAAACGACCCAAAAAACCTAAAAAAAATTATTCTGGTAAAAAAAACAATTTTTGCAATTAGTTTAAAAAAAATTTATTTAAACAAATTTGCATAAGATTTTTATCCGGCAAACTGTTGATCCTTATTCAGGAGCATATCCCGAAGGTGAATCCGCAAAAAAATTTAATGATAAATTTTTTTCTACGAACGCGAGGTTTTCGCCTTGTTTAATTTTGCCGCGGCCGTCGCGCACATGCCTCTACTTTGCTGATTTTTATATACATCATTTCATCGGTAATTGTGTCTGAATTTTTTATATCGATACTTCAACTCTCCTGCTATATCGTGTATTTTTCTCAGCACTTATTACTACAAATTTTTTTAAATTCGTAAAAAATACCAGCTTTTTGATTAACTATACTATACGTCAATACGCCAAGAAGTTAATAGCAAAAGGTATATCAATAGTTTATACGACTTTTTTATGGACGCCGTTTTGTAAAAGTTTCAAGTTGAAAAATCGGTTAAATTCAAGTTGCATATAGTATAATTCTCTAGGAAGAAAATGAGATTCTACGGAGAAATCTTTTTTAGTTGCAAAATGAATTTTAACGTACCATGGCTCGTTTTGTAGGTATTTTCAATACCTACAAGTTTCACATTGAACTTTTTTCGTTTCGAGCTTCGTGTTCACTACTAGAAGCCAAAAACCTGTTTTGGCCCACTTTGCTAATTTTTACGAGCTCCAGTCAACAAATTAGGAGGGCACGTACACGGATAATTTGTTTAGACATGTTTTCTATAAGTACCGGCAAAAAAATTCCGAGTACCATTGTGAATTTTTTTCCAGCTTGTTTTTTGCACCAAAAGTAAACGTCATACTATTGAAGTCCGACAAAATTACACATTTAAAGATATTTATATGAAAAGTTACGCTTGATTGAAAAATACGAAAAAAATTACGTGACAATATTCTTGAACCAGACATATTTTTTTCAAAGTAGGCCAAAAGACTAAAAAGCTCTTTTTTATTGGTTTAAAATGGTTTAAATTGAAGCTGCATGGAATTCTTTAACAAAGTCATATTTTGGTCCAATTTAAAAAATTAAAATATTCTAGGGGACACCAAAGTGTATAAAATGGACTGAAAATTGTTTGGTGGCGTTTTTAACATCTACTTTCATATCCATACAGCGAAAATTTTTTAGCAGTTGCTTATATGAACTCCACAAGTCATATAATATGTTTTTTATCAAAACTAAGCTGTCTCTTTGAGTACGCAATAATATATTTCTAATAGGATACATTACAATAAGTTATAGTACATATAGAATAATCAAATAAAAAATTATTTTAATTAACTTACAAGCATTAGGTTTGTTTACTTTTATTTGAGGCATAGGGATGCAATACCTATCAAGTCCGTTTTCCATAAGGATGATAGTCGTCTAGCAGAAATCATCCATCGCCCTTATGGAAAATGGACTTAACATAATAAATTAATCTAATAAAGAAACTATGAATGATTCTTTATACAGATCTAAATGCTTTTAATTGCATTTCACTATCCTTGTCCTCTAAAACATTGTTTTAAAGACCTTATTATGCTGTTCTTAATGTAAATAAATGTTTCTCTGTAATTTTTCATGTGCAATTACTAACTTAATTAATACCCATTGTTGACTTTTCCCTATGGATAAATCCACTTTGTACAAAGCAACCGTGCGATACACAGTCTGCAGCAAAATTTCTTGTATAAATTTGTATTTATTTTACTCCTGTCAAATCTTTAATAAGTAAAAAAATCGACAAGAGTTCACACACGTATGTCTATATGTGTATTTATATGTTTATAGTATATTTATTATTTTAATTTCATATGAAAGCAAGCCAAGGCCACGACATGAGACAAGCAAACTAAAAAAGGTTTGAAGCAGTTCAAGAATGTTCAAAACCGCGTTAACCACAACCAAGCACAATTACAAGCAAAGTACAGACCCTGTCAACGAGGTAGTCAGAAACTAGTGAATATGGTATATTGCAAACAGTTTTGATGAAGTTTTAGTACAATAAGAAAATAAGAAAATATACACATTATATTGAAACTCACCTGGGTGAACAAGAATTATATATATATATATAGGCTTATACACAGAGATAGAGGGGATATATTATTCGTACAAAATAATTACAGGTGAAGAAATAAAACTTTATATATTATTATTGAGCAGATACTTCGAACATATATGAACCGTTCCTATATTCGAGGCTAACATTACAGTATAAAAAGACTAATAAAGGGAGTACTATCGGTTTCGAATTAGTGTCCAGAAAAATCTGAAATGTTGTATACACGGAAAGAAATTTGTTACCGCTATAGTATGGACGTGAGCGATGCACTTTAAGCAACGCGTATGTGTTGCTGTTCACGTAGGAACTCAAGCATTACTCGCATGACAGTAATCAGCACAAAATAAATACGACGATCTTGCGCTTACCGCTACGAGTCGATGCGCTGTTACCGCGAAAGCGCTACGAGAAAAGCATCGAATACTAGCGCGCGACATTTGCATGAATCTCTTGCCATCGTGGTACGAACTCCCTTGCGAAGAGTAGTTAGGCCACGCCCCCTTGAGAATTCAGCTGAGAGCAGATGTATACATCCTATAGGAAAAACGGCAAACGCATGAATATACAAAACTCGAGCGAATATGATGGTAAATTTTCTCTGCACACCAAGTCAACAACAACGCAGAATGCGCGCGATAATCTCCGAGCGACGAGTACCCGCAAGGGGGCGTGGCCTAATCGCTCATCGCAAGAGAGCTCATACCACGAGGGTAAGAAAGACATGCGAATGACGCACGCCCGTACACGATACTTTTCTCGTAGCTCTTTCGCGACAATAGCGCATTGACTCGAGGCGGTAAGCGCAAGATCGTCGTGCTTTTTTGGAGTTGAGTACTACCGTACAGCTAAAGCATGATTTTAATACACTACTGGCCTTACTCTTGTACTCACTTTGTATAAAACAAGAGCGAACGATTAAAGCGCGTCGTTTGATGCGATAGGTGTAACAAATTTGTTTCAGTGTACTATTACGTTTTAACCTCATACTTACTCATATAAATTTTTAGAAAGCTACACCAACCCAGAAAAAAGATATTAAGAATTTTATATTTACGTTTTTTACGCTTTTAACACGTAGCCTTATGGGAACTCACATTTCCGACAGTTGCAATCATGAAATTCATGAAAACTGATCTTCTGATTTCGACGAAACTTTGAGAAATATATATTTAATATCCCATAAATATAATGCAAAAATTCAAATGTTGATTCACAAATTTGGAGAGTTAATATAAGCAACCGAATAATATTGTTCACGCTCACTCAACCATTTACGCACACGATTTGGCCTACCACGGAAGTCAAAAACGACCAAATACGCATCTGACTCACGGAGTACCGATAGTACTCCCTTAAAGTGGTTCCAGGCGTATATATATGTCATAAAAAACAAACACTTTTAACTACAATTTAATCTCACATAATGATATAAAAGTCACTATATTATGAGATAAAGCATTTTTTCAAAACTAAAAAATGAATTTTATCGAAATTTCGTTATTGTAAAATTAGATATCGTCAAATTTAGACTTCAAAAGAAAAAAGTTGACAAATCACTGAAGACTATTTTATTTGTTATTCGATTTTAATTTGGAAGATCTCATTTTGTTCCTTGAAAGATTTCAGGATCCAAATAAAAATTGAAAATCATCGAAAAACTTGGAAGGTTACAATCCATTGTTTATAATAATTCCATACACGTGTTTTTGTAAGTTTGAACGTGTACAAGTATAAACAATGGAGGTTGCAGGTTTTTCGATGTTTTTCAATTTTTATATGGTTAAGCCCCCCCCTGCAATTTTTCAAGGTACCAAATAAGACCTTAATTAAAATCGGATAACAAATAAAAAAATCTCCAGTTTTTTGTCAACTTTTTCTCTTCTAAAGTCTAAAGTTGACGATATCTAATTTTACAATAACGGAATTTCGATTAAAATTCTCTTTTTAAGTTTACAAAAACACACTATTTCATGATATTGTGACTTTCATATCATTATGTGAGATTAAATTGTAGTAAAAAATATTTGTATATATATATATATATATATATATATATATATATATATATATATATATATATATATATATACGAATGTTTTTCAGCAACAGATAATATCAAGAAAAACTTAAATTAAAATACAGTTTAAATTTTACATCAAATCAGATTATTATTTATTTATATTAAATTCACACACACACACACACACATATATATATATATATATATATATATATATATATATATATATATATATATACGTATTTTAATTTAAGTTTTTCTTGATATTATCTGTTGCTGAAAAACATTCGTGCAATTAACTGCGTCTTGGTGACGGATATTTCTGCAACATTGTTCATAAAGAGTTGTTTATTGTAAAAGAAAATATAATATTTTAAATCACACTCTCTCACTAAAATAACACCCATTAATTATTTCATATGTGAATTTATCTTGTTGAAACGTACTGATCTGAACTTTAATTTTTACGTTCTATAATATTAGCAAACAGGATATCACTTTACTTGAATGTGTTTTTATTTCAATTACAAGCAGAACTCTTATACCAGAACTCGCGTAAATCTGCGGAATAATGTTCGTGACGCAGTATATAAGTATATACTCGGCATACACGGCGACCTTCAAAACCCCAATCTTACTATACACATCACTTTCGCACATTATATATTTAGTACAGAGACATACCGTGTTGAGATTTTATTTAACCGAAATTTACGTGTAACTCTATTTTAGTGTTAGGTATGGCAATTTTTAAGCGAGACGCGCCCGGGTGATGGATTAAACCAACCATACAGATTAGCCACAGGCATAGTGTGTATGGGGTGCTGTTGCACTCTTTTCCGGTTTTTTATATCGATATTTTATGTGTTAGGCGAGGCTAAGTCAGTTTTCGCCGGCCCGTGGTTTGGCTTTGCAGCTTATTCCCACGGCCTCTCTTAGACTAAGTATAACATATAAAAGATGTTGGCTAAAATCGACAGATAGTCGATTTCGTAGTTTCGTTCATAAAAAAAAACTATCCTACGGCCGAGGTTATTTGGTTAATGTTAGTTAACATATTAGAACACTTATTTTAGGCGTGCTAGTACGCACAGGAAGACATATATAATATTTATTACCATGATGCCCATGTTATGTTGTGCTATATTCATGCATATAACAGACAGACAAATTGACTCGTGCGGTGCTCCCTTACTCGGCTATCTGAAGTTCCTGTAATAGAGAGCTGTAAATTTTTGTGTACAATATACTTGGTAGTTGGTTGCAGAGTGTCGCTCGTCACCGTAGCCGCTGCTCTGCTAGCTCCTCGCTAGGCGCGATTCGGCGGCTCGATTAGGCGGCTCGATTAGGCGGCTCGACTCGGGGGTGTGCGAAAATATGCCAATAATACAAATTCGCGCATGCTTTGCGGCCGATTCCCCACTCGAGTAATATCTGCGCGCTCGGGATACACAGTAGTGCGCGACTTGCACAGTGGTGCTCAACTTATTTTATATGCACGTTTTTTCGGCGCATAACAATTTAGTATTTTTTTTTGTAAAAAAAATATAAAGGATTGAATGTTAGACCGGTATTCGGTCTTATTAATGGATTTCTCGGGGATGCAGGGGTTTGGGACCGTTGCAAAATGAAAAAATCGACATAAAAATAATGTTTACCATTATTCTGCAATGCCAACACCATAAAGTTGCCCTTCCAACTCAAGATTTTGATTCCCTTCAGATTTTCTCATCGATTTTGCGCTCGAGCCCGTCTCTTTTGTCGCGTCGTTTAGTGAGCGCTCAGCGTAGTTGACGCGCTGTGCGTCGACTTCCAGGCAAAAATTGTAGCAGTTAGGCCCTATAGTCATGCCTAAAACTTTCATGATTTCCATGACACTGCTTAAGCCATCATTGAAAATGAAACAGCAATATCAGCAGCTATTTGAAGAACCACTTTGCCACTCGAAGTGCTCTTGAACGCCAAGATCCATACGGTCGAGTTTAAACTTTCGTTGCTATTCTGTGTGTAACCTCCCAAACATCGAGTAAGTAAATCGCCATTGTAAAGCTCTTCATAAATCGACTTAATAGCATTGAAAACTTCCATATTGAACGGCTTGATATGCCGGTAAGAATCGAGAGTATTCGTAGCGTTTGCTTTCTGCCAAGTACACCACGAGTCGGCGCCGCTAGGGCATTTGTCGTGCTGCCGATTTTCGTCGGTGGAAAGGTTATGATAGAGTGTCGCCCAATTTTCTCTTTTCATATCTTTAGTAGATCCTGTATTTCTTCTTATCGCCAATCCAAAATATATGCTAGTTCATCGATTAATTTTCCGGTCAACTTTCCTTTGCCGCCGAGTCCTTTCTTTTTTTTTTTTTTTTTTTTTTTCAAATTGCGGAGTCGTGTGTCCATACGCTTCTGAACATGATCGATACACTCTTTTTTTTTACAATGAAATTTTTGGAAGGTTTTTTGCATCTACAATGCCTTTGAATCTACCTCCATGTTCCCTGCAGAGCCCTCGTGATTGCTTTTACATGATTCTTTATGCTCTTTGTACCACTCTTCATATTGTGCCGTGTCTATTTTCTCTAGCCAAAATTCGCAAGATTTACAATACTTTGATTTTACTTGTATATCGACGACTTTGCCCGTGCGCCAACCGATGAGAGTCGTAATGCCGTAAAGGGAGGAATATCCCCTTCTCCTCCAAGAACCGTCACCCGAAACTGTAATCCCCTCGGTCTGTTCTTCTTCACAAGACTTCGATACTTCTTCTGCAGCTGCCTTTTGCATACTCTTATTACGAACAGCTGATGTCGCTCTAGATATTGATTCGATAAGCTTATCGTAAAAAGAATGATATATAGATCGCGGCATTTTCATGAAAGCACAACATTTTTTATGCCATTCAAACCTACACCCAATTAATAGCATCGCTAAGATGATTCGGCGATTAATTTCATAGCCGTTTTTTATGTAAGGGCAGCTAGGTATTTCAGTTTTTTTTACACTTTTTACATGATACGACAATTTTAAAACCCAAACTACGTGTGGCCGATTTACTTATTTTTATTTTTTCGCCGCATTTTTTCCACACTACCACTTTACAAATTGCGCTCATAACAGCTATAAAATTAATAATTCTGTATCCGAATTGAACATCAATATCAATATCGTTTGCGCTTGTTGACATTCGCAGATTTTTCGCCAACGCGCTCCCGCCTTCTGTATCTACCTTTGCTTCATAGCGATTCGGCGGTCGTCGATTCGAAATATTACGCCTATATAAAGAACGGTAATTTGTTCTTGTCCCTTTTTTGGCATTTTAAACAGTTTTTTTGTTACTCAATTTGTTAATTTATACAACTAAAACTTTCGAAATACAAAAAAAATATAAACACGCTCGGAGAACAGAAAAGCAACTGAACGACGTCGTTTCAACGGTTATACTGGCATTATATGATGCAAAAGGTATATTTTCGAAAAGGTAGAGACACAATTTACCGATAAACGGTTAATGGTTATCTCCTTACACAGGTATACCTTCAAAAGTCCGAGGTAGGCACACATTATATGCTCAAAGTCGGTAAAAAAAAATTTTCACGCTATAACTCGAATCGTAACTTATTTCTATGATAATAAAGATCAAAAACGATTTTTTGAACATTCTACTCTGGCTATACCTCTTAACGGAAAGAGCGAGATCCAAAAATGTCAAGAAGAGACAAGCTCTTTTTTCACCCTATATTTTGAATAAGAATAAAGAACCAATAATTAGGCAGGCAAAAAGTGGCGAAAAATTGATGAGATTATACAAAGAAAAAGGGTTACGTAAGGGCGTGAAAATCACGAGCACACCGACAGCAGCTGTCGCGGAAGCGCTCAAAGAGCGGCGCAGGCTGGCGAAAGCGGTCAGACCACGCTTAATTGATCACCGCCTCAATTTAAGTTCACGCCAGAGAGTGAAATGGCTCCAGATCAAAATATGCCACTCTTAGAAGTTATCAATGTGCAGCCTGGAGTTATGGGTGTTGCCGAAATAGTGTAAATGGCACCTCCGAAACTGGCCCAAAATTCTGAAACACCAGAAAATTTGTCCAACAGCTGCCTCTCACACTCTCGAGAGCAGCAACACGGCGGCTAGCCCCGCACGCCAATTAAGCAAATATTACCAGACTTGGCAAATAAATTACTTGCGAGACTAATTGTCGACATACAAGAGCGCGAGATTAAAAGCAGAAATGGTATGCAAACAAATGTCTGGGAGGCAGATATAGAGCCTGGGTGCACACCCGATTTTATCCTCCGAGAAGAACGTCGCCGCTAGGTCAAACCATCGGAGCTGCGAGCCATCTTCCAAATGAAATAAGAGAATCGGCACTTATACCAATAATAGATTTAACGGAGACAGGGGGAGATTTCTCCAGTAAAATCATCGCTGAAAAGCATGAAAAGGATATAGACATGGCAAGAAAAATCAAGAGTAAAAGAAAGACAAAACTTACTCCTACTGCAAATATTGAGAAGGAAGAGCAATCGGATGAAAATGAATTTACCGACATTGGACCTTATGAACAAGGAAATACAGATGACTTTGCATATGTGCCTCGAAATACCAATGACTCAAAATTTGCTACTGATAAGCTGCCACCAGCTGAGTCATCATATAGAGGACATATTTTAACTTACGAACCGAGAGAATGGTGCGCCGACCACACGCGACTTTAGTTCGCAACGACGATATACCGTCGCAGCCACATGGCAACTGCCTGCTTTATTCCTTGATAAAAATCCAACAGCTGAGCATATCAGCCGTGCAATTACACAAGCTTCTGCTTCCCTCTCCAGCGCTACCGACCTGCGGGGATGCAGAGGAAGCGCGAGAGATTTTAATCTCAAAACCAAGAGACAGATGCAGAGAGCATCAATAATGGGAAAAATTATGATGGTGGCAATGAATCATATAAAGGCTCAAGACAACCCCCCACAAATGGAAAGGAAAACATCAATTCTATCGAAGATAATTATGGATCCCCTTCAAGTAAAGAGCCGCACTCTGGCTCTCACTGTGTAAAACATACACAAAACTCCGGCAGTGTGCAATCGGATCCGCGCAGCACACAAGAGGCACGCATTCTTGCACGTGCGTACACAGCCGCTCTAGAGCGGTGTCTTGTTATCAGTGCAAGGCCGCCTCGGGAGAAGCCGCCGTGGGCTCTGCAGGGTGGTGAAAAGCTACCCCACTTCTCAAGCTAAAGGCGTCTGATGATCACCCACTTAAATATAAAGAAAGAATTATTTATCTTTTAATTACGGACCACTCTTTCGATACTGAGATTTTACAGGCATTATGCGAACGGGGATAAGCACCGATGAAATTGCAAAAACACGGCACAACATTACCGACGTTCATGTATCGCAATGCAGAGACATCAAATTGTTAGGACTTTTTGTCAAAAATAGCATTAATGACAAGGCACTTAAGTCCAATTTAAATAAATGCTTAAAAAATTTGAAAGATCAGATTTGTGGTCAAAACATAAAAAGTCTTGGTATAATAAGAGATTTGGCCATTTTATCTATGTCTGAATGGACTACCTTCATTGATTTGTTTGAAAATAAAAGGGAAGGACTGCCGCTGATAGCGGTTTTCTTTTTTAACAACTTGCCTATTCCTCCTGTAATAGATCGCTACAGACTGATTAAAGAGTATCACGAAGCAGTGACCGGTGGACACAGAGGCATAAACAAAACTTGCAGCAAAATTGCCAAAGACAATTATTGGCGCAATATGCCTGTAGATATACGTCATTTTTTACTAGGATGTGTAGAATGCCAGACAAACAAGCTTGTGCGTGTAAAAACACGACTGCCACTAGTACTAACGGACACACTCTCCTCGCTATCAGTGGCAGTCCTTCCATTTGATTTTCAAACAAATCAATGAAGGTAGTCCATTCAGACATAGATAGAATGACCAAAACTCTTATTATACCAAGACTTTTTATGTTTTGACCACAAATCTGATCTTTCAATTTTTCAAGCATTTATTTAAATTGGACTTAAGTGCCTTGTCATTAATGCTATCTTTGACAAAAAGTCCTAGCAATTTGGTATCTCTGCATTGCGATACATGAACGTCGGTAATGTTGTGCCGTGTTTTTGCAATTTCATTGGTGCTTATGTATCTCCGTTCGCATAATGTCTGTAAAATCTCAGTGTCGAAAAAGTGGTCCGTAATTAAAAGATAAATAATTCTTTCTTTATATTTAAATGGGTGCTCGTCAAGCGCCTTTAGCTTGAGAATGGGGGTGGCTCTTCGCCACCCAGCAGAGCCTACGGTGGCTTCTCGCGCGGCGGCCTTGCACTGATAACAAGACACCGCTCTAGCGCGTCTGTGTACGCACGTGCAAGAATGCCTGCCTCTCGTGTGCTCCAAATCTTTCCAGAAAATATCTATGATGTTACACGCGCATTTACAGAGCGAGTCATCTGCTATTTTCGATCACCCGCGGCCCTGCTGACAGACCAGGGTACGCACTTCCAAAATAGACTGCCAACTGAATGTTGTCATATCTTTAGAATTGACAAGTACTGCACCACGGCATATCACCCGCAATTAACGGCGGCATTTAGCGCATCCACCATACACGTACAGAATATTTGAAAAAATATACAGAAAATCGTAAAGACTGGAGCAAGTGGGTGTCTACTTGCCAGCATGCCTATAACTGTACAATACATGATTCCTCCGATTTTGCCCCACAGGAGCTTGTATTTGAGCAAAAACCACGTACACCTTCGAGTTTTCCCCCGAAAGAAAACTCTTTCAGGTATGGAGATTATATGGTTGACCTAATTATCAACCTCTCCGAAATACAAACACTTACTGCCATGAATCTAGTCCAGGCGAAATTCAGATCAAAATACTATTATGATAGAAAGTTGCGACCAGCGACCAGCTATCGAAAGCGCTGGGAGTTATAGCGCTAAAGAACAGTCCTTTTAAATTTTTGCAGCCCCCCCGAACGCAATGCATTCGGGCGCTGCAAAAGAAAAACTATATATAGTCACATGTACACCCAGCAATGCAATCTAAAAACAAAAACATCATGTCTCGGTTAATTGTATTAAAAGAAAAAACCAAACCTCCTCGTGGGAGATCCACAAGGAGAAAGAGAAAAAACGTGCAAGCGATTGGCACCAACTGTGCGACGTCTATGCACAGCTGCTTCCTCGCAAAAAAAAGAGGAAAAACATACTAGCATCCTAAAAGTTGATAAGATAACGATTGTGCTTCCGAAGTCACGTTCAAATAAAAAAAACGAGTATCGAGAATATTAGATTTCGATTATCGTGATTAATATTGACAAATATTCCATCATGATGTTGATGGACCCTTGCAAAGAAACCAAAACGTAATCACACGACCATAATCGCTCTCTTTATTGCATGGTAATAGACACGCAATGCATTGTCTGTATTGGGGAATCAAATCGTTTGAATTCATAGTCAGTAAAGCAATAAGAATTTTTGGATTGTCCGACTCCCACTCAGCTTGGGTAGAAATTTTCACCTGCAGTACCTTGTGTTAGTTAAATAACGTCCGATCAATCAATGGAACAAAAAGGGCCGGTGGGCGACGAGGCAAACCACTCAAACAAGATGACAATCAAACAAACTTTAAGACACATATCACAGAAATAAATTAGTTTTGGAAACATATATGGTAAGTGTGTGTAATACTGCAGATGCCCCGATTACAGTGGTTTTTATGAAAACATTAAAATTTAAACTTTAAAAACTCATATCACCATAACAGAGAATGAAATAACCACACCAACGCGCGGCGCGCTCCCTTTGATGTATAGAGACAACCATATGATGCAGTTCCGGCGCAATACACATGCAGAGGCTTAAACATTCGGAAGAAGATGCATCAAATAAAATATACAAAGTTTAAATAAACAAAAATTATACGGACGACGTAAAACTCAGCCAGAAACCAAACACGCCAAATTAACTAGGACTTTTAAAAACTTCCCACTCCCTTTTAATAATTAAAACAACTAATTATATAATATACTAAAGACGATTCACTACAGGTGTAACATTTGCTACATTGATAATTTGTAAATCGATTTTTCCCGGGGATCCCATTTTTTTCTAATATGCTCTAGAAAGTTTCAGACTCATCAGCAAAGCGTATCGACATAAAAACCGAGTAAAGACTTTTAAAAAATAGTCGGTGTAACAGCCTTTATAGCCGACTAAAGCTCCAGTGCCTAGCTGTACGCCAGCGGAGGATCTGGCTTTCTTTCAGAGAAGGCCATCATCTGGAGCAGTGACACGAAGCCGAGGAATGCGCTCATGGGAGTGCTTTATCATCTGCAAGGTCGTATGGACGACAGCACCACACGCGGAAAATCATCAGCACCTCGCCAAATGCATTTCGCACACAAGAGTGCGCGGAAATGCAAGGAGACTGCCACAAATAAAGGCCTTACATTAACAAAAAGAAGAACTAATAAAAAGCAGATGCAGCAGAAGCAGAGACAACCAGGGCGCTTCAATATTTTTAGGGCACGCAGAAGCCCGCCGCTACTGCCAAGCTCAAATGGAGCTCAGAAAATGCGCAAGCTTTTAGCGCGACTAAACGGCCATAATGACATCAAGGCAGATTCAAGAAATTTTGTAACAATCAAAATAAAAGAAGACAAACAATAACAAATAAAATATAGACAGGAACCACAAAGCGCACATCACAATGAGGAGAGAATCACTTATTATATAAACATCAACAAGCCTGCCTAGAAGAAAAAACCAAATCATCATATACGAACGGCGAAGCGCCAGGGCCATTGACCGACGCGACGCAAGACTCAGCCTTATCAAGATGCCGCAAGATCAGTGCAGTGCAGTGAAATTAATGCGCGCATGTGATTTCGTTCTGTATGTACAAGGAGTGATGAGAGGGCATGTAGAATGCAAGTATGAATGTTGCAACAAAATATCTTGGTATTTTCAAATATCAACGCAATTAACTTCTATAAATAATTTTTTCATGAAAATTTTATTTTATTATATTAACGAAATTAACTTGTTTGAGCAGTTTTCATGAAATTTTTATTCTATAATATCAGTACAATTATTCTCTATGAGTAAAAAAAATAATTTTTTTCTCATATTTTATATGGCCAATTAATTCCAAATGATCTTTGTATTTTGGTTCATTAGAATTTACAATAAAGTTTCAATAGCAAAAAGAAATGCATCTAATTTTTATCTAATAAATTAATTAAGCTAAATAACTGTCATAATAACTAGTTCAATGCAGAATGGGGCATGAATGTATGAACTATTATTATTATTAAAATGACATTACAACAAATAATACGAACAAAAAATGTGATTGTACACAATATTACAGCTAAAATAATGTACAACCTAAATCTATTATATACATATTCAACTCGACGATGTAAGAAAAACAAAAGGAGAGAGACACACATATTTCTGTAAACACAGCGATGTAAAAACGCAACATTACACTCACACACACATACGTTATAGAGCCACTGCGGCAGTGACGCGGCCCTTCGAACGTGTAACGTATGCAGATGGGCGCACGTTGACATGAGACACTCATGTCGGTTGAGAGGAGCACACATTCTGTCAGGGATGAACCCTTATCTTGCGCGAGTCTTCTCGCATGAGAAAAGTGCGTCTCTGGAGAGACGCGCACAGGCAGTCGGGGCCTGACCTCTGAACGAGCGAGTTGGAGCGAAACCATCCAGCGAGCATCAAGCTTCAGGCACGGACAGACACCTCTATATCCTACTTGCCTTAATAAAATACTCATTAACCCCATCCCTCGTCTCTTTTATTTCGGACGTCCTAACCTCATTGAAACTCGATACTTAACTGTATCGAGTAGAGCACGCGACGAACCTCGCGCATTGCGTTAATTTTCTCTCCGTTACAGTATGTAAGGGCTGAATAAGCCCGTCTCGCCCACTAGTATGGCGAGATGAGCTTTTCGGTGGGGCATCATCCCTGATAGTAGAAAATGAGCAAATTCGGCTGGTTAAGATATTAATTTATAGCTAACGGCTATAGCCCGATAAGCATGTAAAATTGGCCCCCGCTTGAAATCTCGATCGAGATTTGGCATTCGATAGATACATATAAAACACGTGTCTATACAAAGTTTAAGCCCCTAAGACCCTCTTTTACTCTAGTTCTGATAAAAAACGTGATTTTTCATCTTTAATTTTTTCTCTGCTCATTCGTAAAAATAGAAAAAAAAATTTATAATACATTTTCTCATTAATCCACGTAGTTCTACATTATTATACTTAAATTAACGTAATGTAAATTTTAATGAATTTTTTCGTTTATTTTTCGTAGTGAATAGTAGTAATGAACGTTTTCTTTAATTTCATACAAAAAATCTTACAAAAATGATTAGATTATACAAATAAAGCGAAGCCCATAACCCCCCCTCCCTTTCTTTCTACCCGTCTTTTTTTAAGCAGGTATTTGAAAATATTAAACCATTATTTATTTATTTCTTAATTAAATGAGTGTTTAAAATATTGTGTATATGTAAGTTCTCAGGTCTATAAAATTCATTATTAATTTAAAGCATTTTTCTTTGCTGTAATTTCAATTTATTTATGTAGAATAATACTGTATACGTTAATATTTAACAATGACGAGGGGTTTTTACTTAATATAGTTTATTGCCTCAGAAATTATGAAGTCCATTTGACCCGCTAAGCTCATACTGCCCCGCTCTCCACTATAAATTCTTTTAAATAAGCACGTATAGAATTTAAAAATACTGTAGTTTTAATTATACTTAATAAACTTTTAGTTAATAATATTCGCGAATTTTAAACTTTATTGCCTAATCATAATTCCTTGGTCATACAAATATATATAAAGATTTTTAGTTTGTAATTTCAACTTTTTGCCCGGTTATCTAGCTTAACCTTTTTGCGCTTCGGTTCACATATATTATGCGGGTGTCATTTGGCTTAAAAAATTAATAGTATAATTAGAATAATTTATTGAACTATACTATGCCTGGGGTATGTGATTTTAGAAGTTTATATACCAAAAATTACTTTTTTTACTGAACAGTAATGTTTGTCTTTGGGTTGTTTGATTTTAAATGTTTGCGATTTAACTATACTATGCCTGGGGTATGTGATTTTGGAAGTTTATATATTAAAAATTACTTTTTTTACTGAACAGTAATGTTTGTCTTCGGGTTGTTTGATTTTAAATGTTTGCGATTACTCAACATTTTTAAGTTTACGGTTTAATTAACACAATTTATTTATTTAATTAATTCAATCCAGTACATTTACATACTAAATCCTAGAGAGGTAAATCATATGACCTGTACATAGGCCTGGCAAAACTTTACTTTAAATTAATATTACCTTAAAAACTACACTTATTAATAAATACTTAAAAAATAAACATAACTTTTATACACTTTGTAAAATACATAACAGTACTATACATTATTAATAAAGAGATCATGCTTATAGCTTGTAGCTTGATGGCTACAAGTCAAAGCAACTTTACTTACAATTTACATTACCTATTATAGATTTTCTTAATAATTTTGTCTAATCCAATGTTTTAGTTTTCTTTTTTTAGCGACTTTATTATTGTTTAAAATTTTGAGTTCTTTTGGTAATATATTGTATATTGCTTTCTCAAAGAGAAAGCTTTGTGTAAGTGAAATTTTTTTTTTGTTTTTTTAACGTATAAACATGTTTTATGCCTTGGGAGAGTCCTAATAGACTTAGTCTCACAAAATGTCTGTATGTATGTATGTATGTGTGTGCGTGTGTGTGTGTGTGTATGTACGTGTGTATGTATATGTGAGTTCGCGTGCGTGCGTAGGTGGGTGAGTGGCTGTGTGTGCGCGTGCGCGTACTTGCGTGCGTGTGTCTGGATGTATGTGTGTGTATGTGTGTATGTGTGTGTGTGTGTGCGCGCGCGCGTGCGTGTGCGTGTGCATATCTGCGTGCGCGTGTGTGTGTGCGTGTGTGTATGGGTGCGTGCGTGCGTACCTGCATACGTGCGTGCCTGCGTGCGTGCGCGTGTGTGTGTGTGTTAGTATGTGGCATTATACCATTCGCTCAATCTGCGGTAAAACTTTCCCAAACTTTGCACAGAGGTTTACTATCAATACCCGGTGTACGTTTAAAAGTTTCAGCGAAAATGATCACATACATTTTTCATTATAGCCATTTTTCAAAATTAAAGAATTTTCAAATTTTGTTTTTCTTTAATTTTTTTCAATGCAAGAATAGTTTTTAGGAAGCAAATTTTTTATACAATGAAATACTCATAAAATCCTTTATTTTAGGACCGCAAACGATTTTATATGAGTCGTTTTTCAGTTGTTATACTGTGAGACAACATTTTTTTTCAACATTTATTATTCGAAAAATATACGATAAAAGTCCGTGAAATTTTTACTGAATACTTGTTTCATATACAGGTATATTCCTGTATATTTTACTTAATAAGTAAAAAAAAGTCAAAAAAATGCATTTCTATCGGACAACGATAACTTGAGTAATACTTGATGTAATGACAATTTCAGAGAATATTTGTTAGGCGTCAGGTTATCGGCTGAATATTTTTGACGCCGATTTGGTTCATAATCTTCTGAGGTATTAGAGATTATTCAATTTAAACAATATTTTCTCACACCGTATATCATGACTTCTCTAAACTTTATCGTTGTGCTTTTTTTGTAGATATTAAGTATTATTATATATGAGATTTACTATTCTACACTTCTAGCCAACTTTACGCATTATATTGCACGAAAAAATCCAAAGATAATGTTATATTAAAAATATTATTTTGTGATTTATTAAAAATGATTTAATAATGACATAATTTATTTTTGCAATATTGAATCTGTATCTATTTATAATATAGCATAGAAAAATCATTATTTTTATACTATTTTGATGATTGCATTTGTAAACTAGTATATGTTAAATAGTAGTAAAGTTTTTAAATGAGTGACTAAAAACTTATGCGTTTTTGTGTCTTATGCATTTTTTGGCAATGAAAGAAAAAAAAACAATAATTCGATCTTTTATAGGTATACATTTCATTGGATTTTACAGATAAGAATAGATTTTAGAATGAATGACAGATCGCTGACCAAAGACACACTGATATACGATAATATATTATTGTCACACTTGCACGAAAATGCGTTTTTTCATGCCCATATAGTGGCCGTTTTCCGACCGTTGGACGCAAATGTAAATTTTCGAAAATCAGCTCTAAGAGAGTTTAGGCCCCCCTAAACACTCTAGTAGGCTGATTTGATAGTCGAACCAGCGTATGTTTGCACCGTGTCAAAGAACGGCCAAATTTAGTTTCGCTTCATATGCATAAAAAAATACGTTATCAATATATGTTTAACAAAAAATACGGTGTGCACCATGGGGGAGAGGCCTTTTTCGCCTTTGTGTGTTTGCAATACCTCACACGCAGCCGAAAAAAACCTACTTTTCCCCCATGGTACACAATATACTATTATTGAAAAATATTAATTTTTCAGTAGAGCACAGATCACTAAATGAAAATAGTTAGACAGGAAAATAACCATGATGTACGGTACCGCTCAGCTCTTCTTTATTTATATAATAATTTTAATTAAATTCTCTTTGAGAAAGCATAGTGCCAAAGCAGTTGGCAACGTTCTTTAATACCTATTATATAACTGTTTTTATTACTAATAGTTTTAGTAATTCTTGGTATAGATATACTTATTTCTCGTGATACTTGAGGATTGTAGATATTTATTTTTCAGCGTAGAGTAATGATATTGTAGTGATTCAAAGGCAAACAACTGATTCAAAGGCAAACTCTAAGTTTAATAGATAATTCTGTATAATAAATTTGTTTTTGTTAATTATTTTTAGAATCATATTTTTCAGTCTTTATAATATATTAAGATTATTTGTATACGCACTACCCAGGCTATTATGACATAATTCATGCAACTATGGAAAATGCATAATAGATTATTGTTAATGTTTTCGTTTGCATAAATTTTGAGATTTTTGAGAAAATAAATACTAAATATTCAGTTTCTTTAATTATGGGTTCAATATGCATACATCATTTCATGTTGTTATCAAAAATAGTTTGAATTTGAATATATACAATTTATGTCTGGAATTTTGTACGTGGTGTATTTAGCTTAAAAAATTAACAGTTTAACTAAAACCATTTTCTTAGTAAACTGTTTCTTACACGTCGAGTATTTAGCTTTACGGGGGCAGGCCTGGATAAAACCCAAAAAAAGACTTTTTTTCTACAAGTTCAGAAAACTTTTTATGTTTAAAAGAAATCATTCGGAAAAATTTGATGTTACTAAAGCACAATAATATCGTAAATTTTACCGTTGTAAAACTTCAGAATCTTGACCCAATATATCACAATAAATCACTGTTTTAAATACCATATTTATTAAAGGAACTTTGATCTTTACACGATTTAATGTGACATGGTGAACGAAATTTCTTTCTTCGACTGTTATTCGATTCATTTTGACATGTATTATAAAAAGAGCAAAGGTTTAACCCAGGCCTGCCCCCTTAAGAACTTACGGGATAATTAAAACAATTTATTAATAATTGAATATTCATACGTGAGGTATTTTGTATTAACAATTTATGGCCGTTTATTTATTTATTGAAAATAACTAGAAATTTTTTGGGGCCTGCGGCGGCTCAGTCGGTAGAGTGTCGGATTCCCACGCCGGTGACCCGGTTCGAATCCTAGTCTCTGCCGATTGATACAAGCACCTCTGTAAAAATTACATGTGCTTTGTTTACAAACACACCACAGACCCCCGTCGTCGATTAGCACCACATGGAAGCACAAACATGGCGACAATAATTAAAAAAAAAAAAAATTATAAATTTTTTCTTTACTTTTTTATTTGTTGAACTTTCATACATGGGGTATTAACCAAAGCGATTACGGCTATCTAAGTAAAGAATAGTCAACATAACCTATAAACTAACAAGACTTTTGGTGCTCATTTTTATTATTTTTATAATTTTGTAGATTAGAAAATGGTGTTTCATAGATGATGGAGGTGGATGAAATAAATGATTTAGGTTTATTAATGCAAATAACAGAATCTGGTTGAAAATGGAAACAGTGCCTGAAAACGTGCAGAGTGTAGGTGATTATTACTTTTTGATGTGAATAATATTGCTTTGTTTCTTTAAATATATTGACATTTCATTTCGTTTCAAGATAATATAAACTATTAAAAAGCTAAAAATCATCTAAGCAGTTAGTTTCTATATTTAGACTGTACTCTGTAAAGAAAACCTGACTCCTGACTACCACGCAGCCATTCAAGTAGCCCTTTCGACCAGCCCAAGGAAAAGACAGGAAAGATGAGAAGCCCTTTCACTCTTTGAGATATTTGACAGGAAGGACGCACAGAGGCCCTTCTTGCTTGAACCCGCAGACAGGCGGGAAGTTCAAGGGCCATTTTCTTTTACATTTGGAAAACAAGAAGAAGAATGTCCGCACTGGTTGTGGTCTGCATCTTCGGATTTTTGTATCTGTAAATAATAGTGAATTAAGAGAATTATTGTCATTCGTGGGGTATTTCGCGTCCGGAAAGTTACATGTACACTATTATTATTTTGCTAATGCTACGATTACGTCTATAAAAAAAAGAAAGTTATAATTTGATCAATACGCGTTTAATCTGAAATTCACGTGATAGGAAATTGTGTCGAAAACAACATGTCGTTAAATTTATTTAGCTTGAAAAGTGATAAATGTAAACAAACCTCTGGGTTATCCAGCAAGTCGGCGAGCGTGTCGAACTTGCACAGCGAGATGGAGTTTTTCGTCGCAGACCCTGAATGGCAGGATGTTTTTACGGGTTTGTCCCTAGATAAGTGCGCGCAAATAGTTATGAAAGTGCTAAAACAAAGATATAGCGCACCCTCGGTTAAGAATTCATTTGATATGTAAGGTGCAGACGCGGCGGCTACCCATCCCGGCCCGATAAATACAAGCTTTTGCAAAAAACTTATCAACCCTAGCAAGCTAAGTAATAATTAATAAATAAGCTTTATTTCTGTAAAAAGAATATAACAAGTAATAAACAATTTTTTTCATAAATATTAAATAATTATAAGTTTTTTTATAGAAAAAAAATATAATAAGTGATAAATGATTTTTCATAAATATTAAATAATTAATGAAAAATAAAAGTTTTTCTAGGAATAATAAATAATATACGACAAATAAAGTTTCTATAAATAAATATTTAATGTTCAATAATTCATTTAAAATGAAGAACCAATTTCAAACAGTAAACCGACCATAAAGTACAAAATAGAGCATAATGAAAAATTCAGAAAAATAAAAATATGTTACAAGCAGTTCAACTTTCGTTCAATTCAGCACAACCCTTTTAAATAGTGCACATGCAACAGGAGTCAAGCTAGCAACTGCTCATACGGAAGCCAAAGGCGTTTTTTACGTGTAATTTTAGATTCGGAGGGTCATTCAGTATAAGAAGAGCGTTAACAAATGGTAACGACGTGCATGATGTCCTCCCAAAGGTGCTTGTTTGATTAGAGATGTCCAAGCTATATGTACTAACGATAAAAATGCAGTCCAGAGTTAACAAATGTCTCTGTGAACTAATAGAAATGTGACTGGCGCGTTGGCGCTGTCGAAAATAAAAATACAGTCCGGAGTTAACAAATGCCTCTAAGAACTGATAGAAATATGGTTGGCGTATTCATGCCGTCCGAAATAAAAATACAGTCCGGAGTTAACAAATGCCTCTATGAACTGATAGAAATATGGTTGGCGTATTCATGCCGTCCGAAATAAGAATACAGTCCGGAATTAACAAATGCCTCTATGACTGATAAAATATCGAATACATTCTTTTAGCATTTTCAAACAATGCAAATATAAAGATCTCAAACTATTAAAAGTTAGTAAATATCTTTCAAATTTCAAGTATTACAGTTTTAAAGTGTAAATACTAAAATGTTTAACACACTCTTTCAATATTTTCAAACAATAGAAGCTTAAAAAGTTAAAAATGTTAAAATTA